>SMDT01002967.1:0-320062 GCA_005392925.1 Aquilaria sinensis | reverse complement strand
GGAATCTTGCATGCTAAACCTTTTTAGCACCTTGTCAATGTATGTACTTTGACTTAGGCCAAGAAGCTTTCTAAATCTATCTCTATAGATCCTAATGCCTAACACATAGGCTGCTTCACCCAAGTCCTTCATAGAGAAATATTTCCCTAGCCAAGTCTTCATAGACTGTAGCTGAGGAATGTCATTCCCGATGAGTAGTATGTCATCTACATACAACACCAAAAAGACAAATAGCATTCCCACTAACCTTCTTGTAGACACAAGGTTCATCTTCAATTTTGATAAAACCAAACTCTTTGATTGCTTCATCAAAACGAAGATTCCAACTTTGAGAAGCTTGCTTCATTGCATAAATAGACCTTTGCAACTTGCACACTTTATTGGTATTCTCAGGAGTGACAAAACCCTCAGGTTGTGTCAAGTACACATCTTTAAGTAACTTTCCATTTAAGAATGCAGTTTTGACATCCATTTGCCATATCTCATAATTATAGTGTGTAGGAATAGCGAACAAAATTCAAATGGATTTAAGCATAGCAACTGGTGAAAAAGTTTCATCAATACCGTGAATTTGGTTGAAACCTTTTGCAACCAGTCGTCCTTTAAAGGTAGTCACATTACCATCCATGTCAGTTTTCTTCTTGAAAACCCATTTACACCCTATGGGTTTCACCCCTTCAGGTGGGTCAACCAATGTCCATGCTTGGTTTTCATACATGGATTCCATCTCAGATTTCATGGCCACTAGCCACTTCTCAGAGTCAGGCCCCGACATAGCTTGATGGTAGGTTGTGGGCTCATCTTGATCCATGAATGTCACATCACTAGTGTGAGTCACGAGAAATCCATATCTCTCGGGCTCATGCCGAATCCTACGAGACCTACGTGGGCACTGTGCTACAAGAACAGACTCTTGAACCACAACATCTTGTGGTGTCTGTTTAGGTTCCATTTCAGGTTCGATGTCTCCTTGTTGTTCTTGAATTTCCTCAACTTCTACTTTCCTGCCACTAGTTCCTGTAGAGATAAACTCTTTCTCTATGAAGACACTAGTTCGAGCAACAAACACTTTTTTCTCAGAAGGATTCTAGAAATAGTAACCCTTTGTTTCTTTGGGATACCCAACAAAAAGGCATTTTTAAGATTTGGGCCCTAGTTTGTCAGAGGATTGACGTTTCACATAAGCGTCACAGCCCCAAATCTTCATAAAAGACAAATTGGGACACCTCCCACTCCATATCTCATATGGTGTCTTTTGAACCGATTTAGATGGAACTCGGTTTAGTGGTAAAAGCGGCTATCTCTAGAGCATGTCCCCAAAAGGAGTTTGGAAGGTCAGCTTGACTCATCATGGAGCGAACCATGTCTAATCGAGTTTGATTTCTCATTTCAGATACACGATTCCATTGATACGTACCAGGTGGAGTGAGTTGTGATACTATACCACACTCCTTCAGATAGTCAAGGAATTCTCAATCCAAGTACTCTCCACCTCGATCAGATTGAAGCACTATGACACTCTTCCTAGATTGATTCTCTACTTTATTCTTGAATTCTTTGAACTTTTCAAAGGATTCTGACTTGTGTCTCATGAGATACACATAGCCATATCTGCTAAAGTCATCAGTAAAGGTAATGAAGTATTGGAAACCTCCTCTAGTCATGTGTAGACATAAGGCCACATAGATCACTATGTATGACTTATAGTAAGTCATTAGCCCTTTCACTTTGCCCTGTTTATGGGGGCTTTGGTCATCTTGCCCAACAAACATGACTCACATGTCTCATATGATTCAAAATCAAATGAGTCCAAGAGTCCATCCTTATGAAACTTGGATATGCGAGTCTCATTTATATGGCCCAAGCGACAGTGCTAAAGATAGGTCGAGTTCAAATCATTTAAGCTGACCTTCTTGGTATTCACATTATAGATTGGATCTTTGAGGTCTAGAACATACAACCCATTGCCAAGTTGAGCACTACCATAAAATATTTCATCCAAATAAATAGAACAACATTTGTCCTTTATTATAAATAAAAAACCTTTCTTGTCCAGACAAGAAACAGAAATCAAATTTCTACTAATAGTAGGCACAAAATAGCAGTTGTCTAATTCTAAAACTAATCCACTAGGTAAAGTGAGAACATAAGTCCCTACGGCTAAGGCAGCAACCCTTGCTCCATTTCCAACACATAGGTCCACTTCACCTCAGGCCAATCTTCTACTTTTACTTAGATCCTGCACATTTGCACAAATGTGAGATCCACATCCCGTATCCAATACTCAAGATGAGGAAGTAGAAAAGTTAGCCTCTATAACAAAAATACCTGAAGTGGAAGTCTTACTTCCCTTTTCCTTAGCAAGTTCTTCAAGATAGAGCTTGCAGTTGTGCTTCTAGTGTCCAGGTTGCTTAGAATGGAAGCACTCCCTTTCCTTTTCCACACCACCTTTTGGTTTCAGTGCAGCTGAAAAAGAATTAGCATTGGACTTTCCATTAGCTTTATCCTTCTTCTTGTTGGCCTTTCCCTTTTGAACCATCAAAATGGGCTTAGCCTTCTTAAGGTTTTGCTCAGCAGTTCTCAACATGTTGAGCAATTCAGGGAGGGACTTGTCAAGGTCGTTCATGTTATAGTTCATGATGAACTGATTGTAGCTTTCAGGCAACGATTACAATACTAAATCAACAACCAACTCTTTCTGAAGAGCAAATCCCAAACTCTCAAGATTCTCAATGTACCCAATCATCTTGAGCACATGAGGACCCACAGGACTTCCCTTAGACATTTTGCACTGAAACAATGCCTTAGAGGTCTCAAACCTCTCATGCCTAGCTTGCTCTTGGAAAGGAATTTTGAGATGTTCAATCATATCGAACACCCCCATGTTCTCATGTTGCTTCTGAAGCTCAGATTCCATGGTAATAAGCATGAGGCATGCAACATCCAAAGCATCATCAGAATGCCTATTGTGAGCATCCCTTTTAGTTCTTGGAGCAGTGGCAGCAGGCTCATCGGATTGGACTGCTCTAGGACATAAGCCTTTCTCTCTTGCTTGAGGACTATCCTCAAGTTTCAGTACCATTTGAGAAAGTTGGTCCTATTTAATTTTTCCTTCTCAAGGATCAAGCGCAATGAAAGTATCGATGTGTTTTGTGCCATGGTTATCTACAACAGTAAATATATAGTATAAGAGCCATGTATTTTAATTCATTTAATAAGGACTTTTATTAAATGATACTGCCACTATTTTACTCAAAATAATAACCCTCAATATTATTTCGGAACACCTCAGCATTAAGGTATTCTAGTGGGCCAAGATCCATATTTGACCACAACTTGAGTCAGCTTTGGCTTTTCTCGCAAGTTACAGTTATTTAGGTAGGCAACTCCTTGCCAATTGCATCTTATGCAACTCTTGGATAGTTGGGTGAACAACACTTGTCCAAGCTCATCTCATGAACTTAAGCCCAACTCTATGCCTCTAAGTCCCCAATCCTATTAGGATGACTTAGTTAAGTCAGACCCAAAGTTAGCAATTTGGATATCACTATTATCCCATCGCGCCTTACTAAGATGAACATAGGTGCTTTGCTTTGGCAAACCTACCCAATGTTGATCAAAGTCTTGATGAGTGCCAACATTTGGAAGGCATCACATTTAATGACTTAATATTTGTTTGAGGGATTTTCTTCTTTGATCTCACCAATTTGTTATCTTCAGTTGTCTTATACATGCATCACATAAAAATATAAAATATTCATCTCATGCTAAGAAGAAAGTAAATGTGACATGGTTATAGCCCAAACTATACGATATTCTCAAGCCAATGAGAATATCATAAAAGCCTAAGAAAAGAAAAGGGTTTTCACAAGCTCCTTCTCCCCCTTTCTTGGTTGCTCTATTGTTGTCACCTCCTTGGACATACCACCTTGGAAGATCCGATAATGTACCATTACATCAATAATAGAAACCACGAGTTACATTCGAGGGGAGCAAGGTGAGAAGAGAATGTACAATGAGAGTAACAAGAGAAGGCACGACTCGCAGGCCATATTTACAAGTACAACCAATTGAGGGCTATAACCATGCACCATGCTACAACCACCAATCGGCATAACATGTCAAATCTCATTCAACAAATGCATGCCAATTAACGCGTGTTGATTAACCAGTTTTTATTTATGTGGCACTTCGCATCTGGCCGTTCCGCTGGTCGGTCAGGGGGCGATGGTTCCGCTGATCGGTTAGCAAACGGGGTCAAGGGGGGCCACCCTTGCGGGGGGTTGTGAGGGGGGCAATGTCGTCCCTAGCGCAAAAAATTTTCTTACAATTGCTTTGCCCGAGATCTTCTATTTCGATCAAGTAGGCATTCAAGACTCCTCCATTCAAGCCACCAAAAATACCTTACTTTCGGTGCCCAAACAAGCCAAATCCAAACCAAGCTAGGGTTTTTGCAACTATTACAAGAATCCTAATCCATATATGTATCTCATACCAATCAATTTTGGGTTAATCTCATTAACAAATTTGTGTTGTTTCTTCATATATCTCATATGTTCATTACGAGTTCTGGTTTCATGCATCATGAATCAATCTAATTAATCGTGGCCGAAAGCAACCGAACACATAACATCATGCGATTCAACATTCAATCCCGATTTAGGGTTTCACTAGTAGCTTTGATACCATCTGTAACTACCCAAGTCCAGAACCAGTCAATGGAACACCTGCCCATACCACATGGGCTATCCTTTTTGAAAAAGATAACCGCTAGGTGCTTATGTTATGTAATTTTAGCCTATATATCCACATAAGGCTTCCCACAATTTACCCATATGGGATATGGAGGTGTTACAAACTTCCCCCCTTATGTACCCAACGTCCTCATTGGGGTCAATCGGATTACTTGGTTCCCCGGACCAAGTAACCTCTCTAATTGGACTACCTAGCCCCTGGCCAAGTAGCCTCTCAAATCCAGGATCACTCCCGGTAGACGATGCATGTACCACACCATCGTGCTCCCGGGTTGGCTCTGATACCATTGTTGGGTTTTGGAAGCCAAACAAGCGCAGCGGAATTTAACCGAAACCCTCCAGGATACAAGTAAAACGGGGTAAATCGGGTGTTCAAAAATTTTCATACCTAATTTTTGGTTGAGATCTCTCACCCAACTGTAGAGTCGAATCATAAAACCTAAACGGTTGACATATTCAAGCTCTCTATGGTATCAACACGAGCCTCTCGGGATCACCATGCTTCCACCACGTCCTAGCGGATGTGTTTCTCTTGCTTTCATAGTGCTCGCTTGCGTCCTCTAAGGAATTGCAAAAGAAGAGTGTGGCTGTCCTTTTGGGAGGCTAGGGCAAGAAGCTGTGAATTTCTCACTAAAAGTTGTATTTATAGTGAGACTCAACTTCTAGGCCTAATGGGTTTCAAAGCCCTAATCCAATTAGGCTTTAATTTTGAGCTTAATAATGGCACAACTCTTGGGCCAATTATTAATACGAAATTATTGTGAAACCATAACCCAAATAATTAGCCCATGCACTCCAATGATCCAAATAGCTCTATGTGCGTGACCCAATAGGCTTTTACCACATTGGTAATGATCATAAACCACATTTATGATCATAAGCAATGAGTAGCGTCTAGCAACACATCATTGCTACCCAAGTGACAAGATTGTCGGTGATTCGACTAAACCTTTGTGATCATTACTGATATATGCCATTGTCCCTTTGTCCAAGATATCAAGACTAAGCACGAGACATGGAATGTGTCACTCTCGTATAGCCCAATCTTTGGTTTCTTGATTACCGAGTAGACCAACTTAAACTGATGACATTTATATCATATATCAACTCATCCGAGCATGGCTATGCATTTTCTAAGTCTTACTCTATCAAGGGGCCAGAAGATATCACTCCCATTACATAGGAGGGACAAATCTCATCTTGATCATACAAATCCCTCCGCATGATATGTGACATACCCAATGACCTCCTTCAAGTTCACTCAGTTACAAGCAACAAAGGAAAGTATCAAAGTATGTGACTCACATGTAGGGAACCTTGATGACCTTAGGTCAAAGGACTACATATACCATGATCACTATGAGAATCACTTATGACACTTATATAACAATCCATGTAGTGTTCTCATGGTGGGTCGGTCCAGTACACAAGTTCTCCAACTTGTACCCATATGTAGACTACATATCTCATATTAGTCTCCACATATGCTAGTCGTTATGTATTATTGTAACCCGCTCCACAATAATACTAGACTAGGGATGTTTGAGAATATCATTATTCTAGGGTTACAATTATGTTTATTAAGTTACGCATAAGCAAAACAACAAACATAATTGCCGGATTAATTCCTTAATAAAATATCATGGCTCAATGTGCAAAAAATACAATCATCTCATGATTGGCTTTTGGGCACAACACTAACACTACTTGTGTATTTTTACCACCCAGTTGGATTATTTGTTACCTAGTTGATTCCGTAGGGTGAATTAGACTCTGACTCCTAGGATTCTTAACCCCAATTTATTATTTACCTAGGTGGGAATCTCAAGCTTTTGGAGCCTTAATAGGTTTTACTTAGCTTTACCCAATTGGTGAAATTTCAACCAATTGGAATTACTAAGGTGGTTTATGAATGTGTCTGGGGTTTAGTGGAGTTAGGTGGCTTAAGTGCATGTCTTGTGCCCTTTGGAGGCCCATTGGAAGCCTACGTTGATACTACACTTAGTATCTTAGCCAAACATACACACACACACACACATGCATGCATACAGTCTAGATTAGTTAAGTACCAACCATGGATGCCTAGCTTATTACAAATATACCTTAAGGATTTTCCAAGCCCAAAATACGTACAAGGTATTAGCCATGTTCTGAACAAATTCCCGATACCCTTAGTTATGTACACCAATTTATATGCCAAAATTTTGGCCAACTAGGACTATATGGCCCAAAACCATATACAAAAACTTTTTGATGTACTAAGTATCATGCATGCTACGTCACTTGGTTCAACCTGTCTCTAGGCCCACGGTGACCTTGACCTTTACTTTGACTTGATACTTAGGCCATAGATCTCTTATTACCCTCTTGGTCCTGGCCTACACTAGGATGGAGCCAAACACAGCAACTGACATAGCAGCCATTAGGGCCTACAACCACAACAACATAACATAACCATTAGTTCATTTTGTTGAACTCTTGCACGCTTCCTTTTCATAAGCCATAATTCCATAGTTTACCTCTCTATACATAGACCTCTGCAAGTGGTTCCCCAGCCCTTCAATCCTTCACTTATTTACCTAAACCTATCAAAAGAGGGCATGAGTAAATAGGCACTCAGTCAAGACACCACACAGCACCTAGTGCCTTTACAATCTTTAAACCATTGTTATACTTATAAACCTCCAATCTTTCTTAATAACCTACATCCAAAGACATAAAAGAAAAAAAAAACATATACAAGATAATACATAATACATTTATAAGCAATAAAGGGGTCAGCACATGCATACAAACAAATAAGCACATAAACACACACACCACATACACATGATTTCTTAACATACCAAACATGATTTCATGGTAATTTATTCATGTGATCACTTTGATTAGGTTCAATTGAAATAGAGCTTTAGGTGATTGATCAAGCTTGGCCCAACTTCAACAAAAACCCTGTGCTTGCCGGAAGCAAACGAGCAAGCTTACCATGGTCATTTTCCCCTTCAAAATATATAGAAGAAGCCTTATATGGGTACTCACCTATGGTCAAAATGGTAGCAAGGAAGCTTGATCACACATCTTTGAACACAAGCATCAAGCATAAACACCACCATGAGCTAGTCTTATGCCATCATGCTTCAAACTCACCTTTCTTTTTGTCCTCCTTTCCCTACTTTCTGTCCAATAGCTCTAAGGTTTCTTGTTAATAGTTTGGCTAGGTAGTAAAGGGTAAGATAATAGGAAACAAAGAAAGAGGAAAGTAGCTCATGAAGAATGCCAAGGCTGATATGCCAAACTTATTCTCGATTTGGTTATTTTGTTTTGTTTTGGCTTTGGTTTAGTTTATCTTTGCTCCTCCTCCTTTCATTTTCCTTTGGTGATCTTTAGCAAGGTTTAGGCTATGATCAAAAGTAGTAAATAGGCTAGGAACTTGCTTAGAAATAGCTAAGAAGCTACCTTCAAAGACTAGGCAGCACATAGTGCCGAATGACCAAGCAACCAAGTCTTTTGACTAGTTTAGTCTTTCTTTTGTTTTGTTTTTATTTTGATTCACTATAGGTCCCTATCCAGACATGTTGAGGTCATGAAGCTACCAAGAAATATCTAGGACATTGTAATGAATTCATATTGAAGACTTTCAAGGTAAATGATGGCTGAATGACTAAGCCGTCATGGACTTTTACTTGTTCTTTCATCAAATCTTCCTCCAAGAAGCTCAATCCCTTAAGACATCACTTTTTACAACTTTACAATTCAAGTGGCACATATTGAGTACCCACTTTGCCAATTTATTTGGCCAATTAGAAATTTAAACTTTGCATTGAACATAAGTGCACTTTGGAAAGCATCTGAAAGCACCTTATTGTTGTTTGAGTGTTTCCATGGTTTTTTTGTATTTTTAATCTTCTTTTGGCCCACATTATAGCTCTCATTCTCATTTAAAGACTAAGCATCAATCTCATGTAGTGCTCTTAAACACATTAGGCTTCAGAGCCTTTAGAAGCATATGATCGCACAAAAAGATGCTCTTAAGAGTCTTCTAGTGCACTCTTGTGTGTCTATCATTGTTCATAGGTTGTTCACATTTCTTGAGCTTATGTGGTTTCCATTATTGGTATCCTAACCTTGGCATTAGGCTCACAAAATCTCCCTTAGTGTTTTAGGGCTTAAACCCTGAAATCCTCATGGATGCACACTAGGGTATGCCTAGGAGTCTCTTTTTGTGTCTTATCATAGAGTACCCTCAAATTTGAGCTCCCTTGTGACAATGCAATTTATACTTAGGGTTAGATTTGTTTATTCCATAACCATACCACTTATTTATGGCTTCAACCTTAAGTGCCTCTGAGTTACACTTAGAGCACTTTTAGATTATTCTCATGAGATGCTTGTCGTACTTAGTTCTCATTCAGACTTCTGACTTGTATTGTTCACATATCCATATAATGTCGCATATGTGTACATTTCATCATAGCCCATGGCCTATACAAGTCATAGGCATGACATTCTTCCATGCTTAAAGAATTTGGTCCTCAAAATTCTCAAGCAATGAAGGGATTTACCTTGGGTACCTCTTGAGCATCTTAGCCTCTGTCTCCCAACTTGATTCTTATTTAGAATTGTGAGACCATTTGACCTTCTCCATGTTTATCCATTTATTACTTAATTTTCTAACATCCTTAACTAAAACCTTTACAGGTTCCTTTTCATAAGAAAGGTTGAGGGTCACTGAGATATTAGAAACTGGTATAACTTGTTGTGGGCTAGATAGATATTTCTTAAGCAAGTTAACATGAAAGGTATCATGTATTTGACCCAACTTTAAAGGTAAATCCAGCTTAAATGCCACATTACTAGTTATGGCTACTATTGGAAATGGTCCAGTGTATTTATGGGCTAGCTTGCCCTTCCTTCTAAATCTTGTAACTCCTTTTATAAGAGAGACATTAATCCACACAGTCCCGTACTTGGAACTCTAAGCCTCTTCTCTTTCTTTGGTTGGCATAGGCTTGTCTCTATCATTAGCAGCCTTGATCTTAGCTTGGATCATCCTGATCCTTTTGGTGGTTTCTTTGCTTAAGTCTGGTACTATTTCAACTGCACCTTTAGGATCCTACCAATAATGAGGGGTACCACACCTTCTCCTATATATAGATTCATAAGCTACCATTTTTATCATTGAATGATAGCTGTTATTGTAGGACAATTCTATTAGGGGTAAGAGTTGATTCTATTCTCCTCTAAAGTCCAGTAGATAGCACTTTAAAATTTCATCCAGAATTTGTATGGTCCTTTCTATTTGTCCATCAGTTTGGGGGTAGTAAGCTAAACTTAGGTTTAGTTGAGTACCTAGTGTCTGACATAGTGATTTCCAAAATCTAGACACAAATGTTGGGTCTCTATTTGAAACAATGTCATCTGGGATGCAATGTAATCTTATTGTTTCTTTAATGTACAACTGTGTCAGCCTATCCAAAGGATCTATAAGATTAATAGGCAAGAAGTGTACTAACTTGGTAAGTTTATCTACAATTACCCAGATAGTATCGTACTTTTTCCTTGTCATAGGCGTGCTTACCAAAAAATCCATACATATGGAACCCAATTTTCTTTTAGGTATGGACAACTTTTGTAGCTTGCCTCCTGGTTTATGATGTTCAACCTTCACTTGTTGGCATACCACATATTTGGACACAAAATGTGTCAATCTCCCTTTTCATATTAGGCCACCAAAGGTGTTCTTTCAAATCCTAATACATTTACATAGCTCAAGTTTGCGTATTCATCTTGCTTTCGTGGCTTATTTTAGAATTTGTTCTCGTAATTCATACCCTATTCTAGAAGTATAGTAATCCTTGCCCACAAGAGAATCCTTGAAATAGTTTCCCATGCCTTTGCCCAGATATTCTAGTAAGATCTTCACCTTATTGTTATGCCATCAACATTTCAGCTTTCTAGGAAGATTGAATAGTCACTACCCTCAACTAGGCTTGTTCTCATTCTAGCCACTTGTTAGTCAAACAAATCAGGCTATTGATTTCATTTCACTCATTTCTCCATGTTTCAATATGCCTGTGTATTTCCTAGGTAGGGCATTACCCACTTTGTTGGCCTTGCCTTCTGTGTGCTCAATGGTACAATCAAAATCTTTGAGATATTCAGGCCACATTCTTTGTCTCATATTCAACTCTTTTTTAGTGAAGAGATACTTGACCCTTTTATGATCAATGAAGATTTGAAACTTATTACCTAGCAGGTAATGTCTCGACTATTTCAAAGCAAGGACCACAACTGGAAGTTCTAGGCCATGCACTGGATAATTCTTTTCATGTGGTCTTAATTGCCTTGATCCATAAGCTATGGCTTGTTTTCTCGCATTAACATACATCCTAACCCTACAATGGATGCATCTATGTAAACCTCAAAGGGTTTATTGGGATTAGGCAGTATCAGTACAGGAGTGGAAGTGAGCTTGTCCTTAAGCCACTAGAAGCTTTTCTCACACTCCTTTAACCATTCACAACCTTGCCCATTCCTTAAGAGTTTGGTTAAACGAGCAACCATTACAAAAAACTTTGGAACAAATCTTCTGTAATAGCCAGCTAAACCTAAGAAGCTTCTTACTTCTCTAACATTTTATGGTTACTTTCACTGTAAGATAGCTTCAATTTTTGCTGGGTCTAATACCATTCCTTGACCATTTATTGCATGGCCTAAGAATTTAATTTGATTGGTCCAAAAAATGGCATTTACTCAATTTTCCATATAGTTGGTGTTCCTTTAACATTTCTAGCACTATTCTCAAATGCTTTTCATGCTCTTCCTTATCCTTGGAATACACCAGGATATCATCTATAAATATTACCCAAAAGTGGTCTAGATATGGCCTGAATATCCTTTATATTAGGTCCATAAAGAAAGCTAGGGCACTAGTAAGCCTAAATGGCATTACTGTATATTCAAAATGACCATATCTTGTTCTAAAAGTAGTTCTGGGAATATCAATTTCCTTAACTCTTAATTGGAAGTACCCTAATCTGAGATCAATCTTTAAGAACACTGTGGTCCCCTTAAGTTAATCAAATAAGTCCTCAATTTTAGGGAGAGGACACTTATTCTTCACAGTCATAGCATTGAGCTTCCTATAGTCAATGCACAAGCTAAGAGTCCCATCTTTCTTTTTCAAAAAATAGCATTGGTGCTCCCCAGGGAGACACACTTGGCCTAATGAATATTTTTTCAATGAGTTCATCGAGTTACTGTTTCAATTCATTCATTTTAGGCATTGCCATCCTGTAAGGTGTAGTGGATACAAGAATTGCTCTTGGAGTCAACTTGATCTCAGACTCTATCTTCCTTAAAGGAGGAAGACCTAGTAACTCAGAAGGGAACACTTCTGGGAATTATTTCATAATAAGAATCTTCTCTAATTCAGTCATCGACTCTTTGTCATTGAAGCCCATATACTCTTTTTCAGAAAGTATAGGTCCATATACTCTTCTTCAAAAGGTATAAGTATGCAATCCATTACCTTTACTTGCCCAAAATCACATTTTATTAAGTCCCTTTAAGAGTGTTCCACTGATCTAGGCAATATTAATTTTCTACCATAGCAGTCTATGATTACATTATTTTTAGCTAACTAGTTCATGCCCAATACCATGTCATAACTAGTTGTTTTCAGAATGATCAGACTAGCCTTTAGTTCCAGCACATTTAGCCTAATCACACAGCCTTTAACCATGTGATGTGAAAACATCATTTCATGCCCAGCTATTCTGATCATATAGATTTATGTTAATGTTGTTACCTTTAAGTTTAATTTTCTTACTAAATTAGCTGAAATACTAGATATAGAAACACTAGTATCATAGAGCACAAAAATAAGTTGATCATAAAGGTAAAGGTTACCTTTTTGTGCTTCATTCCTTAGCTTGCTATGGCTTATAACCTCTTTTCTGAGGCTAGTTTCTTCTTTTCTCCTTGATCCCTCAATATTATATACCCTTCAGGCTGCTGCTTGAACTCTGGTCAATGTGGATTGACTTAGCCCTTTTTGTGCCTACCTGTGAGGTTGAGGGGTTGCCATCGCTTTCCCTTTACCTTGTTGGTTTCCTGGCTAAGGACCCCCAAACTTGCCCAACACCTTTCTTTCTTCTTTCTCAATTGGGAATCTCTAACCAGTGATCTTAGGAATCATACTCAAAACATCCTTTGATGATTCTGTAGTAGGGATTAAAACCATGGTACTTTCTACGAGTTTGGCATTGAGGTCCAAACCTTTGGGCTCCTCTTGGCTTTTTTTGTTTTCTGACCATTTCAGTTTTTCCTATCCTATCCCTGGCTTTTATCCTTCCACTTTTATGTCCTATCAGAGCAAATTTAATGTTTTCTCCATAGGATGCTGAGAGTTATGCTCCAAGGTTAGAGCCCTTTGAATAGCCTCGTAGTAGGTTTTGAAGCCAATTGCCCTCAATATCTGCACCAACTCAAGGCTTAGTCCCCTAATGAACCTCTTTGTGCTTAGTTCTTCCTGTCCATCAAACTAGGAAGCATATATGAGGAAACTGCTGAATCTATGTTTATATTCTCTAACTGACATATTCCTTTATTCCAGTAAGTCAAACTCTACTTGTTTCTGGTCCTTGAGAGCTTCACTTACTTACTGTTATTAAAATACATGGATGTACTCAACCCATCCCATGTGTCTTTTCTTCCTTTCATTCCTGCATATATATGCCCTTTGTACATTCCTTCATCAAAGCTCTACACTGCCTTCCAACTTAAAGGTAGCTAGTAGCACCTTTTGAGTGGATGTGATTTCCATCCTTTCAAACACCTTTTCTATCTGGTAAATCAAGAATTCAGCCTCTTCTGAATCACAACTACCCTTAAACACTAGGGGTTTAAATGTCAGAAAGCCTTCTAGCTGGCCTTCCCTTAAGCCCTCATTTCTTGATCTTTCTCTCTTTCTTTCAAGGATCCTTGTCTTTCTTAAAAAATCTGGCTCTTTTGAGCTTTATAAGATTGGCTCCATTCTCCCAGCATTCTCCCAACATTAGTGCCTAATGGTTCCCCTTCTCTATTTTCATTGCTTCTTCTAATTTCTGACCTCGGTTTTCTGCCTCTTGGTTGTCTTTTGGCATCATCAGGCTTAGGCTCTTCTTCTACAAGCCAACTTTCTTGCTCTTATTTTGTTGGTTCTTTGCCTCATCTTCTGCCTATTCTTTTTTCTATTCCTTGTTCTTCATCAGCAGTATTGCCTCTAGGTGCCCAGGCCTAACCCTTAGTAAAAGCTTGAATGCCTAATACAAGCTAAGCAATGATAGCCTGCATCATTTTCATCATATGTTCCATTCTGTACTAATTCTGTATACTCCATTTAGGCTCTGTGGCTTTATTAGAGGTTTGGTTCTACTTTCAAGTACTTCCTCAATTTCAGGTTGTTGATCAGGCAATTGAACATCCCCAGTGTTAACCTGGTTTCTCATTTCTCTATTTTTACCTTTAGCCATTTAGTCCTGCTAAACATAAAATGGTTGTGTATCATAGTGGGAACTTGCCTAACATACCAAGAAGGTCCCATATACCCTGGAGCTCTGATAACAACTCTGTTAGCGCCTAATTCATTTCCACCCTAAATCTTTTAAAGGCTTGAGACCACTTAGTTATTTTTTTACCACCTAGTTGGATTGTTTATTACCTAATTGATTTCATAGGGTGAATTAGACTCTGACTCCCAGGATTCTTAACCCCAATCTATATTATTTACCTAGGTGGGAATCTCAAGCTTTTGAAGACTTAATAAGTTTTACCTAGCTTTACCCAATTGGTGAAATTTTAACGAGTTGGAATTACTTAGGTTGTTTATGAATGCATCTGGGGTTTAGTAGAGTTAGTTGCTTATATGTGTGTCTTCTGTCCTTTAGAGGCCCATTCAAAACCTATCTTGATACTATACTTAGTATCTCAACCAAACATGCACACACAGAAGCATGCATATAGTCCAAATTAGTCAAGTACCAACCATGCGTACCTAGCTTATTACAAAAGTGCCTTAAGGCTTTTCCTAGCCTAAAAAACATACAATGCACTGGCCATGTTTTAAACTAAGTCCCACTACCCTTAGTTATGCACACCACTTTACAAGCCAAAATTTTGGCAAACTAGGACTACATGGCCCAAAACCATATATAAGAAAAGTTTGATGTACTAAGTATCATGCATGGCGCATCACTTGGTTCAAACTGTCGCTAGGCCCACTGTGACCATGACCTCTACTTTGGTTTGATACATAGGCCATAGATCTCTTATTACTTTCCTAGTCCTAGCCCATACTAAGATGGAGCCAAACACAGCAACTCCCATAATAGCCATCAGGGCCTACAAACACAACAACAGAACATAACCATTAGTTCATTTTCATGAACTTTTGCATGCTTCCTTTACATAAGCCATAATTCTAGAGTATACTCATTTCTATGGAGACCTCTCCTACAGGTTCCCTAGCACTTCAATCTTTCACTTCTTTACCAGAAATGGGTAGAAGAGAGTGTGAGTACATAGGTATTCAGTGAAGACCTTATACACCACCTAATGCCTTTACAATGTTTAAACCATTGTTATACTTATAAACCTCTAATTTTTCTTAATAACCTACATTTAAAGATATAAAAGACACAAAAAATAACATATATAAGATAATACATAAAACATACATAAGCAATAAACGGGTCAGCACATGCATACAAACAAAGAAGCACACAAACACACACACCACATACACATGATTTCTTAACATAGCAGGAATGATTTCTTCATAATTTCTTCATGTGATCACTTTGATTAGGTTAAATTAACATAGAGCTCTAGGTGATTGATCAAGCTTGGCCCAACTTAAACAAAAACTCTATCCTTGCTAAAAGTAAACTAGCTAGCTTACCATAGTGCTTTATGCACACATAGGCCATTACATAGCCTCTAAGTTCCTTTGGCTTAAGCCATCACCTAGGATAGATTTTTCCCTTAAAAATGTAGGAGAATAATTCTCATATAGGACCTCACAAGGAAGCTTGATCACACATCTCTGAACACAAGCATCAAGCATAGACACCACCATAAGCTAGTCTTACACCATCATGTTTCAAATTCACCTTTGTTTTTGTCCTTCTTCACCTTCTCTCTTTCCAGTAGCTGTAGGGTGCCTTGTTAAGGGATTGGATAGGTAGTATAGGGTAAGAAAATATGAAGAAAAAAATAATAAATAAGCTCATGAAGAACACCAAAGTTGATATGCCATACTTTGTCTTGGTTTGGCTATTTTGCGTTGTTTTGGCTTTGGTTTAGTTTATCTTTGCTTTTATTCCTTTCTTTTCCTTTTATTAGTCTTTAGTAATACTTAGGATATGATCATAGGTAGTAAATGGGCTAGGAACCTGCTGAAAAATAGGTAAGAAGCTTCCTTTGAAGACTAGGTAGTGACTAATGCCAAATGCCAAGCTACCAAGTCTTTTGGCAAGTTTAGTCTTTCTTTTGTTTTATTTTCTTTTGGTTAATTACAAGTCCTTAGCCAAACATGTTGACCATGATGATGCCAAGAAATAGCTAGGAAGCTATAATGAATTTTCCTTGAAGACTTAGAAGCCAAATGGTGGCTAAATGACCAAGCTGTCATGGACTTTTACTTGTGCTTTGATCAAATATTTATCCAAGCAGCTCAATCACTTCAAGACTTCACTTTCTCCTAATTTACTCTTCAAGTATCACATATTGAGCACCCATTTTTCCAATTTATTTGGACAATTAGGCCCTCAAACTTTGCATTGAACATAAGTGCACTTTAGAGTGCACCCTGAGAGCACCTTAGTGTTCTTAGAGGTGCTTCCAAGGTTTCTTTGTGTTTTCCACCTTCTATTGGGCCATATTGTATCCTTAATTCTCATTTAAACACCAAGCATTAATCTCATGTACTGCCCTTCAAGACATTAGGCTTTAGAGCCTCTATAAGCACATGGTTGCACACAAAGGTGCAGTTAAGAGTCTTCTTATGCACTCTAGTGTGTCTTTGTCATTGTTCATGGGTTGTTCACATTTCTTGAGCTTATGTGACTACCCTCATTGGTATTCCAGCCTTGGCATTGAGCTAACAAAATCTCCTTAAGTGTTTCAGGCCTTAAAGCCCTGAAGTTTTTATAGATGCAAACTAGGGTGTGACTAAGAGTCTCTTTTTCTGTCTTATCTTAGAGTACCTTTAAATTTGAGTTCTCTTCTTATAATGAACTTAGTACATAGGCCTAGTGATGCCCGATGGCATCTTTGTTCAGTGACATGGTGTAGCTGTAAACGGGACTTCCGGGATGAAGGTGTTTGTAAAGAGCCCTCCGGTGAAGAAGGTGCCTTGGAGAGGAGCTTCCGGCGAGGATGTAGCTACAAGACTCAGTAAAATAGAGGTTAGAGACTCCCTGGAGTATGATTCTGGGGGAGGAGCCTCTGACGCTCAAGTCAGTCTTTTGAGGATGAAAGTAAGAATGAGTGAAGAGCAGATGATGGCTAGAGTTCCCTTTTTCTTACTTGTTGTCTTGTTTTTCTTACCAAGGTTCTCCATAGGTATTTATAAGAGGTCCCTAGGAGGAGGCCTCCTGCTACAGCTTGTCCCAGATCACGACACGTGGTTGGCCAGATTTGATCCGTACGTTCGGGGACAGGCGCCCCCAGCTGGCTATAGCTATTCTGACCGAAGCTCAGGGCCGTGTGGGAGGGCTGTGTGTCAGAGGCGTGTGTGAGGTTCTCTATGTTAGAGGCTCCTAACCATTTTTGTCTTATTTGGCTGAGAACTCCTTTGATGATGGACTCTCTTTGGGGAGTGAGACCTTTTCAACAGGCGAGCCCCCTTTGGTCCGACTTTGCTCTCCGAGGGCCACGGAGGGAGGCTCCTCAGTAGTGTGGAGGACCTTCAGAGGATGCCATATTCTTTCGAGAGTGGGGAGATGATCCCCGAGGTCACCAGACAATATGACCGAGGATGGCATATCATGCCAATTCGAGGGTGGTGGTGTCATTAGCTGAGGGTGGTGAGGATCCCATCTTAGCCAAGGTGGATCAGATGTACTTCTGAGGATGATACTTTGTCAGTCATCCTTAGAGGCTATCCAGGCGTGATAGCCATTTGGCTATCACATGCTCCCCTCGGAAAGCCGAAGTGGGCGACTTCGGTAAGCAGAATCGTTGAGGGCACTTCATGGGACTCATTGTAGAAGCTGTGTAGGAGACACTTCATTTCCCAAATGTGTGCCTTCTCAACCAAGGTAGCCTATGAGTGTCACTCCTTGCCCCTGGCTAGTCCCTTGGTGTTTTCGAGGTGTGCATCCTTTTTTATTTTTCTGCTGCAGGTCAGTGGACCGTCACGTCTCGTAATTAGGCGTGTCACTTCAGATATGCGTGCTTACGTTTTCATGCTATTAAAAGGTGTGCCCTCATTTCATGCATTGGACAACAAGTGGCTCGCAGTGAGTGGGGGACAATTGCATTGGTTAGACCAACCGCATATTTTCACATTCGAGGGGTAATTGTGGTGACGATTCACCTTCGAGGGGTAGTTATGGCAACGATTCACCTACCCCCCTTCGGTCTATATAAACCCTTCTTCCCCTCATATCTCTCACTTGCTTTCTTTTGCTTCTGTCCTGCTCTTGTTTGCTCTCAAGCTTTTCTTTCTTTTCTGCGATGGTGCAAGCGGTGGAGCGATTTCTGGCGAGCTTTTACGATGGTGTCCACCAATCCCTACTTCGGCAAAAGCTTTTGGTGGGTTTCCTTTACAAGGTCCCTTGATTTCTTCCGTTTCTATTTTTTCTAGTGTCCGAAGTTGTTTTCTTTTCTCAAAGTCCTTTGACTTTCTTTCCCGAACTTGTTCTTTTTACCGAACATGTCTTCTCCTGTTCCACTCATGTCCATCCAAACTACTCCCGAGAGCTGGCTTCCTCTCATGTCTCATCCGAGTTGTACCACTTCAGAGAAGTTAACGAAGTGGACAACTAAATTTTATCTTCCTTTTGATGTTGTTATTAGGCTACCCCATCCTAGCCTGTTCAACTTCATGAATAATTCATACAAGGTTACTATTTTTTTAGCCCAACTGAAGGCCGGACTTCGATTTCCTCCACCAAAGATGATTTGCAACTTTTGCCAATTCCATGGCATAGCCATGAATCAGGGTCCTCCCAACTCCTATTCTTACTTCAATGCTTTTCTCTGCATGTGTGGGGTTCTCAAGATAGAACCCCACTTCGTCATCTTTATGCAGTATTACAAGCTCTATTCGGTCTCGAAGGGTGGCTTTTATTTCTTGCTACCTCGGGGATCTGGGAGCAAAAAATATATGTTCACCTTCGACACCAAGGACAGTTGGCGAGGGTGGCAAAAGAAGTTCTTCTTCCTGAAGGTGGTAAAGGCATGGTCGCACGTGCCGACCAGGTGGGCCTGGGGGATGCTGGAGACGGATGTTGTTGATCCTAAGAAGTTGCTAACTCCTGAGTTAGCAGTGAGGTTTGAGGACTTTGATAGCCGTATCCGAGCTGTCACCGACTGGGATGCTGAGGTCCTACCACGCTCCTTGTATCCCTTCCCTATCAAGTGGGACCTCATGACCAAAGAGGTTCTTCGGGAGTTAGGGGTGATCAAGGAGCATAAAACCGACCTTGGCATGCCAGCGCCTGCCATCGAAGGGAAGAATGCGTGGTTGGTGATGCTCATTCGGAAGGAGCTCACATACGAAGCCCTCATTGAGAGTAAGTCACTTTCCAAATTTTGCTATAAGTACCTTTTTGGACCTACACTGATATTTTCTTCCTTTTTCAGAGATGGGCGACCAATCTGCTGCCTTCTACAAGTCCCTCTTCCTCAGTCAAGCCGAGAAAGGGGAACAGAAGAAGAAGGCTGCCCCAAAGAGGCAGAAGACGTCTAGAGGGGGGCCATCTTCGGCCAAGAAATTGAAGAAGGACCTTCTTCCTCACCACCCTCTGGAAGATGTTATTGAGGTCAGGGACTAGCCCTCAGTTCATGCTGACCCACCATCAGAGCCGGCCGTCAGCTCTACTCCCCGGAGTCCTGTTACTTCGGCGGACATCTTGGGCACTTCAGCAGGAGGCCCTTCTACTGAAGAACTCGAGGAGTGAAGACAAAGCAAGGTCAAACATGTCCCTGCCGAAGTGGAGGAAGTCCATGACTCCAACGAGGACATCACCGATGTTCCACCAGGTTTGTCCCTTAGCCATTTTTCTATAAATTTAGACATCTTTAGCATTTTTTACCTTTTAGACATATGGATGAGGGATAATGTACTGATGGAACTTTGGTGTGATTTTACAGAGGAACTGGCACCCTTGGCGGGGATGGTGGAGCACGCCCGGAAGCGGGCCCTTCGGGACTCTTATATCCTGAAGGATAAGATTCTGAGGGAGCCTTTTTGGTCATTCACGGAGGACATGAACTTGTTCTCCGAGGACAGCCAGCAAACGGCTCCCTAAATGGCGAGGGGCATGCTCACCCAAGCCACATTCAAATCTCCGGCAGAGGAATGCCCGAATGAGGAAGTCCTCGCTATGAGGATGTCTGAACATGCTGCCTAGGTGAGCTTCTTGGGACTTAGCAAATTTTCCAAGCTTTCGTAGCCTTTTGATCCTAACATGAAGTCTTTCCTTTTCGCAGCTCTTGGCTTATAGTGGATATTTCCGAGCATGGGCAGTAAAGCAGTCTACGATTTGATCTCGGACCAAAGAGCGCTTGGAGAAAGCCAAGCTATTTTGCGTTGGCTCGGTTGTCAAAGACACCAAGCTGAACAATATAGCCAAGGAGGAGGTGGCCAAAGTTCGGGAGGAGCTCTTGAAGAGTCAGGAAGAGCTCTCTCAAGAATTCTCCCAGAAGGTGTCTAACCTCGGCGCGAAGGTCATCGCGCTATCTTCAGAGAACAAGGTCTACTGGAAAGAGAAGAAGGAGGACTCTACTCTCCTGATGAAGGCCTTTGCAGACAATGCCGAACTTCAAGCCGAGGTCAACACACTAAAGAAGAAAACGAAGAAGAAGAAGAAGACGAAGAAGCTGGAAAAGGAAGTCGTTGAGCTGAGGGACGAGCTGAACGACTTGGGTATTGAGAAGGACAAAGCAAATCAAGCAACCAAGTTTGTGTTCCAAGACGGCTTCTGTTTGGCTCAGCACCAAGTCCTGGTGAAGTACCCAGACCTTGACCTCTCTTTTCTTGCTGGCTTGGACATTCCCGAGAGGCCTCACTGGGCATGGTCAAAGATTGAATATCTTAATCTTCCCTTTCCTCCCCTGGCGTCGAAGGTCGTGACAAAGGAGGTTGGTGATGGAACGACTCAAGATGATGAGGTCCCTTAGGCATCCAGGACTTCACCTTTTTCTTCTTTTTTTTAATCTTCTTCCTGTAATGCTCCTTCTTGTGGTAATAAGGCTCAGTTTAATAAAATTCCTTCTTTTCTCCAGAATTTGGCTAAGTCTCATAATACGTTTCTTCTATACTATCTTTGGTACCGAGGGTTAGCTTGACCATTTTCGGCCTAAGTCCCTCGAGAAAATAGTACGTAATCTCTGCGCTTGTTATTTGGATAACCGCCTTCGGGGTATATAGGACCAGTTTCAGCTAACATCTTTGGCAAAACTTCACCTATTTACGCAGCCGTATTCGATCTAAAACCTCTTCAGAGAAAATGTATTATATTTTGTACATAGGCTCTTACACCTTGTTCAGCTGGGCTCACTTGGTTTGACTAATTTTCTTAGAAAAAATTCTAAGTATAGAATTTTTTCAAGGCATCTGAATGCCATGCATTCCTTATTTCTCCACCTTTGGTATCGCCAAGTTTGTACACTCCTGGCCGAACTTCATCAAGAACCAAATAAGGCCCTTCCTAGTTTGCCCGAAGTACTCCGTGAGATGGTTTTCGGGTCTCAACCTCAGCCTTTCAGAGGATAAGGTCCCCCTTCCTGATTCCCTTTTGCCTGACATGTGAGTTCACCGTTATGGCTACCCTTTGCTGAAAAGCCTTTCTTCTAAGCTCAACCACTTCTCTGTGTTCATCAATAGTCCAGCTTGGTTCTTACTATGAGGTTGTTTCCTTCCTCGTCGAACACTTGCACCTTAACCGATGGCTAAACCGCTTCGATAGGAATAATGGCCTTTGTGCTGAAGACGAGTGAAAAAGGTGTCTCACCTGTAGCCCTTTGGGGTGTTGTCCGATAGCTCTATAGGATGCTAGGAAGTTCTCCTGGCCATTTTCCTTTTTCTTCCTTCATTCCCTTTTTCAAACCATCTTTTATGGTTCTGTTGGACACCTCT
Source organism: Aquilaria sinensis (assembly GCA_005392925.1). NCBI lineage: Eukaryota > Viridiplantae > Streptophyta > Magnoliopsida > Malvales > Thymelaeaceae > Aquilaria > Aquilaria sinensis. The sequence continues at coordinate 297,958 of SMDT01002967.1, read as the reverse complement.
ACCTATCCGTTTCTCTAAGGATGAGCTACCTGGGCGAAGTGCATTTTTATCCTGAGGTCGATAGTGAATTCTTAGAATCCTTTATCAATAAACTGGGAACCATTGTTGGCCACTATCACCCTCAGTATGCCAAATCTGTATACGATGTTCTTCCAGACAAATTTCTATATGTCCTTCACCGAAATGGTTTCTAGGGGCTCTGCCTCAATCCATTTAGTGAAGTAATCTACTATGACTACGCAGAACTTCACTCCTCTGGGTGCTGTTGGGAGAAGCCTGATAAGGTCAATACCCCATACTGCGAAGGGGCAGGGGTAGTTAGCTAAAGTTATCATTTTTTAGGGTAGCCTCTGGATGTTGGCGTGTCTTTGGCAATTGTCACATTTCTGGACAAATTGCCTTGCCTCTTTCCTTAAGGTGGGCCAGAAGTATCCCTGGCGGAGTAGTACTCCTGCCATAGTGTTAGTTCCTATATGGGAACCATAGGCCCCCTAATAGACTTCTCTGAGGACTGTCTCGATGTATTCTTCGCCAACACACCTCTGCAGTGGACTTGCGTACCCTTGTCTGTATAACTCCTCCCCGATTAGGAAATATCGTCCGAAATGTCTTCGCACTTTTGCCACTTTGTGAGGGTCTTCGGGAAGCTCCGAAGTCATAAGATATTTTTTTATGGGATTTTTCCATCCACTTTCCGAGGTTGCTAAGCTCATTATTGCTATGCTTGGGTGACTTAGCACTTCTGTGGACTTTTTCGATTTGGCCAAAATATCTGCTTCAGTATTATTTCGATAAGGCACGTTCTCGATGTGTACCGCATCAAACTCTTGGACGTGCTTAGTCGCGAAGTCATGACACTTTTCCAAGGTTAGGTCCTTCGCGCCATAGTCCCCTGCCATTTATCGGACCATAAGCTAAGAATCATTGTGGGCCTTTAGGTTTCTCACTCCAACTCTTCTGGCAAGGCGTAAACGTGCTATGAGGGCTTCATATTCTACCATGTTGTTGGTGATGTTAAACCCGAACTTGGTGGCTTTCATGGCTTCCATACCTTCAGGACCACGGAGAATTACTCCAGCTCCTTGATGTTCAGAACCGGAGGCCTCGTCAACAAACAGAGTCCACTCAGGTTCATTCTTATCAAGGTTAGGTTGACTGTCTTCGGCAACGGGTACCTCAGCAATAAAGTGTACCAATGCCTGTTCTTTTATTGCCTTCCTTGGCTCGTAGGTGATATCATACTCACCGAGCTCGATGCACCACTTCGATAGCCTTCCCGAGTAGTCTACCTTCTTCATGATATCCCGAAAAGGTAAGTTACTTCGGACGATAACGGGGTGTCCTTTGAAATAGGGTCGCAACCTTCTGCTTGCAAGCACTAGGGCATAAATAGCCTTTTGTAGCAAAGGGCACCTGACTTCAGCACCATGTAGATGTTGGGTTTCGGGAGCCAAACAGCGCAGCGGAATTTAACCGAAACCCTCCAGGATCCAAGTGAAACGGGGTAAACCGGGTGTTCGAAAATTTTATACCTAATTTTCGGTTGAGATCTCTCACTCAACTGTAGAGTCGAATCACAAAACCTGAACAGTTGACGTGTTCAGGCTCTCTATGGTATCCACACGAGCCTCTCGGGATCACCACGCTTCCACCACGTCCCGGCAGATGCGTTTCTCTTGCGCACGCAGTGCTAGCTTGCGTCCTCCAAGGAATTGCAAGAGAAGAGTGTGGCTGTCCTTTTGGGAGGCTAGGGCAAGGAGACCTGCGAATTTCTCACTTAAAAGTTGTATTTATAGTGAGACTCAACTTCCAGGCCTAATGGGTTTCAAAGCCCTAATCCAATTAGGATTTAATTTCGGGCTTAATAATGGCTCAACTCCTTGGCCCATTATTAATACGAAATTAAAGTGAAACCATAACCCAAATAATTAGCCCATGCACTCTAATGATCCAAATAGCTCTATGTGTGCGACCCAATAGGCTCTTGCCATGTTGGCAATGATCATAAATCACATTTATGATCATAAGCAATGAGCGGTGTCTAGCAACACATCATTGCTACCCAAGTGACAAGATTGTCGGTGAAATCGACTAAACCTTTATGATCATCACCGATATATGCCATTGTCCCTTTGTCCAAGATATCAAGACTAAGCACGAGACATGGAATGTGTCACTCTCGTATAGCCCAATCTTTGGTTTCTTGATTACCGAGTAGACCAACTTAAACTGACGACATTGATATCATATATCAACTCATCGAAGCATGGCCATGCATTTTCTAAGTCTCACTCTATCAAGGGGCCCAAAGATATCACTCCCGTTACATAGGAGGGACAAATCCCATCTTGATCATACAAATCCCTCCGCATGATATGTGACATACCCAATGACCTCCTTCAAGTTCACTCAGTTACGAGCAACAAAGGAAAGTATCAAAGTATGTGACTCACATGTAGGGAACCTTGTTGATCTTAGGTCGAAGGACTACATATACCATGATCACTATGAGAATCACTTATGACACTCATATAACGATCCATGAAGTGTTCTCATGGTGGGTCGGTCCAGTACACAAGTTCTCCAACTTGTACCCATATGTAGACTAGATATCTCATATTAGTCTCCACATATGCTAGTCATTATGTATTATTGCAACCCGCTCCACAATAACACTAGACTAGGGACGTTTAAGAATATCATTATTCTAGGGTTACAATTATGCTTATTACGTTACGCAGAAACAAAACAACAAACATAATTGCTGGATTAATGCCTCAATAAAATATCATGACTCAATGTGCAAAAATACAATCATCTCATGATTGGCTTTTTGGGCACAATACTAACAGTAGAGACTTCCTCACGTAATATACCGGCCATTGCTTTGCCCCCTGATGGCCAGGGGCCTCATCGTTTAGAGTCATGATGACTGGAGGAGAGACTTCTGGGAGGAAGAACGCCTGGTGGATTGGATCGCCCAAAGGAGAGTGCCTGAAAGCTCAGAAACAAAAGGTTAGGAGGCCCCGGAAGTGTTTTTCCGGGGCGGGAGCCTCCGACGCCCAAGTCAGTGGTGGCTGAGAGAAAGGCAGAGAAAATAGCACAAAGGGCTGAGGAGTCTCGCCTGGCAATTTTCTCAGAGTGTGGGAGCAGTGTTTTGCCAACCAGCCTCCTGCCAAATATTAATTCCTAGTATTTATAGGAGCGCCTAGCCCGTTCAGATCGCGACACGTGTTCGCTCGGATGTTCCTAAATTTCTGGGCGTAGGAGACAGATAGCTGGTAGCAGGTTGCCTTGAGCCATGTGCTGAGACGGGCCATGATGTGATTTTGATGGCGTCAGCGTGGCAGTGCGCCTTTTGAGGCGGATTGTGGCGTCTGTGAATGGATGTGTCAGAGGCTTCCTTAAATGCTTCCATAAATGCTCCTGCCGTACTCCCGAGGTCCCTGGGTGAGGTCGTCCTTTGGTACGGACAGAGCCTCTTCGGGAAACAAGCCCTCAGTTCGGGGGTTCCCAGTTTCAGGGAGTTCCGCCTTCGGGGATATCATGTTCGGCTCGCTGTGTCTGGTGCCGCTTTTCCGAAGGCGATCTGTTCACAACCTTGGGGGGCCGAGTAGTGTCCTCGGGTTTTCCTGGCGTGCCGGGCTCGGAGCTCTTCGGCTATCTCCCGAGGTGCATGATCACACCTTTTCTCGGGTAGCGCCAGTTCTTCTGGCCATTCTTGTGGCAGGGAGTTTGGCCAGATCGAGGCGATAGCGTTTGGCTATCACCCCCTCTTCCTTCACCAGGACCAAACTTACTGCTTTTTTTGTGACAGCGAGGTAGAGTATGAGTGGTTCTCCTTCCCGTGGCTGCCGAAGTGTCGGCAGACGAGTTAGGTAGACTTTAATCTCTTCCCAGGCCTTTTGGCAGTCTTCATTCCAAAGGTGCACCTCCGTTCCGAGGTCTCCCCCACTTTTTTCTACTTTAGTGAAGACCTTGAAGAATGGTCGGTAGCAATCCCTATATCTGGAGATGAATCTATTGAGGGACGTGATTCTTCCCGTGAGTCTTCGCACGTCTTTGGTCATCTTGGGCATTCGGAATCCTAACATGGCCTTGACCTTTTCTGTATTAATGTCGATACCTCTCTTTGACACCATAAATCCAAGAAACTTACCAGTATTCACCCCGAACAAGCATTTTTCAGGGTTGAGATGAATTTTGAATGTCCTCAGCTGGTGGAATGTCTCTCCTAAGTCTGTGATATGACTATTAGGTAGTTTGCTCTTAACTATCATATCATCGACTTAGACTTCCATGTTTCTACCAATTTGGGAATCGAAGACCCTGTTCATCAATCTCTGGTATGTGGCCCCTACATTCTTAAGCCCGAAGGGCATTCTATTATAGCAGTATGTACCAGCTTTGGTGATGAAGGCAGTTTTTTCCTCATCTTCGGGGTCCATCCTAATTTGATGGTACCCACGAAATGCGTTGAGGAAGTTGTGGGAACCGTATTCGGTGATTGAGTCCACCAACTGGTCTATTGGGGGCAGAGGATATGAATCCTTAGGGCAAGCATCGTTCACATTTCAAAAATCGACGAACATTCAGAGTTTGTCGCTCCCTTCTTTTATGGTGATGACCATGTTACTAAGCCATTCGGGATATTTGACTTCCCTTATTACGTCTGCCTCCAACAACCTTTGGATCTCGGACTTAACGAAGTTGTTCTTGTATGCCAAAAGGATCCTCTTTTTTTGGCGAACAGGCTTCGTGTCAGTGCATATTTTAAGACTATGCTGGATTATGCGAGGGTCTACCTAGGCATATCCTTCAGTGAGTACGCAAATAGATCTTTGTTCATTAAAAGGAAAGATACAGGCTTTTGCTTGTCACCTTCGGCTAGATGTTTCCTTATGCAGGTATTTTGGCCCGGGACAAGCTCCATATTCTCAATTTCAATTTTGTCTGAGTCATTTCTCTCTCTTTCTACAGCTTCTTTGGTTGTTGTGCCCTTCTCTCCCGAGGTCTATGTATGCACCTTCACCGGGCTTTGCCTTGCCTTCATGAAGACCTTCCAGACTTCAACTTGATCAATGAATATTTCTGTGTCCCTATCCTTCGTACCGAAGGTGACCGTCAGATACTTCACATCTGGTCGGATGTGAAAGTTCCCTTGAGTTTGCCTTCCAAGGATGGCATTATATGAAGAGGGGACATCGATGACGATGAATCTGGTCGGATGTGGAAGTTCCCTTGAGTTTGCCTTCGTGATGCCCAAGCTTGGCTATAGATGGGAGAATAAGACATCGGTGTTGGACCTATCATCCAGGAGCACCCTCTTTACATCCCAGCTCCCAATCCTTGCCATGAAAAGAAGCGGGTCATCGTCTGGAAACACTATGGCAGACCCATCTTTCCGAACAAGCATGTTCGATGGGTAGCCAAATTCCATCACCGAGATCTCCCTAGCTTTCCTTTTCCTTTTTGCTGAGGGCAACCCCATGGTGATCGTCTCGATTACTCCTGCTGGGGGTGGGGGATTTTTCTTGGGACTCTGGTTTCGACGTCGGTCAAAGTCGTAGTCCTCGTCTTCCTTTCTTTCCACCTCTCTCCTTCCCCTGGGAGAGCATATCCGCAGGTACCGATGCAGCTGACCTTGCTTGATTAGGGAGTCTATGTACTTCCTGAGTTGGAAGCAGTCCTTAGTGTTATGGCCGTGGTCCCGATGGAATTGGCACAATTTCATCATATTCTTTTTGTTGTCCGAGGTCATGACCTTCAGACGTTGAATTTGAGCTCTCTACCTCCCATGGCCATTAGGATGTTGGTCCTCGTGGTGTTCAAGGGAGTAAAAGTCAATGGCTTTTTCCCTCTCTATTTTTGAGGTCGACCCCTTGACTCTGTTCGGCATTGAGGGTGTTGGCTTAGCCCTTCAGGCCGAACGTGGTCGGGCTTTGGACCTCATATCCTAAGCTCTTGAACAGTCATGTGCTACTCGGCCCTTTGGTAGAACTCACCGAGGGTGTCTGGGGGGTCCTTCAAAAACTCGTAGAACAGTTGTGAGTCTCACCAAAGTCCCCATATAATGGCGTGGATGCATATTTCGGGCTAAAAGTCTGGAACACTCAGGGCTTCTCGGTTAAACCTTTCGACATAGTCGCGAATGGTCTCTCAATTCCTTTGCGCTATGTCAAACATCTGAACTGGCATCTTCGCCGTCGGCCTGCTACCGATGAATTGTTGTGTGAACGCAGTGGACAACTCTTGGAATCCCATGATGGTTATGGGGCCCAATGAGTTGTACTATGTCGTCACCGGTCCAGAGAGGGTGACCTCAAAACATTTTCACAGCGTGGGGTCATCGGCACCGTGTAGCACCATGATGCACCTGTATTTGGTCAGGTGGGCCTGGGGGTCACTACGCCCATCATACGTCTTTAGGCAAGGTACCTAGTGATGGGTTTTAGGAGCCAAACAGTGCAACGGAATTTAACCGAAACCCTCCAGGATCCAAGTGAAACGGGGTAAACCGGGTGTTCGAAAATTTTCATACCTAATTTTCGGTTGAGATCTCTCACTCAACTATAGAGTCGAATCACAAAACTTGAACAGTTGACGTGTTCAAGCTCTCTATGGTATCCACACAAGCCTCTCAAGATCACCACGCTTCCACCACGTCCTAGCAGATGCGTTTCTCTTGCGCTCGCAGTGCTAGCTTGCGTCCTCCAAGGAATTGTAAGAGAAGAGTGCGGCTGTCCTTTTGGGAGGCTAGGGCAAGGAGACCTGCGAATTTCTCACTTAAAAGTTGTATTTATAATGAGACTCAACTGTTGGGTTTCGGGAGCCAAACAGCACAGCGGAATTTAACCGAAACCCTCCAGGATCCAAGTGAAACTGGGTAAACCGGGTGTTCAAAAATTTTTATACCTAATTTTCGATTGAGATCTCTCACTCAACTGTAGAGTCGAATCAGAAAACCTGAACAGTTGATGTGTTTAGGCTCTCTATGGTATCCACACGAGCCTCTCGGGATCACCACGCTTCCACCACGTCCCGGTAGATGCGTTTCTCTTGCGCTCGCAGTGCTAGCTTGCGTCCTCCAAGGAATTGCAAGAGAAGAGTGCGGCTGTCCTTTTTGGAGGCTAGGGCAAGGAGACCTGTGAATTTCTCACTTAAAAGTTGTATTTATAGTGAGACTCAACTTCCAGGCCTAATGGGTTTCAAAGCCCTAATCCAATTAGGATTTAATTTCGGGCTTAATAATGGCTCAACTCTTGGGACCAATATTAATACGAAATTAAAGTGAAACCATAACCCAAATAATTAGCCCATGCACTCTAATGATCCAAATAGCTCTATGTGTGCGACCCAATAGGCTCTTACCACGTTGGCAATGATCATAAATCACATTTATGATCATAAGCAATGAGCGGTGTCTAGCAACACATCATTGCTACCCAAGTGACAAGATTGTCGATGATTCGACTAAACCTTTATGATCATCACCGATATATGCCATTGTCCCTTTGTCCAAGATATCAAGACTAAGCACGAGACATGGAATGTGTCACTCTCGTATAGCCCAATCTTTGGTTTCTTGATTACCGAGTAGACCAACTTAAACTGATGACATTGATATCGTATATCAACTCATCCGAGCATGGCCATGCATTTTCTAAGTCTCACTCTATCAAGGGGCCCGAAGATATCACTCCCGTTACATAGGAGGGACAAATCCCATCTTGATCATACAAATCCCTCCGCATGATATGTGACATACCCAATGACCTCCTTCAAGTTCACTCAGTTACGAGCAACAAAGGAAAGTATCAAAGTATGTGACTCACATGTAGGGAACCTTGATGATCTTAGGTCGAAGGACTACATATACCATGATCACTATGAGAATCACTTATGACACTCATATAACGATCCATGTAGTGTTCTCATGGTGGGTCGGTCCAGTACACAAGTTCTCCAACTTGTACCCATATGTAGACTACATATCTCATATTAGTCTCCACATATGCTAGTCGTTATGTATTATTGCAACCCGCTCCACAATAATACTAGACCAGGGACGTTTAAGAATATCATTATTCTAGGGTTACAATTATGTTTGTTAAGTTACGCAGAAACAAAACAACAAACATAATTGCTGGATTAATGCCTTAATAAAATATCATGACTCAATGTGCAAAAAATACAATCATCTCATGATTGGCTTTTTGGGCACAACACTAACAATCTCCCACTTGCACTAAAAGCCAATCATCCATGTATCTAATACCGATGGACCTAGAATGGCTATCATGCTTCTGCTGCGTAAGGGGCTTTGTCAGTGGATCAGCAATGTTGCTGTCTGTCGAAGTCCTGCATATCCTTACATCACCCCTCTCGATGATCTCCCTGATGAGATGATAGCGTCGGAGTATGTGTTTGGATCGCTGGTGAGATCGAGGTTCCTTAGCCTGTGCGATTGCTCCATTGTTGTCACAATAGAGCTCTATCGGGTCGGCAATGCTTGGAACCACTCCAAGTTCAGTGATGAACTTCTTGATCCAAACTGCCTCCTTCGCAGCATCAGAGGCGGCAATGTACTCAGATTCTGTTGTAGAGTCAGCTACTGTCTCTTGCTTTGAACTCTTCCAGCTCACAGCACCACCACCAATACAAAACACATAACCAGATTGCGATCTAAAATCATCCTTATCGGATTGGAAGCTTGCATCGGTGTAACCCCTTACAACGAGCTCATCTTCACCTCCAAAGACCAAGAATGCATCCTTAGTCCTTCGTAAGTACTTAAGGATGTTCTTAACAGCTGTCCAATGACTCTCACCGGGGTTCGATTGGTACCTACTTGTCATGCTCAAAGCATATGAGACATCGGGACGAGTACATATCATGGCATACATGATAGATCCAATTGCTGAGGCATATGGAATCTTACTCATGCGCTCTCTCTCCTCAGTTGTACTCGGACACTGAGATCTAGAAAGAGTGATACCATGTGACATGGGCAAGAATCCTTTCTTGGAATCTTGCATGCTAAACCTCTTTAGCACCTTGTCAATATATGTACTTTGACTTAGGCCAAGAAGCTTTCTAGATCTATCTCTATAGATCCTGATGCCTAACACATAGGCTGCTTCACCCAAGTCCTTCATAGAGAAACATTTCCCTAGCCAAGTCTTCACAGACTGTAGCTCAGGAATGTCATTCCCGATGAGTAGTATGTCATCTACATACAACACCAAGAAGACAATAGCGCTCCCACTAACCTTCTTGTAGACACAAGGTTCATCTTCATTTTTGATAAAACCAAACTCTTTGATTGCATCATCAAAATGAAGATTCCAACTTCGAGAAGCTTGCTTCAGTCCATAAATGGACCTTTGCAACTTGCACACTTTATTGGCATTCTCAGGAGTGACAAAACCCTCAGGTTGTGTCATGTACACATCCTCAAGTAGCTTTCCATTTAGGAATGCAGTTTTGACATCCATTTGCCATATCTCATAATCATAGTGTGCAGCAATAGCAAACAAAATTCGGATGGATTTAAGCATAGCAACTGGTGAAAAAGTTTCATCATAGTCAATACCATGAATTTGCTTGAAACCTTTTGCAACCAATCGTCCCTTAAAGGTAATCACATTACCATCCATGTCAGTTTTCTTCTTGAAAACCCATTTGCACCCTATGGGTTTTACCCCTTCAGGTGGGTCAACCAAAGTCCATACTTGGTTTTCATACATGGATTCCATCTCGGATTTCATGGCCACTAGCCACTTCTCAGAGTCAGGCCCTGACATAGCTTGTTGGTAGGTTGTGGGCTCATCCTGATCCATGAGCATCACATCACCAGTGTGAGTCACGAGAAATCCATATCTCTCGGGCTCACGCCGAATCCTACTAGACCTACGTGGGCTCTGTGCTACAGGAATAGACTCTTGAACCACAACATCTTGCGGTGTCTGTTCAGGTTCCATTTCAGGTTCGATGTCTCCTTGTTGTTCTTGAATTTCTTCAAGTTCTACTTTCCTCCCACTAGTTCCTTTAGAGATAAACTCTTTCTCTAAAAAGACACCAGTTCGAGCAACAAACACTTTTTGCTCAGAAGGATTGTAGAAATAGTAACCCTTTGTTTCTTTGGGATACCCAACAAAAAGGCATTTTTGAGATTTGGGCCCTAGTTTGTCAGAGGATTGACGTTTCACATAAGCGTCACAGCCCCAAATCTTCATAAAAGACAAATTGGGACGCCTCCCACTCCATATCTCATATGGTGTCTTTTGAACCGATTTAGATGGAACTCGGTTTAGTGTAAAAGCGGCTGTCTCTAGAGCATGTCCCCAAAAGGAGTTTGGAAGGTCAGCTTGACTCATCATAGAGCGAACCATGTCTAACAGAGTTCGATTTCTCCTTTCAGATACACCATTCCATTGAGGTGTACCTGGTGGAGTGAGTTGTGATACTATACCACACTCCTTCAGATAGTCAAGGAATTCTCGATCCAAGTACTCTCCACCTCGATCTGATTGAAGCACTTTGATACTTTTCCCGAGTTGATTCTCTACTTCATTCTTGAATTCTTTGAACTTTTCAAAGGATTCTGACTTGTGTCTCATGAGATACACATAGCCATATCTGCTGAAGTCATCAGTGAAAGTAATGAAGTATTGGAAACCTCCTCTAGCTTGTGTAGACATAGGGCCACATACATCACTATGTATGAGTCCTAGTAAGTCATTAGCCCTTTCACTTTGCCCTGTGAATGGGGCTTTGGTCATCTTGCCCAACAAACATGACTCACATGTCTCATATGATTCAAAATCAAATGAGTCCAAGAGTCCATCCTTATGGAGCTTGGATATGCGGGTCTCATTTATATGGCCCAAGCGACAGTGCCAGAGATAGGTCGGGTTTGAATCATTTAATCTGACCTTCTTGGTATTCACATTATAGATTGGATCTTCGAGGTCTAGAACATACAACCCATTGCTAAGTTGAGCACTACCATAAAAGATTTCATTCAAATAAATAGAACAACATTTGTCCTTTATTATAAATGAAAAACCTTTCTTGTCCAAACAAGAAACAGAAATCAAATTTCTACTAATAGTAGGCACAAAGTAGCAGTTGTCTAATTCTAAAACTAATCCACTAGGTAAAGTGAGAACATAAGTCCCTACGGCTAAGGCAGCAACCCTTGCTCCATTTCCAACACGTAGGTCCACTTCACCTCGGGCCAATCTTCTACTTCTACTTAGATCCTGCACATTTGCACAAATGTGAGATCCACATCCAGTATCCAATACCCAAGATGAGGAAGTAGAAAAGTTAGCCTCTATAACAAAAATACCTGAAGTGGAAGTCTTACTTCCCTTTTCCTTAGCAAGTTCTTCAAGATAGAGCTTGCAATTGCGCTTCCAGTGTCCAGGTTGCTTACAATGGAAGCACTCCCCTTCCTTTGCCACACCACCCTTTGGTTTCAGTGCAGCTGAAGAAGAATTAGCATTGGACTTTCCATTAGCTTTATCCTTCTTCTTGTTGGCTTTTCCCTTTCCCTTGCCCTTTTGAACCATCAAAATGGGCTTAGCCTTCTTAAGGTTTTGCTCAGCAGTTCTCAACATGTTGAGCAATTCAGGGAGGGACTTGTCAAGGTCGTTCATGTTATAGTTCATGACAAACTGACTGTAGCTTTCAGGCAACGATTGCAAGACTACATCAATAGCCAACTCTTTCTGAAGAGCAAATCCCAAATTCTCCAGATTCTCAATGTACCCAATCATCTTGAGCACATGAGGACCCACGGGACTTCCCTCAGACATCTTGCACTGAAACAATGCCTTAGAGGTCTCAAACCTCTCATGCCTAGCTTGCTCTTGGAAAAGCATTTTGAGATGTTCGATCATATCGAACGCCCCCATGTTCTCATGTTGCTTCTGAAGCTCAGATTCCATGGTAATAAGCATGAGGCATGCAACATCCAAAGCATCATCAGAATGCCTCTTGTGAGCATCCCTTTCAGCTCTTGGAGCAGTGGCAGCAGGCTCATTCGGAATGGGCTGCTCTAGGACATAAGCCTTTCTCTCTTGCTTGAGGACTATCCTCAAGTTTCGGTACCATTTGAGAAAGTTGGTCCCATTCAGTTTTTCCTTCTCAAGGATCGATCGCAACGAAAGTGTCGATGTGTTTTGTGCCATGGTTATCTACAACAGTAAATATGCAGTGTAAGAGTCATGTATTTTAATTCATTTAATAAGGACTTTTATTAAACGATACTCCCACTATTTTCCTCAAAATAATAACCCTCGATATTATTTTGGAACACCTCGGCGCTAAGGTATTCTAGTGGGCCAAGATCCATATTTGACCACAACCTGAGTCAGCTTTGGCTTTTCTCTCAAGTTACAGCTATTTAGGTAGGCAACTCCTTGCCAATTGCATCTTATGCAACTCTTGGATAGTTGGGTGAACAACACTTGTCCAAGCTCATCTCATGAACTTAAGCCCAACTCTATGCCTCTAAGTCCCTAATCCTATTAGGATGACTTAGTTAAGTCGAACCCAAAGTTAGCAGTTTGGATATCACTATTATCCCATCGCGCCTTACCAAGATGAACATAGGTGCTTTGCTTTGGCAAACCCACCTAATGTTGATCAAAGTCTTGACGAGTGCCAACATTTGGAAGGCATCACATTTAATGACTTAATATTTGTTTGAGGGATTTTTCTTTTGATCTCACCAATTTGTTATCTCCGGTTGTTTTATACATGCATCACATACAAATATAAAACATGCATCTCATGCTTACAAGAAATAAACGTGACATGGTTATAGCCCAAACTATGCGATATTCTCAAGCCAATGAGAATATCATAAAAGCCTAAGAAAAGAAAAGAGTCTTCACAAGCTCCTTCTCTTCCTTTCTTGGTTGCCCTTTTGTTGTCACCTCCTTGGACATACCACCTTGGATGATCCTTGGACATACCACCTTGGATGATCCCATAATGCACCATTACATCAATAATAGAAACCTCGAGTTACATTCGAGGGGAGTAAGGTGAGAAGAGAATGTACAATGAGAGTGATAAGAAAAGGCACGACTCGCAGGCCGTATTTACAAGTACAACCAATCAAGGGCTATAACCATGCACCATGCTTCAAACACCAATCAGCATATCATGTCAAATCTCATTCAACAAAGATGCATGCCAATTTTCGCGCGTTGATTAACCAGTTTTTATTTATGTGGCGCTTCGCATACGGCGGTCCCGCTGGCCGGTCAGCGGGCGGTGGTTAACAGCCGGTGCGATTCAACAGTCTCAATCCCAATTTAGGGTTTCACGCCTGATACCATTGTTTTTCTTTCAATTAAACAACCGGTCACAAAACATATATCGCATTGACGCAAGTAGAACATTCAATAGGGATTCACCAGTGTTCATGCATCATGAATACCTAATTTTCGGTTGGGAACTTCGCATCCGAACCAAACAGCGCCCCCCTGAATTTAACCAAAACCTTTCAGGATCCAAGTAGCCCGGTAAACCTTGTGTTTTGAGAAAGTTTCAACCGAGATTTTCGGTTCGAGATCACCAAAATAACCTTAACCCTCCAGGATCCAAGTGAAACGGGGTAAACCGGGTGTTCAAAAATTTTCATACCTAATTTTCGGTTGAGATCTCTCACTCAACTGTAGAGTCGAATCACAAAACCTGAACAGTTGACATGTTCAAGCTCTCTATGGTATCCACACGAGCCTCTCGGGATCACCACGCTTCCACCACGTCCCGGCAGATGCATTTCTCTTGCGCTCGCAGTGCTAGCTTGCATCCTCCAAGGAATTGCAAGAGAAGAGTGTGGCTGTCCTTTTTGGAGGCTAGGGCAAGGAGGGCAAGGAGACCTATGAATTTCTCACTAAAAGTTGTATTTATAGTGAGACTCAACTTCCAGGCCTAATGGGTTTCAAAGCCCTAATCCAATTAGGCTTTAATTTCGGGCTTAATAATGGCTCAACTATTGGGCCCATTATTAATACGAAATTATTGTGAAACCATAACCCAAATTATTAGCCCATGCACTCTAATGATCCAAATAGCTCTATGTGTGCGACCCAATAGGCTCTTACCACGTTGGCAATGATCATAAATCACATTTATGATCATAAGCAATGAGCGGTGTCTAGCAACACATCATTGCTACCCAAGTGACAAGATTGTCGGTGAATCGACTAAACCTTTATGATCATCACCGATATATGCCATTGTCCCTTTGTCCAAGATATCAAGACTAAGCACGAGACATGGAATGTGTCACTCTCGTATAGCCCAATCTTTGGTTTCTTGATTACCGAGTAGACCAACTTAAACTGATGACATTGATATCGTATATCAACTCATCCGAGCATGGCCATGCATTTTCTAAGTCTCACTCTATCAAGGGGCCCGAAGATATCACTCCCGTTACATAGGAGGGACAAATCCCATCTTGATCATACAAATCCCTCCGCATGATATGTGACATACCCAATGACCTCCTTCAAGTTCACTCAGTTACGAGCAACAAAGGAAAGTATCAAAGTATGTGACTCACATGTAGGGAACCTTGATGATCTTAGGTCGAAGGACTACATATACCATGATCACTATGAGAATCACTTATGACACTCATATAATGAACCATGTAGTGTTCTCATGGTGGGTCGGTCCAGTACATAAGTTCTCCAACTTGTACCCATATGTAGACTACATATCTCATATTTGTCTCCACATATGCTAGTCGTTATGTATTATTGCAACCCGCTCCACAATAATACTAGACCAGGGACGTTTAAGAATATCATTATTCTAGGGTTACGATTATGTTTGTTAAGTTACACAGAAACAAAAAAACAAACATAATTGTTGGATTAATGCCTTACTAAAATATCATGACTCAATGTGCAAAAATACAATCATCTCATGATTGGCTTTTGGGCACAACACTAACACCCGGAAGTCACTGGGCATGGGTGCCTTAACTATTGCTCGAACGAACGGGGATTCTTCACCTGTGAAGGTCTCCGACAACCTCAACCAAATAGGCTTTCGGGAAACCTACCTTTCCACCATGTCTAACCTTTCAAGGATTTTCTATATGAGGGTGGTGGTACTGGTCTCTTCCCGTTGCCTGGGAGTCTCCGGCTGCAGGGAACGACGTCTCTTCTTTGGGGAGTAACTTCGTCGGTGAGGGGATGGTGACCTCTTGTATGGCGACGGGCTCCTTCGGCGAGAGGCTCTGGGCCCTTTTGATGCTGTTTCTTCAACACGACAGCCTCTGAGGGGGACGCCCTCAGTTGAGGATTCATTGTGGAAGCCTCCACTGCTTGAACTCCGGTGGGCAGGATTGGGGCTCTTCGGATCGAAGGTGGTTGAGACCACCTCTGGTCAAGTTGCTGCGTCATTTCCACCACTATGGAATGCTGGAAATCCCTTAGGAAGGCCATGGTAATGGTCAAAGGATGTTCGTCCTCTGGAAAAGAGGTCCTAGCAGCTGACTGCTCGATCGCCGGTTGAGTCTCCAGTGCGGATGGGGACTTCAGGAGTCCTTTATCCTTAGAACGTCAAGTCTCAACGATGGCTACCTGAGAGTGGATACCCACAGACGGCACCAAGTGATGCATGGTGGCATCTTCATTATGTGACATGGTGTAGTTGCAAACGGGACTTCCGGGATGAAGGTGTTTGTAAAGAGTCCACTTGTGAAGAAGGCGCCTTGGAGAAGAGCTTCCAGCGAGGATGTGGCTGCAAGACTCAGTAAAATAGAGGTTAGATACTCCTCGCAGTGTGATTCCGGGGGAGGAGCCTCCGATGCTCAAGTCAATCTTTTGAGGATGAAAGTAAGAAGGAGTGAAGAGCAGATAATGGCTAGAGTTCCCTCTTTCTTACTTGTTGTCCTGTTTTTCTTACCAAGGTTCACCACAAGTATTTATAGGAGGTCCCTAGGAGGAGGTGTCCTGCTACATCTTGTCGCAAATCATGACACGTGGTTGGCTAGATTTGATTCATACATTTGGGGACAGGCGGCCCTAGCTAGCTGTAGCTGTTCTGACCGAAGGTCAGGGCCGTGTGGGAGGGCTGTGTGTCAGAGGTGTGTGCGAGGTCCTCTGTGTCAGAGGCTCCTAACCATTTTTGTCTTATCTGGTTAAGCACTCCTTCAATGATGGACTCTCTACGGGGAGTGAGACCTCTTCGACAGGCGAGCCTCTTTCTGTCCAACTTTGCTCTCCGAGGGCTGCGGAGGGAGGCTCCTCAGCAGTGTGGAGGACCTTCAGAGGACATCATATTCTTCCGAGAGTAGGGAGATGATCCCCGAGGTCGCCAGACAACATGACTGAGGATGGCATATCATGCCAATCCGAGGGTGGTGGTGTCATTAGCCGAGGGTGGTGAGAATGCCATCATTCCCGAGGTGGGTTAGATGTACTTCCTAGGATGATACTTTTTCAGTCTTCCTTAGAGGCTATCTAAGCATGATAGCCATTTGGTATCACCTAGCTTTGTCTAGTGCATAACCATACCACTTCGTTATGGTCTTAGCTTTAAGTGTCTCTGAGTTACACTTAAAGCACTTTTAGAGCATTCTCATAAGATGCTTGTCCTACTTAGTTCTCATTTCACACTTGTGATTTGTATTGTTACATGCTCTATGATAGTCCAATTATAGTGCCAAAATTATGCATTTAGACTCCCAGGATTGGTAATTCTTTGTAGGCCATCAGAACACTACCCTTAGTGTGCATACCCGAGTGGCCCTCTTGGCAATATGTAAATACATGCATATTGGTCCAACAATCACGCACATATTCAAATTTCATGCACACAATGGTAGTAAAGAAGGAAAACACTAGCACAAGTCTTAATTTTGGCTACCACACATTAGGCAATCTTGTTAGGTTTTGGTGACCGGCCATTGCACCTGTAACTTTCTCTAATAAATTGTATCATTTTACCCACATACACCACTATTTTATTTGCTCCATTATTCAATAGAGAATTATAGAAAATCAAGGAATTTTTTTTTACATCAATAGCCCACCTATGGACCAAGTTATGGATTTTTTAAGTTGGTTACAAAATTCTGACCAAATGAATGGTAACTTAGCCAAGTTTGTAACATCATATCTTTGGATACAGGGGACCAAATTAAAAAATTCATAATCCCAATTAAACCTCTAGATGTGATCTAGGTTTGATGAAACTTTCATACCAAGATTCATTCTAAACAGGGAGATACAGAGTTTTGAGTGCATAGTCAAAATTCTGGTCACTTTATGACCATTTTGCCCATACAAAATTTCATAAGTGTGCAAACACTTCATTCACAAGGAGTAATCCATCCAAGACTTTTGCATACATGTACAATACACATGGGAAATACATTCTCTTGCATCCAGCATCTTTCTGTGGCCAAAACAAAATTTACAAGTAAGCAGCCTATTATTCACACTTAGGCAGCTTTGCACCACTTTACATACATAACCATAACATTACTCAAATGTTCACACACTTGTCTCATTTTACATACATTACATGTACATGCATACATGCACTACACAATGGTCTTAACTCAACTAAATACACAACCTAAGTTACAGGAATGTCTAAAATACAATGGACTCCAGACACAAGATGTTGGACAGCTGCTGCATAACCCAATAAGCACCATCAGTAAAAATACCAAATGTGCTCCTAAAATCACCAAAGTTTCCAAATCATAACTAGACATATGGACATCTAAGTTCCTTAAAATTTAGTTCAAAAATCAAACCACAAGGGTTAGCTGGAAGGTGATGTTTTAGCTGGACCTAAAATGACAGAATTGAGGGGAGCAAGTTTCATTGAGAAACTTAGTAAGGGTAACACTTGGATTCAATAGGCAATGTGACCTTCATCAAAACTTGCATCACAGGAAACTAAAATACAAAACCACAATGCATATATACAAGATATAGCAACCAAATGCAACAACCATTCACAACCAACAAACACATGAAATGTGGCAGCAACATATTCCATAGATTAGTCCATAAAACACATAATAAACATAACCAAATCACTATGGTAGCCCTCCTCAAGCTAATGCTTGGTCTTAGGAGGATTTTAACACTAGTTAGTACTAACTTTGGGCTCTAGAAACCCTCATTTCACTGCCATCTTTGTGCACTTTGCACTAGGTCAGAAAACCTTCAATAAGTGCACTCCCCCCACTAAGCTTGGTTCATCAAGCTCATGGCTCTCTTCTAAGCTTAGCCCAAGGTCCATGGTTTCTTGAGAACAGAGAAAACAACCCATGAGAGCAATAGAACCCTTACCAAAGTGGGTAGGCCGAATTTGAAGCTTAATCCTTGAAGTACTCAAGCAATAGCTTTAGTTTGCTTCCAATTGCTTCATTTTGCCTTTAATTTCAATCTTAGGCTATGGAGGAGCTATGAAAGAAGTGTGGAGGAGGGTGGTGGCTATGTGAGTCAAATATGGGAGAAGAAAATTCAAGTTAGTCTTCTTAACTAAGCTGTATGGCACTAAACACCCTTATTAGCCTTAATCATGCTTTATGCCATTTTCTTTGCCCATAAGCATGGTTTCTTTGTATTAAACTTATTGGTACACATGTGACCACCATTTTTTACCAATTTCCAAGCCATAGCCACCCCTCCCTAGGTGGGAAAAGTCCAAATTGCTCCATTTGACTTAACTCAAAGACGTATACATCTTATGGCCAACATTAGAACACTTAGGTCCTTTATGCCCTTTTGTGTTTTCTTTGTACTTAGTTGTCTTCCATAAGCAATTTGGTCCTCCAATAGCACTTTCATATCATTCATATCCTTCCCATAACTCTCCAAATCTTTTTTGTGAAAGTTCATGGTTAAGTAACTGAATTTCAAAAACCTTACAAAAAACTTCATAGGTTGTTTGACAAACAAGCAATCCTTAAGGCTTTTCTTGGGGGCCAAGTTACCAACTTGGAGTACCTTTAAGGAGTTGTTCATTATACCTTTTACCCCTCACAGTTCAATCACTATGAAAAGAATTAGACAATATAATGGTTTTTTGAACACTATGCTACACTTGTAATTCTCCCATTTTTGTGAGGTGGTAACAATCCTCCCCCCCTCTTAAAAATTTTGTACCTCCAAAGTAGCCTTTAGCTTCAGGTGTTCTTCAGGATACCTTTCTATAAGGTCTTTTTCAGTTTCCCTGGTTGCTTCTTTTTCAGAGTGGTGTGACCACTAAACTTTAAGCATGGGAATGCGCTTGTTTATTAACCTTCTAGTATCCTTGGCTAAGATAGCTATAGGTTTCTCTTCATATGTCCAGTTATGTTCCAACTGTATGTCTTCCACTACAATAGCATGCTTTGTGTCCAATAGACACTTCTTAAGCATACTGATGTGAAAAACATTATAGACACTTGACATGCTTGGCGATAGGGCTAACCTGTATGCTACTGATAGCCAAAGGCTATTGCCTCCTCGGTAGTAACTCCCTGCCAGAATATTGGCCGAGGAGTCTGACGTCACCCAAGAGAGGATCTTTTCACTGACCTCGGAAGGTGCGAAGTCAAACACTATGAGCTCGAGACTTTGGTTAGCTCGTCAGGAATTCCGAGGACAACACCGTCTCCATCGAGGGGCCAAACTGACTGCCCCGAAGAGGATCTTCCCCGAACAAGAAACACCTGAACAAGGGAATCCCCGAACTATGGGTGTGAGTCCCGAAGAAGGTGTCCATCAAGGGAACTCCCAGAACTATGGGATAGATCCCGAAGGAGGTGCTCGCACCGAAGGACGGATAGAATCCGAAGAGGGTGCACGCACCGAAGGGCAACCTCGCCCAGGGGACCTCGGGAGTACGGTATGAGCATTTAAGGAGCCTCTGACATGTCACCCACAAGCCCTACACGTCACATCAGAACGGCGAACTGACACGCCGCAGCCGCCCCAGTCCTGACACAACCTGTCCGGGTCCAGGGCTAAAAGAGGCTGCAAACGGCTGCCTGTCCCCTAGGTCCAAAAGCACAGATCAAATCCGACCGAACACGTGTCATGATCTGAACGGACCATCTACTCCTATAAAAACTAGGAAATGGGACTGGGCAAAGGATGGGCATTTTCCTCCCTCTGAGAAAACACAAAACAGGCAAGACACTTGATCCCTTAGTGTTCTTCCTCCACCTTCACTCAGAAAACTGACTTGGGCGTCGGAGGGTCCTCCCCGGAAAAGCAAACCGGGGACCTCCTAACCTCTTCTTTGAGCTTTTCAGGCACACTCAGCTGGGAAACCAGAGCTCCAGGCGCTCGCCTCCTCAGGAAGTCTCTCCACCTGTCAACATGACAGCAAACGAAGATGCCTTGGGGCATCATTTGGCGCCGTCTGTGGGAAACCACTCCCAGGTAGCTGTTGTCGAAACTCAGCGTTCGAAGGACAAAGGACTCCCCAAGTCCCCGTCCGCGCCTGAGACCCAACCAGCTACCGAACAAAGTCCCCCAGAGACTTCCTTGCCTGAAGTGGAACGCCCTCTTGTCATCACCATGGGTTTTTTCAGAGACTTTCAGAGGTCTGTTGTGGCTGAAATGACACAACAAATAGACCGAAGATGGCCGCAACCGGCCCAGGCGCAAAAACCCACTTCGCCAGCACGACCTCGGGAGAAAAGCCCAAGGGCAACCCATCATAGCTCGGGAAGTGGGGAACCACGAGAAGAATCCTCGACAGATAACTTGCCCCTCGGAGCACGGCTGGCGGAAAGAGCAAGGTCTGAACGACCTGAAGTCCCGTCCAGAAGAAGTTTATCACCAGAGGCAAGGTCCCCCTCACCTCGGTATCGAAGTCGCTCTCCGAAGAGACGGCAACAGTCCTTTTACCCAAGAAGCTCCAAGCACCAGGAAGAGGAGCCCAGTGCTACGCTCCTCCTGGAGAAAGTCTTGGCAAGACTGGAGAGAGTGGAACAGCAGGTGGCACGCAAGCCTGTTTGGGCCAGGCTAACTGAAACCGTCTCTGGAGATGAAACTCCCTTCGCCCGAACAGTGGTCGAGGCGGCCATGCCGAGTGACTTCAGGCTACCTCGGCTAGAGACCTATGAGGGTCGGACTGATCCCCAGGCCCACCTAACAAAGTACAAACGCAGCATGGTGCTACACGGGGCTGATGATGCTACACTCTGCAAGTGCTTTGAAGTCACCCTCGCAGGACCAGCGACTGCCTGGTACAATTCCCTGCCTCCCGGAAACATCAGGGGGTTCCAGGAGCTGTCCACAGCGTTCACCCAACAGTTCATTGGGAGCAAGCCGACGGCGAAGATGCCCGTCCAGATGTTTGACATAGCACAAAGAAACGGGGAGACCATCCGTGACTATGTCGAGAGGTTCAACAGAGAGGCCCTCAGTGTTCCGGACTTTCGTCCTGAAATCCGAATCCTCGCCATGACGAGGGGCCTCCGGAGGGATTCGCACTTGTTTTATGAATTCTCCAAAGATCCCCCGGACACGCTGGGAGAATTCTACCGAAGGGCAGAACAGCATATGACAGCCGAAGAGCTGAGAATGACTGGACCGAAGGCTGACCATATTCACGCTCATGGCGAATGATCCAGCCAGCAAGCCCGGTCTCCAACGGAACAGTTAGGCCGACCTCGGAGAATGCGAGTAGGAGGAAGGAAGCCCCAAAACTTTACACCTCTGAGCACCACGAGGGCTAACGTCCTCATGGCATTGGAAAAACAGGGGGCTCAAATCCAACGACCGAGGGGCATGACTGCTGACAATAGAAGGAACATGAAGAAGTTCTGTCAGTTCCACCGTGATCACGGTCATGACACCGAAGACTGCTTTCAGTTGAAAAAGTACATTGAATCACTGATAAAGCAGGGCCAGCTTCGGCGTTATTTGAGAATGCCTTCCCCGAAGGGGAAAAAAGAGGAAGAAGGAAAGCCTGATGACGAGGATTACGATTCAGACAGGCGAAGGAACCGAAGTCCGAGAAGGCGTCCTCCACCTTCGGCAGGAGTAATACAGACGATCACAACCGGGCTTCCATCCTCGGAAAGGAAAAGAAGGGCCAGAGAGATAGCGGTGATGGAATATCAGAGCCCAACAAAAAAGTTGGCCCGCCAGGATGGCTCCACCATCGTATTTCCCCATGACGATCCATTGCTGATAATGGCGAGGATAGGAAACTGGGACGTCAAGAGGGTACTGCTGGAAGATGGGTCAAACGCAGACGTCTTGTTCTCACATTTGCTGCCAAGCTTGGGCCTATCCAAGAGTGACCTCAAGCCTGTTACTTCACCCACGTTCGGCGTAGGACCATCTGAGCTACCTGTCCTCGGGTGGATCGACCTCCCCTTGATGATGAAAGGAACTTCGGAGAAAGGAACTGCTGAGTTGTTCGCCTCTACCATGGCAAGGTTCATAGTCATGGACGTTCCTTCGTCATACAACGCCATCCTCGGCAGACAGACACAGGGAAATTTGCACATTCGCCCTGATGTAAAGTACCTGACCGTCACCTTCACCACCAAAGAAGGAGACGCAAAGATCTTCATTGATCAAGGCGAGGTGAGAAAGGTGTTCGTCAGAGCACGAAAAGCTCCAGCAAGCAACTTAGCACATGCTGTAGAAGCAAAAGAGCTGGAAAGGGGCGAGGCAGAAGATCCCACAAAAGCGGAAACAGAAAAAGTAGAGCTTGTCCCAGGCCATAGCACCCGAATAGGGAAAAGCATGGCCGAAGGAGACAAGGAAAAACTTGTATCTTTTCTGCTTACAAATAAAGATCTGTTCGCCTACTCGCCGAAGGACATGCCAGGGGTAAACCCTCGCGTAATCCAGCATAGCCTCAAAGCGAGTCCGGAAGTAAAACCTGTCCGGCAAAAGAAACGGAGCATTTCAGCTCACAAAAGTGACTTCGTCAAGACCGAAGTCCAGCGTCTGATAGACGCTAGCGTTATCCGGGAGGTAAACTACCCCGAATGGCTAAGCAACGTGGTAGTTGCCACAAAGGAAGGAAGTAGTAAGCTCCGGATGTGCATCGACTTCAGAAATTTGAACGATGCTTGCCCGAAAGATTCATATCCTCTTCCGCCAATAGACCAACTGGTAGACTCAACTGCCGAGTATGGGCTCCTAAGTTTCTTGGACGCTTTCAGTGGTTACCATCAGATAAGGATGGACCCCGAAGATGAAGAGAAGACTGCCTTCATCACCGAGGGAGGAACATATTGCTATATTAGGATGCCCTTCGAGCTCAAGAATGCAGGAGCCACCTACCAGAGGCTGATGAACAAGGTCTTCAAAGACCAAATGGGGAGGAACATGGAGGTGTATGTTGATGATATGATAGTCAAGAGCAAACTGCCTGGCTACCACGTTGCAGATTTAGAGGAAACCTTCCAAAAACTCAGAGCCTTCAAGGCAAACTGCTTGGCTATCCGCCTTAATCCTGAGAAGTGCATCTTCGGGGTGACCTCGGGAAAGTTCCTTGGGTACATGGTATCCGAAAGAGGCATCGATGCTAACCCCGAGAAGATTAAGGCTCTGCTTGAATTCCGAACTCCTGCCACAGTCAAAGACGTGCAAAGACTCACCGGAAGAATAACCTCTCTGAGCAGGTTTATTTCCAGGTACGGAGATAGGTGTCGACCCTTCTTCAAAGTCCTCACAAAGGCAGCAAAGATGGAAGGCGACCTCGGAAGGAATGGTCATCCTTGGGATGAAGATTGCCAAAAAGCCTGGGAAGAACTCAAAGTCTACTTGGCCAGCCTGCCGACTCTGCGGCAACCTCGGGAGGGAGAGCCCCTCGTATTGTACCTCGCCGTCACGAAAAAAGCTGTGAGCTCGGTCCTCGTGAAAGAAGAAGGGCCAAAGCAATGGCCGGTCTACTATGTCAGCAAGTCCCTGCATGGCGCCGAAGTCAGGTACCCTTTGCTTCAAAAAGCTATATATGCCTTGGTACTTGCAGGAAGGAGGCTACGGCCATACTTTCAGGCTCACCCCATTATCGTCCGAAGTACCCTGCCTCTACGGGATGTTATGAGGAAAGTTGATCATTCGGGAAGGCTTTCCAAGTGGTGTATAGAGCTTGGCGAACACGACATCACGTATGAACCCCGGAAAGCTATAAAAGCTCAAGCTTTGGCAGACTTCATCGCCGAAGTACCAAACACCGAGGAGGGACATTCATTTTCGGGCGAAGACGAGCCAGAATGGACGTTATACGTTGACGGGGCCTCAGGATCCGAACACCAGGGAGCTGGAGTGATTATCAGAGGCCCCGAAGGCCTAGAAGTAATGAAGGCCATCAAGTTCAGTTTCAACGCCACCAACAACGTGGCCGAGTATGAGGCCCTCATAGCAGGATTACGCCTGGCCAGAAAAATTGGCGTGAGAAACTTGAAAGCCCATAGTGATTCCCAGCTGGTGGTCCGGCAAATGGCAGGGGACTATGGCGCGAAAGACCCGACCTTGGCGAAATACCATGAGTTGGTAACAAAGCTCATTCGGGAGTTCGACGTCGTGAAAATCGAGAACGTACCCCGACGGGAAAATGCTGAGGCAGACTGTTTGGCGAAATCCAAAACTTGCGCCGAGGTGCTAAGCCACCCCAGCATCGCGGTGTTAAGCATAGCGACCTCGGGGAAAGGATGGAAAGAACCAATCAAAACGTATCTCGCAACTAACACACTCCCCGAAGACCCCAGCGAAGCCGCAAAAGTGCGAAGGCGCTCCGGACGTTTCTTCTTAATTGGGGAAGAACTATATCGGCAAGGATATGCAAATCCACTACAGAGGTGTGTTAGTGAAGAGGATACTGAAATGATCCTCGAAGAAGTTCACGAAGGTGCCTGTGGTTCGCACATCGGAACCGACGCCCTGGCAGCAGTGATACTTCGCCAAGGATACTTCTGGCCTACCCTGAGAAAGGACGCCAAGCAGTTCGTCCAGAAATGTGGTAGTTGCCAGAGACATGCGAACATCCAAAGAACACCCTCAGAGTTCGTGACTTCGGCAGATTATCCTTGGCCCTTCGCAGTTTGGGGCATAGATCTCATTGGGCCACTCCCAACGGCGCCTGGAGGCGTAAAGTTCTGCGTAGTAGCAGTAGACTATTTCTCTAAGTGGGTCGAGGCAGAACCTCTGACAACTATCTCGGCAAAAGAAGTGCAGAAGTTCGTATGGAAAAACATCGTATGCAGATTTGGCATACCGAGGGTACTCGTAGCGGACAATGGATCCCAGTTCGTAGACAAAGGATTCCAAGAGTTCATTAGCGACCTCGGGACAAAAATGCACTTCGCCCCAGTAGCTCACCCCCAAAGTAATGGGCAGGTAGAAGTATCCAACAGGACCATAAAAGATGGTCTGAAAAAGAGACTGAGGGAAGCAAAAGGGAAATGGCCAGGAGAACTCCAAAGCGTGTTATGGAGTTACCGAACGACACCCCGAAGAGCCACAGGGGAAACGCCCTTTTCACTCGTCTTCGGTACAGAGGCCATCATCCCTGTCGAGGTAGTACAACCGTCAATACGAGTCCAAGTGTTCGATGAAAAAGGAAATGACCTCGGCCTGAGAACCAAGCTCGACCTCGTCGGCGAACACAGAGAAGTAGCCGAGCTGAGAAGAAAAGCTTTCCAGCAAAGAGTGGCAGCAGCCATAAACCTACGCGCCAGGCCAAAGGGAATAAAGAAGGGAGACCTCGTTCTCCGAAAGGCTGAATTTGCACCCCGAAAGCCGTCCCACGGGGTACTTCGCGCAAATTGGGAAGGACCCTACCTGGTACTTGCCGAAGTACGAAAAGGAGTTTATAAGCTCGGTGATGCCGAAGGCATAGAATTAAAAAATACTTGGCACTCAGAGGCCTTGAAAAAATTCTATGCCTAAAAAGTTCGGTGGGAAAGTTGTATTCCACAAGTTGGAAAAATTTGTCTAAGTAAAAAGTTCTGAAGAAGTACAAAACAAGAGTCTCACAAAAGCAATCGCCGAGGAAAGTAAAAGTAAGTTTTTCCGAAGTCTCTTGAGCGAATATGTTCGGGACAAAGGAAAGCAAGAGTATGGTTTTCCGAAGTCTCTCGAGCGAATTATGTTCGGGACAGAGGGAAACAAAAGAATCTGGCAAAAAATACTTAGCCAAAGTTGTATCTATTAAGCCAAAGAGTGCTTACAGAGAAGAAAGTTGCTGAAAGACTACAAAAAAGAAGAAGAAAATGAAGACAAAGGGCCCTAGCACAAACTAAGGAACCTCGGCGTCTTGAGAACTGCCAGCCTCTGTGCTTTTGTCAGTAGCCTTCGACGCCGGGAGACAAGGAGGCAGTTTCAAGTGCTCGATCTTGGACCAAGTCCACCGAGGCTCCTTGGGGATGTTCATGCCTTCCAGGAAGGAGAGGTCAAAATCTGGGAACTTCTGCAGAATTTGGTGCCGGACAAGGCAGAAGCCGTCTTGAAAGCCCAGCTTCGTCATATCATCGGACTCCCGCTTCTTGACCACCAAATCCGCGTAGTCCTTCTCCAGATCTGCGTAATCCTTCGCCAGATCCTTGAGCTTTTTCCTCAATCCCTTCATCTTCTTCTTCTCTTCTGAAGGCTTCTTCAGAGATGCGACCTCGGCTTCGAGTTGGGCCTTTTCCTCGAGCGTCTTCGCAAGGATTGCGTCACTTTCTGACTTATCCTTTTGAATCGCTTCAACGGTCGAGGTCAGCTCCGCCACTCGAGAACCGATGTCGGAAAGTTTCTGGGAGGTGTCTTTCTCAAGTTCCTCCTTCTCTTTTTTGAACCCCTCCCGAAGTTCAGCAACCTCCTTCTCCGAAGACTGCTTCAGCTGAGCATTTTCGGCTTCCAGCGCCGAACACTGGGCCTTCGTCTTGGTGTAAGCGTCCCAGAGTGACGCCCTCCTTTCTGATTCCCGAGCCACCCGAACTCGGAGGAACCCAGCATACCCCATCAACTGCAAAAAAGCAAACAAAGGGAAAAATGATGCTAAGTAAAAAGCAAAGGTGAAAGTTGGCACTGAGAAAACAGTGAAGCGTACCTGGGCGGCATGTTCAGTGAGTTTGGCGGCCAAAGAGTTGTCACCTGGGTAAGCCGCCGCAAGGGCCTTGTAAGAGGCCTCGGTAAGCACCCCTTTGCACATCTGCCTGGCCATCTCAGGACAGTCCTCGGAGTACATATCCATGTCCTCCGTGAACGTCCAGAACGGCTCCTTCGGAACTTTCCCTGCTGGGACTTTGGGCATCCAGAAGGGCCCTCTTGCGGGCGTGTTCGGCAACCCAGTCAGGAGCGGCCACCTCCGCTGCACAATAAGGCAGAAAAATTGGTTAAGGCCAGAAAAGTCTTAAGGATTTGCAAAAAACAAAAGGTTGATTCGACAAAAGTGCAAACCTGCTGACACCTCGGTAACGTCGTCGTCAAGAATCGACGTCGCCTCAGTAGAGATCCCCTTGCCTTTTATTTGACGCCGCTCTTCGGCAGAAGGGGTCTCCTCCCCATCGCCCTCCAGAAGAGCATGCGAAGGCGTGGGGCTCTGAGGAAGGACGTCGGAAGAAGGGACGTCGGCAGAAGGAACCTCGGGCAAAGGGGCAGCAGGGTCCTCGGGCTCCTCGCCTACCTCCTCCGGAATTTGCGGAAGAGAGGAAGGAGCAGCTTTCTTTGCCCGTTTGGAAGGAGGGCCGCCCGAAGTCTGTTTCCGCCTCCGAGAGGCGGCCTTCTTTGTCTGTTCGCCCCTCTCGGCCTGCCCGGTAAAAAGAGCCTTGTAGAAGGCAGCCGCGTCGTCGCCCATCTCTGAAAAAAGAAAAAGAAGATCAGTGTAAGTCCAAGATGAAGTCATGAAGGGAAAAATGAGAAAGTAACTTACTCTCATAAAAAGACTCATAAGTCTCTTTCCCCCGAAGGAGTTTCACGAGCCAGGAGTCCTTCCCCGAAGAAGCCGGTTTCGGCATATTGAGGTCTGTCTCATGCTCCTTTACCACCTTGAGTTCCCGAAGGACCTCTTCGGTCATAAGCCTCCAGTTGATCGGAAACGGGTAAAGGGCACGAGGAGGGACCTCGGCAGCCCAGTCAGAGACGGCCCGGATGCGCCTGTCGAAGTCCTCAAAGATAGGTGCTACATCGGCGTCTAGCAGTATCTTCGGGTCAACAACATCCATCTTGAGCCTCCCCTGAGCCCACTTGGTCGGGAAGTGCGACCAAGTCTCCGACTTCTTCAGGAAAAAGAATTTTTGTTGCCACCCTCGCCAGCTGTCTTTGGTGGCAAAGGTGAACATATACTTTTTGCTCCCGGATCCCCGAGGTAGCATAAAGTAGAAGCCACCCTTCGGGACCACGAAGAGCTTGTAGTACTGAAGAAAAACTACAAAGTGAGGTTTTATTTTGAAAACGCCGCACATACAGAGGAAGGCGTTGAAATAACAGTACGAGTTCGGTGGGAGCTGGTTAACGGCAATGCCATGGAAGTCGCAGAACGCGCTAACCATCTCCGGGGGGGGGTACCGAAGTCCGGCCTTCAATTGGGCTCGGAAAACGGTGATTTCATCACTTCGGTTGGAGAAAGGAAATTGGTCAGGACGGGGCAACCTCGTCACAGAGTAAGAGGGTAAGAAAAACTTTTTCTTCCATTTCGCTAGCTTTGCCGGAGTAGTGCAGCAGGGGTGAGAAAGAAGAGGTTGCCAACTCTCGGGAACAGACATGATGAAAACGAGTTCGGGAAAAACAAAGAAAAAGCTTTGAAAAAAGCAAAAGGACTAAAACCCACCAAAGGTCTTGCCGGAATCTGGATTTCTGGAAGCCGTCGTGAAAAGTGGTCGGAAAAACGCCTGAAAAAGGAGAACCGCCGCGGAAAATCGGGAGAGAATTAGAAGGCAGAAGAAAGCAAAAGCAGAAGCAAAAAGAGGGTTATGACAGGACTGGTATATATAGGCCGAGAAGGCCAGGTGAACCGTCGTCATTAGTACCCCTCGGAAGGCGAAGCGTCGCCATAACTGCTAAGTGAGCCTGAAAAGTCGCGCCTGCCGTACTCAGTACATTCTCACCCAGTAATAGTGCGCCACGTGTCAGCCATCGCGCAGCAAACGTGCCGCGTGTCAGCCATCGCGCAGCAAATTGCCGCGTGTCGGTCATCGCGCAGCGAACGTGCCACGTGTCGCCCATCACGTCGAGCACGCCCTCTGACATCGTTTGGTTTAGAGGCGCCGCCCTAGACTGACTCCGCTAGACGCAGGACGCGACGCATGAGCAGACCTATAAAGGCAAAAAAGTAGGTTACCTCGAAGACACCAAAAGACAGCCTGTGACTTCGGGCAAAAGGTCTTCGGCACAAGGTTAGGCAAGAGGGTGTATCTTCGGCACAGGGACAGCCTATCTTCTCGCGCCTCGAAGACGCAAAAATGCTGCCCATCGCTACAAGCAGAAGAAAGCGTCTTCGGCGCAGATACCATAGCCACAGGACCCGAAAACCGATGCACCGAAGTTTCTCACTTCGGCTTTTCGGAGGGGGGCCTGTGATAGCCAAAGGCTATTGCCTCCTCGGTAGTAACTCCCTGCCAGAATATTGGCCGAGGAGTCTGACGTCACCCAAGAGAGGATCTTTTCACTGACCTCGGAAGGTGCGAAGTCAAACACTATGAGCTCGAGACTTTGGTTAGCTCGTCAGGAATTCCGAGGACAACACCGTCTCCATCGAGGGGCCAAACTCTTCTGCCCTCTCTTAAGAAGGATCTCCCCCAGAACGAGGACAAGAAACACCTGAACAAGGGAATCCCCGAACTATGGGTATGAGTCCCGAAGAAGGTGTCCATCAAGGGAACTCCCAGAACTATGGGATAGATCCCGAAGGAGGTGCTCGCACCGAAGGACGGATAGAATCCGAAGAGGGTGCACGCACCGAAGGGCGACCTCGCCCAGGGGACCTCGGGAGTACGGTATGAGCATTTAAGGAGCCTCTGACATGTCGCCCACAAGCCCTACACGTCACATCAGAACGGCGAACTGACACGCCGCAGCCGCCCCAGTCCTGACACAACCTGTCCGGGTCCAGGGCTAAAGGAGGCTGCAAACGGCTGCCTG
Source organism: Aquilaria sinensis (assembly GCA_005392925.1). Classification (NCBI taxonomy): domain Eukaryota; kingdom Viridiplantae; phylum Streptophyta; class Magnoliopsida; order Malvales; family Thymelaeaceae; genus Aquilaria; species Aquilaria sinensis. The sequence continues at coordinate 267,869 of SMDT01002967.1, read as the reverse complement.
TCCCCTAGGTCCAAAAGCACAGATCAAATCCGACCGAACACGTGTCATGATCTGAACGGACCATCTACTCCTATAAAAACTAGGAAATGGGACTGGGCAAAGGATGGGCATTTTCCTCCCTCTGAGAAAACACAAAACAGGCAAGACACTTGATCCCTTAGTGTTCTTCCTCCACCTTCACTCAGAAAACTGACTTGGGCGTCGGAGGGTCCTCCCCGGAAAAGCAAACCGGGGACCTCTTAACCTCTTCTTTGAGCTTTTCAGGCACACTCAGCTGGGAAACCAGAGCTCCAGGCGCTCGCCTCCTCAGGAAGTCTCTCCACCTGTCAACATTACAGCAAACGAAGATGCCTTGGGGCATCAGCTACCTTGCCAACTTTGTCCAAGATCTCATAGGGACCTATGTATCTTGGACCTAACTTGGATCTTTTGCCAAATCTAATAGTGCCCTTGGTAATTACAACTTTCAGCCAAACATTGTCACTAACCTCAAACTCTAAGTCTCTCATTCTCTTATTCACATAGGCTATGGTTCTTTCATTCCCTGCATTTAATCTCTCTCAAATTTTCTTGATTTCGGCAATAGGCTCTTCAATAATTTTAGGACCCAACTCTAGCCTGTCTGAGGTTTCCACACAACAGTGGGGTGTCATGCACCTTCTTCAATATAATGCTGCATAAGGTGCCATGCCAGTGATGCTTTAGTAACTATTGTTTTATGAGAATTCCGCCAATCGCAAGTGTTGGTCCTATTCACCCTTGAAATCCAACACATAGCTCCAGAGCATGTCTTACAATATCTGTATTGATTCGGTTCGTGCGGAGCCATCATCTGATGTGGTCCAGTTAAGCAGAGCTAGCATCTCTACTGTGTGCAGTGGTGTGGGCAGCAGGGGGTCCCGGAGGTACAAAAGGAAGGCGTCCAAGACAGATAGCCTTAGAGGATGGCCGGCAGCTTCTTGGTCCCGTGGTAGGTGATGACGGGAGGTACCTCCGGTGCGAGGGAGAGCCCGGAGCAGTGGTTCCCCAGGAAGACCAGGCTGAAACACTCAGAAAACAAGGGTTAGGAGGCCCCTAGAGTGGCTTTCCGGCGGGGAACCTCCGACGCCCAAATCAGTGCTTAGAGAGGGAGAATTACGAAGTAATAAGCACAAGAGGCGCTTGCCTGGCGGAGATCCTTCTGAGGGCTGGAGGGAAGAGCATTCAGGCGGAGAGAGGAGAGCGTCCTCTGTTTTCCAGCCTTTCTGTCCCTTTTTCTCCTCCAGAAGAGAGCCCAGCCCCCCTTTTTCTGTGACCATTTTCTTTGTATAAAAGAAGGGGGTGACCCCTTTGGATTATGACACGTGTTCGACACGTGTATGGTCGGATGGTGTACTTCCGGGCGCGGAGGACCCTAGCCACCTGTAGGCTCCTCGGGCCGCGAGCTGTAGCCCCTCGTGACAGGACATCAGACTGCGACGGCGTGCCAAAGCGTGCCTACGATGGCGTATTAGAGCGTGCCTAAAGGTGGCGTATCAGAGCGTGCCTGAAGGTGGCGTATCAGAGCGTGCCTGAAGGTGGCGTATCAGAGACGTAAGTGACCGGAGTGTCAGAGACTCCTTAATTGCTCTTGCCGTACAACCGAGGTCCCTCTGGTCGATGTCTTACTTCAGGATGAGGGGCCTTCTCCCGGAGTCAGGCTGGTACTTCGGCAGTTCCATCTTCGGGGGGCTTTCTCCCGCGGAGGGTGGTCGGTCCTTCTCCCCCGAAGCTGGTTTGGTCACCGTCCCTAAGGAGGCGATACGCTGGTTCCCGAAGCTGGTTTTGGCGAGCTACCGAGGTCGTATGCCCCAGGTGTATGACTTCCTTTACTCCGGAGTCCTTTCCGAGGTCGCAGACCTCAGGTGTCTGGCTCCCTCTTTCCCGTGGTCGGTAGGTGGTCAGGGTGATAGCACTTTGGCTATCACATGCCCCCCTTGGAAAGCCGGAGTGAAGACTTTGGCAAGTAGCCCTTCTGGCGTCCGTCTTGTGCTTAACTTGGCAGTTTTGTCAGGATGCCCTCATGGACTCCCGGAGGTCCACGTAGTAGGATGTCCGTTTTCGGTCGAACAGGGCGGCATGGAACCTTGAACCCCTGACCTCTTGGACTTCATGCTCGGAGTACGACGTCGACAGGGGAGGCACTCCGCTTTTTAGGCGATAAGCCCTGTCCGGACAGGTGTTGCCTATCCGGCTTTCGGTATTCTCGAGATTCTCAACTCGTTCACTTTTCCTGCCATAGGCTAATGGATCGACGCGTCTTGAAACTAGGTGTGTCAGTCTCGAGCAATGTGCCCGAGTTTTCTGGATGCCAGAAAAATGAGACCTTGTTGCTGATGATGGGTGACACGTGGCAGGCATCAGCTGGGATGGGCACGTCTTTTCATGCGTGAGGAGCAATTATGGCGACGCTTCGCCTTCACGCAGCATTTATGACGGCCTCTTGGCTGCCTTTTCTCGATCTATAAAAGCCTTCCTCCCATCATACTCTTCATTTGTGTTTCTTTGCTCTCGCTTTGCTCTTGCTTTTCCTTCCTTTTTTGCGGCGGTCTTAGCGGCGGAGCGATTTTCGGTGATCTTTCACGACGGCGTCCTCAAACCCAGACTTTGGCAAGTCTTTTGGTGGGTTCTGACTTCTAGAGTTCCTTTCATTTCTTTGCTTTTCTTTTCATTTCCCGAAGTCATTTTTCTGTCTACCATGCCTATTCCCGAGAGCTGGCAACCTCTTATGTCTCACCCTTGTTGCACCACTCCTGAAAAATTAGAAAAATGGAAGACCAAATTTTTCCTTCCCTCTTATGCCATCACAAGGTTACCTCGCCTTGGCCAGTTTTGCTTTATGAATCGAGGTGACAAGGTTACCGTTTTCCGAGCCCAACTGAAGGCCGGACTTCGGTTTCCTCCTGCGAAGATGATTTGCGACTTTTGCCAATTTCATGGCATAGCCGTGAATCAGCTTCCTCCGAACTCATACTGCTATTTTAACGCCTTTCTCTGCATGTGTGGGATCTTCAGGGTAGAACCCCATTTCATCCTGTTCATGCAGTACTATAAGCTCTATCCGATTCTGAAGGGTGGCTTTTATTTCATGCTACCTCGGGGATCTGGGAGCAAGAAATTTATGTTCACCTTCGCTACCAAGGATAGCTGGCGAGGGTGGCAAAGGAAGTTCTTCTTCCTGAAGGTGGCGGAGGCCTGGTCGCACGTCCCGACTAAGTGGGCTCGGGGAAAGCTGGAGGCGGATGTCACGGACCCCAGGAAGTTGCTGACTCCTGAGTTGGCAGCTAGGTTTGGGGACTTTGACAGACGAATCCGTGCTGTCGCTGACTGGGATGCCGAGGTCCCTCCACGCTCTCTCTACCCTTTCCCGATCATGTGGAAACTCATGACCGAGGACGTCCTTCGGGAGCTGGGGGTGGTTGCGGAGCATAAGACGGATCTCGGCATGCCAGCTCCTACTACCGAGGGGAAGAACTCTTGGCTGGTGAGACTCCTTCGGAGCGAGCTCACTTTCGAAGCCTTTTCTGAAAGTAAGTATCTTTCAACATTTTTTCAGCATAAGTGCCTGTGGACTTACACTGATTTTTTCTCTCTTTTTCAGAGATGGGCGACGAGTCTGCCGCCTACTATAGATCTCTCTTCCTTGGTCAGTCCGAGAAGGGAGAACAAACGAAGAAGAGGCGCAAGGCTTCTGGGGGTGAGCCGTCTTCCGCCAAGAAGACCAAGAAGGCTTCTGGTGATGGATCATCTTCCGCCAAGAAGACCAAGAGGGACACCCCTCCTCCCTCCCCGAAGGACGTTTCGGAGGCGGGCGATGTCACTGCTACCTCGACCGAGGTTGCAACTTTTTCCCAGCCTGAAACGGCCGGGGAGGTTTTTGCCGAGGTGGCCATTCCTGCGCCTCTGAGTCCCACCATGTCGGCGGATTTGTTGGGCTCTTCGGAGGATCTTCCTATTGAAGAATTAGAGAAACGCCGAAGAGCCAAGGGCAAACATGTTCCTGCCGACGTGGAGAAGGTTGGTGACTCTGATGACGACTGTGCCGAAGTCACGGCAGGTTTGTCTATTTTCTCCTGCAATCTCACATTTTTTATAACCAAGGAAAATTTACCTGATGAGATGTTTCTTTTTGCAGAGGATTTGGCGCCCCTGCCTTGGAAGATTGAGCACTCCCGAAGGCGGGATCTTCGGGATTCCCACGTCCCGAAGGGCAAAGTCCCCAGGGAGCCATTCTAGTCTTTCACGGAGGACATGAACTTGTTTTCCGAGGACTGCCGGGAAATGGCTCCCCAAATGGCGAGGGGCGTGCTTACTCAGGCATCTTTCAAGGTAGTCGCTGAGGAGTGTGCCTCCAAGGATGCCCTTGCTGCAAAAGTTTCCCAGCATGCTGCTCAGGTAACCCTTCGGGCTTCTCACTTTTCCTTCCACTTTTCTGCCTAAGTTGTCTGGATTTCCTTGTACAAATTTTCACTGACTGCCTTTTTTTCTTTTTTTTTTTTTTGCAGCTTTTGGGGTATAGTGGATACCTCCAAGCTTGGGCAGCAAAGCAGTCTTCGGTCCGAGCTTGGGCCGAAGGTAAGTTGGAGAAGGCCAAAGTTTTCTGCGCCAACTCGGTGTTGACGAACACCAAGCTGAGCGAAATATGCAAGGAGAAGGTTGCTAGTCTTCGGGAGGAATTCTTGAAGGGCCAAGAGGAGCTCTTGAAGGATTTTTCCAAGAAGATGTCCGACCTTGGCGATAAGTTAATCAGCCTGACTTCGGCCAATGAGGCCCTTCGAAAGGAAAAAGAAGGGGAGTCTGCCCTTTTGGCGAAGGCGATGGCTGAGAATGCCGAACTCCAGGCCGAGGTCGGCTTGCTGAAGGAGAGTTCGGAGGAGAAGAAGAAAACTGAGGAGCTGGAGAAGGAGATTTCTGACCTTCAGCAGGAGGTTTCAGATCTTCAACATGAGGCAGACGAGTTGGACATTGAAAGAGGTAAAGCCGTCCAGACGTCCAAGGTTGCTTTTCAGGACGGTTTCTGCCTTGCTCGTTATCAATTTCTGAAGAAGTATCCGGACCTCGATCCTTCTTTTCTGGCTGCCCTGGATATTCCCGGGGGGCCTCGGTGGATGTGGTCAAGAGTCGAGTTCCTCAACTTGCCGCCGCTTCCTCCTGCACCGAAGGCTGTGGCGAAGAGCTCAGGAGCCGGAGCTTCCCATAACACCGGGGTCCCTTAGATATTCTAGGACCTTTGCCTTCTTCTTCTTCTTTGTACTTTCCTTTTTGTAATCTTCTCCTTGTATCAAGGCCTTCTTCAATGGATTAATCTTCATAATTTTGGCTAAGTCTTTGTGAGCTTTTTTGTTTCCCAATTGTCCCAACCACTCTCCGTCAAGGGACTTCGGTACTTTCTTTGCTCGCTTCGTCGGCCATTTTTTAGGCGAACTTTCATAGTGAACGAAGTTCCTTTCAGGCAAATTTTAGCCAGTCCTTTGCCGGCCGTGTTCGGTAGACTTGCCTTCTTTTGGGCATATAACCCAACTATCTTCGGAAGGAACAGGAGACTTTCGGGAGTCTATGCTTCAGCTTTGTTCACCGAACATTCTCATACAGGGGAAAACTTTCTGTACTTAGACAAATTTCTGTCTTGCACCATTTCTTGTCAAAAAATTCTAAGTATAGAATTTCTTTAAAGCGCCCGAGTGCCTTGTACTTTTTCAGTTTTTCTCCCTTCGGTGTTGCCAAGCTTGTATGCTCCCTTTTGGACCTCATTTTTACGACCGAACAGGGCCCTTTCCCGTTTGGCCGAAGTACCTCATGAGGTTCTAATTCGGCTTTTTGGGGGCGAGGTCTCTTTTTCCTTGTTCCTTTTGGCCTATCATGCAGGTTTGCACTTATGGCCACCTTGTGCCGGAAAGGCCTCCTTTCGAGCTCGACCGTTTCTCAGTGTTTGACAATGAGGTTACTTTTTCTTTCACCAAACATCTGTATGCTGGCCGAACTACTTCAAATGGATAATGGCTTTCTGTGCTGGGGATAAGTGAGAAAAGTGTCTTCTCCTTGGTCCCTCGGGGAGTTGTCTGATAACTCCTTGGTACAGTAGGAAGTTTTCCTGGCCACTTTCCCTTTGCATCTCTCAGAGTCCCTATTTTAAAGCTCTTTTGGCCACCTTTATCTGTCTGTTGCTCGGGGGCTGAGCTAATGGGCTGAAGTGCATTTTTATTCCGAGGTCGGTGACAAATTCTTGAAACCTTCTATCCTTAGACTGGAAATCATTATTGGCCTTTGTCACCGTCGGTATGCCCAATCAGCATACCATGCTCTTCCGGGTGAACTTTCTATGCACCTTTTGCCGACATGGTTGCTAGAAATTCTGCCTTAGCCCACTCAGTGAAGTAATTCTCTACTTCACATCTTCGGGTGCTGTCTGGAGTGGCTCGGTACAATCTTTTCGAGGTTATCCGCTCCGAAGGCAATCTTCAGGTGTTGGCATGTCTTTGACCATTTTCACACCTCTCGGACGAGTTGTCCTGCACCCTTTTTACCGATATAAATTCTAATAACGAAGTTGCGTACCTTTGCCTGCATAGTTTTTCCTTAGTCAGGAAATGTCGTCCGGAACGTCTTTGCACTTTTCTGCCTCTTGATGAGGATTTTCGGGACTCTTTGGTTGCGAGATTCCTCTATGTAGGATCTTCCTGCGTTTGGTTGCGAGTCTCCTTTGTTGGTTTCGGCCTTTCTTACTTCTGGGATTTCGGCGATCTAGTCTGCCAGTATCTGGGCACTTATTGCCCTTCTAGGCTTGTACGGGATGTAGTACTCTTTGAGTTCAATGCACCATTTTGATAGTCTTTTTCCGAATGCTCTACTCCTTTTTCGCGACGTCGTGCAAAGGCGAGTCACTTCGGACAGCAATAGCGCATCCAGGGAAGTAGAGTTGACATCTTCTGCCCATACGTCAAGTTGTAGACGACCTTTCGGGGCAATTGGTTTTGACTTCGTTGCCGAGGAGATGGCGATTCTTTCCTCGGGTGCGGAACTCTTTCGGCGGGGAGGTCTGGGTCATCCCGACCCTGCTTTTCCCATAGGTCATACTCCGGGGGTTATGCTTCCCGTCGAGGACTCATCTCGTTAGCCTTCGTTTCCCATACTTTTGCGAATTAACGCAAGACTCTCTTCCTATCGAGGTACCGATGGAGAGGGCGTTCGGTCCGAATTTTGCTGCGGCCTTCTTTGGCTTGACTACTGCGTCTTTTCGACCACGCCAGAGCATGGGAATTCGCACAGGAAGCCTATGGCGATAGTCAGGGGGCTTTTGCCCTTGGACCGGGAAATTCCTGCTGTCGTTATTCGGTTGCCGGTTGAATTTCTGGCGCGGACGGGGACCCCGGGAGTCCCTTTGTCCTTAGAACGCCGAGTTTCAACGACGGTGACCTGGGAGTGGCTTCCCACAGACGGCGCCAGAATGATGCGGTTCGCGCGGAGCCAGCATCTGATGTGGTCCGGTTAGGCGGAGCCAGCATCTCCACTGTGTGCAGTGGTGTGGGCAGCAGGGGGTCCCGGAGGTGCGAAGGGAAGGCATCCAGGGCAGATCACCTTAGAGGATGGCCGGCAGCTTCTTGGCCCCGTGGTAGGTGAGGACGGGAGGTACCTTCCGTGCAGAGGAGAGCCCGGAGCAGTGGTTCCTCAGGGAGACCTGGCTGAAACACTTAGAAAACAAGGGTTAGGAGGCCCTCAGAGTGATTTTCCGGGGCGGAACCACCGACGCCCAAATCAGTGCTTAGAGAGAGAGAATGGCATAGCAATAAGCACAAGAGGCGCTTGCCTGGCGGAGATCCTTCTGAGGGCTGGAGGGAAGAGCATTCAGGAGGAGAGAGGAGCGCATCCTCTGTTTTCTAGCCTTTCTGTCCCTTTTTCTCCTCCAGAAGAGAGCCCAGCCCCCCCTTTCTGTGACCATTTTCTTTGTATAAAAAAGGGGGTGATCCCTCTGGATTATGACATGTGTTCGACACGTGTATGGTTGGATGGTGTACTTCCGGGCGCGGAGGACCCTAGCCACCCGTAGGCTCCTCGGGCAGCGAGCTGTAGCCCTTCGTGACAGGACATCAGATTGTGACGGCATGCCAGAGCGTAACTGCGATGGCGTATCAGAGCGTGCCTGAAGGTGGCGTATCAGAGCGTGCCTGAAGGTGGCATATCAGAGTGTGTCTGAAGGTGGCGTATCAGATACGTAAGTGACCGGAGTGTCAGAGACTCCTTAATTGCTCTTGCCGTACAACCGAGGTCACTCTGGTCGATGTCTTACTTCAAGATGAGGGGCCTTCTCCCAGAGTCAGGCTGGTACTTCGGCAGTTCCATCTTCGGCGGCTTTCTCCCGCAAAGGGTGGTCGGTCATTCTCCGCCGAAGCTGGTTTGGTCACCGTCCCTAAGGAGGCGATACGCTAGTTCCCGAAGCTGGTTTTGGAGAGCTACCGAGGTCGTATGCCCCTGGTGTATGATTTCCTTTACTCCGTAGTCCTTTCCGAGGTCGCAGACCTCAGGTGTCTGGCTCCCTCTTTCCCGTGGTCGGTAGGTGGTCAAGGTGATAGCACTTTGGCTATCATGTATCACCTTTTCAGTTTGCTAATCAGTCTAAGGATGATAAGCAGTACTCAGGTGGATTTTTGTTCCTAGTGCTTCCAAAACTGACCTATAAATCCTGGATCTCTATTAGATGTAATGGAGTCTGGCACTCCATGTAGTGTCACAATCTCCTGTACATACTTCTAGGCTAACTTCTCCAAGGAGTATATAAGCATCATATGTAAGAAGTGGGCACATTTAGTTAGCTTATCCACAATGACCCAAATTATATCATGCCTTAATCTGGTCATTCACAACCCAGTCAGGAAGTCAATGGTTATGTTGCCCCACTTCCTCACTTGTATAGGTAGAGTCTGTAGGGTGCCAGCTGGCTTCTGGTACCCTACCTTTACCCTCTGGCATGTGGTACTTTTGGAGATATAAGTAGCTATGTTTCTCTTCATGCTTGGCCACCAGAAGTGAGTCTTCAAGTCTTTATACATTTTCTCACTTCCTGGATGGATGTTCAACTTGGTTGTGTGAACTTCTTCAAGTATTTCATCCCTAAGTTTTGCTCCTTTAGGCACATACATTTGATCCTTGAAATACAATAATCCTTACTTGTAGGCAAATGACTGATACAAGGAACCTTTTTCCTCTCCGAAAATCTTTTTCATATTAGGATTTGTCTCTTACGCCTTTCTGGCTTCTCCAATCCATCTAGACTGAATTGTCAATGTCTAGATTTGGGCTTGCTCCTACTTATGCCACTTATGCCACAGGCATAGTAGACTATTCTGTTCATCATAATTAGTTATGAATCCTCCTTTCAGAAGACCCGAGTACTTCCTACTCAAGGCATCTGCTACTAGATTATCTTTCCCTTCTGTGTACTCTATACAGCAGTCATAGTCCTTGATATATTCTAACCATCTCCTTTGTCTCATGTTCAACTCTTTTTGACTGAACAAGTAATTTAGGCTTTTATGGTCAGTGTAGATCACAAAGGAACTACCCATCAAGTAATGGCTCCATTGCTTCAGAGCAAAAATCACTGCTGCTAGTTCTAGGTTATAGGTAGGATAATTTTGCTCATAAGGTCTCCACTTCCTTGACCCATAAGCAATGACATTTCTGTCTTGCATAAGCACACAACCTAACCCAGATGTAGATGCATCTGTATATATGATGTAGGGTTTGCTTGGATCAGGAAGAATCAATACTATAGCTACAATCAACCTCTTCTTGAGCTCCTGGAAACTCTTTTCACACTTCTCAGTCCACCTAAATCTTTGACCCTTCTTGGCCAGATGAGTAAGAACTAAGGCAATCACGGAAAAGCCTGATACAAATCTCTTGTAGTATCCATCTAATCCTAGGAAACTTATCATTTTCTTTACAGTTTTTGGTCTTTCCTACTTTTGCAATGCCTTGACCTTTTCAGGGTCTGCCTTAAGGCCTTGTCCATCTATGATATGCCGCAGGAAATACACTTCCTTTATCCAAAACTGGCACTTGGATAACTTGGCGTAAAGTTGATGTTCCAATAGAGTCTTTAAGACAATCTTCAGATGATGTTCATGTTCATTTTCATCCTTGGAATACACTAGGATGTCATCAATGAACACAACCACAAATTTTTCCAGATATGGTCTAAACACCTTGTTCATCAGGTCCATAAAAGCAGCTGGGCCATTAGTTAAACCAAATGGCATGACTGTGTACTCATAATGCCCATATCTGGTCCTGAATGCAGTCTTGGGAATGTCCTCCTCCTTTACTCTCAACTGGAAGTATCTAGATCTCAAATCTATCTTAGAGAAGCTCTTAGCTCCCTTGAGTTGATAAAAAAGATCCTTAATCCTTGGGAGTGGGTACTTGTTCTTGATAGTCACTACATTAAGCTTCATTTAGTCAATGCTTAGTCTCAATGATCCGTCCTTGTTCTTCACAAAGAGAATAGGAGCTCGCCATGGTGAAACACTTGGCCTTATGAACCATTTTTCAAGAAGTTCATCAAGTTTTTTCTTAAGCTCATTCATCTCTATGATAGGCATTCTGTAAGGAGGAATGCATGTTGGACTAGCTCCTGGTTACAACTTGATCTCAAACTCAATCTCCCTTGGTGGAGGAATATTGGCAGGTCATTAGAAAAGACTTCTGAAAAGTCTTTCACTAGAAGTATTTTGTCCACTTCCTCATCATGGTGCAATTCATTCGGTGCATAACAATAATCATGCTTAGAAATCATAGGTATCTCAACTAATACCTCTAGTTGCATGCCATGCATTTCATACACTAATTCCTTAAAATTCACTAACATATCCACTTCACCATCAGGCAATGTGATTTCTCTCTTATCAGTTCTTATGTTATGCATAGCAAGCCAATTCATACCCAGCACGAAATCATACATAGGAATGTCCAACACTGGCAGATTAGTCATAACCTTATTCTTTCCTACTACTAGCTCATAATCCTTAGCTACGTCACTAGTGAAAGGACATTGACTACCTACAGTATTCACTAAGGATATCCTAGGCATGATTTCATAAGGAAATTTCATGGCATCAACAAATTTCTTAGCCATTATAGACACAGATGCACCAGTATCAAATAAAACACTAACAGTATCAAATAAAACACTAACAGGCATACCATGAAGGTAAATGTTACCTCTTAGTGCTCCTCCCAGTTGTGATGTCTCTTGCCTCTCCACATGGAAGACTCTGCCAGCTCTCTACATTGGAGGCCAAGGCACTCCAGGAACTAGCCTATGCTGTCCATCCCTAGGTGCTCCCCTTCTAGGTCCTACCCCAATAGGCCTTACTGGACCATGGTCCTCTAGCCTCCTTTCAGCCTGTAGGCAGTCTTTGATCCAATGATCCATGGATCCACATCTTAGACACGCTTGGGTGTCAAAATAACAAGGTTTTTTTCCATGAAACTTCTCACATTTAGGGCACCTTAGGCCAAGGGACTTCCCCTTCTTCTTGTCCTAACACCAAAATAGGAACTCTTAGCAATTCACTTGCCATGTGGTGGCCTTTCCTGCTTGCCTCCTGCCTAGCTACTTTTCCCTAGTCCACTAGAAAAGTACAAGTCTCCTATTCCTCTTGCTCTACTAATAGAGCTTTCTACACTACTTCATAGTATGTGACTGCTCCAAAATGTCTTATAGCATTTCTAATATCTAACCTTAGGCGTCTAACAAATCTTTTGGCCTTTAACTCCTCCAGTCCATGATACTGAGGAGCATACCTCAGCAACTGATTGAATTTGTGTTCAAACTATAGGACATTGAGGTTGTCTTGGCTTAAGGCATCAAATTTAGCTTGCTTGATATCCTTGATGGCAACACTGATGTATTGCTCCTAGAACAGCTGGGTGAACTCTATGTAGGTCACTTCCATGTCTTCTCCTAGCCTTCTGCCCCTTTGGACAGCAAATTTATCTCTGGTGCTCCTCCACTATATCTTTGCACTACCTAACAGATTGTAGGTAGCCAGTGACAGTCACTTGGTGGTGCTGAGTGGCATCTTTTCAAACATTTTTTTCAATTAAGAGTAACCACTCCTCAGCTCTCCCTAGCCTAGCTCTTCCATCAAACTATGGAGGTCTTAGGCCTTGGAAGCTTTCCAACAATCTAACTTCATCTAGGCCTTCTAGATCCTCTGATCTATGGCTCCTGGATTGTGAGAGCCCTCTATATGGTGATACCCTCTATGATCTCTCTGCCTTCTCCTGGATCTTCTCTCATGGCCTTCCTCAATGTCATTCCTAGTGAAGGAATGGTCATAGATTGAGGGATTGGTCCTAGATACTTGACCAATCTTAGACCTTAGTCTTCTTCCTATTGGATTTCTCCTATCTTCATCTTCCTCCTCAATGCTCTTATCATTTGTGTCTTCTATGCTTCTAGAAGAAACATATATAGATGTGTTCCTAGTATACTTTTCTGGTTACTGCTATGCATCTTCAATTGGTTTTGCTGGAGCTAGTTGGACTTCAATTAGTAAGGCTAATTCAAGAACAATAGCAAGAAAAAGGACATAAACCTTTAGTAAGTGCACTCTCCTCACTAAGCTTGGTTCATCGAGCTCATGGCTCTCTTCCAAGCTTAGCCCTAGCTCCATGGTTGCTTTAAAATATAGAAAACAACCCATGAGAGCAAGAGAACCCTTACCAAAGTGGGCAGGCCAAATTTGAAGCTTGATCCTTGAAGTACTCAACCAATAGCTCTAGTTTGCTTCCAATTGCTTCCTTTTGCCTTCAATTTCAATCTTAGGGCATGAAGGAGCTATGGAAGAAGTGTGGAGGAGGGTGGTAGCTAGGTGAGTCAAATATAGGAAAAGAAAGTTCAAGTTAGGCTTGTTAACTTAGCTTTAGGGCACTAAACACCCTTATTAGCCTTAGTCATGCTTTATGTCATTTTCTTTGCCCATAAGCAAGGTTTCTTTATCTTAAACTTATTGGTACCCATGTGCCCAACATTCTTGACAAATTTCCAAGCCATATCCACCCCTCCCTAGGTGGGAGAGCTCCAAATTACTCCATTTGACTTAAGTCAAAGACATACACATCCTATGGCCAACATTAGAACACTTGGGTCCTTTATGCCTTTTTGTGTTTTCTTTGTCCTTAGTTGTCTTCAATAAGCAATTTGGTCCTCTAATAGCACTTTCATATCATTCATATCCTTTCCATAACTCTCCAAAGCTCTTTTGTGAAAGTTTACAATTAAGTACTCGAATTTCCAAAATCTTCCAAGAAAGTCCATAGGTTGGTTGACAAACAAGCAATCCTTAAGGCTTTTCTTGGTAGCCAAGTTACCATGTTGGCACACTTTTAAGGAGGTGTTCATTATACCTTTTACCCCTCACACTTCAATCACTATGAAGAGAATTACACAATATAATGGCTTTTTGACCAGTATGCCACTCTTGTAATTCTCCCATTTTTGTGAGGTGGTAACATGTATTGTTCACCCATCCATAACATGTGACAAGCATGACATTTGTTAAGGGCTAATGGGCACACTAAGTAGAATTTCCATGGACGAGCCAACCGAGTGATTTTCCAAGGCTAACCACCTCTTGAAAGTTAGCCAAGACAAGTGATGGAATTGGTTCTTCCACCAAGTAAGTTAGTTTGATGTGGCAGAAATCGTAAGTACATCATTTTAACATGAGAAAAATAATGTGTGGTTTTGTTATGGTAGTTAAGCGTTGAATGTAATGGTGGTTCTTTGTAACTATAGGCTAGGTGGGGAAAGGTTGGCAAGTAAATGCTTGATAGTGTTAGAGGTTGGGAGATGTACTAGGTAGTTAAGGTGTTTAGTAAGACTAAAGGTGTTACCCACTCTGGGGTAATCTAGTTATGGTGCTAAAACTGTGCTTTTAAACTCTCAAGATTGGTGTCTCCTGTAGGTCACCAGAACAACACCCCTGATGGCCAGGGGCCTCATCGTTCAGAGTCATGATGACTGGAGGAGAGACTTCTGTGAGGAAGAACGCCTGGTGGATTGGATCGCCCAAAGGAGAGTGCCTGAAAGCTCAGAAACAAAGGGTTAGGAGGCCCCCGGAGTGTTTTTCCAGGGGGGAGCCTCCGACGCCCAAGTCAGTGGTTGGCTGAGAGAAAGGCAGAGAAATAGCATAAAGGGCTGAGGAGTCTCGCCTGGTAATTTTCTCAGAGTGTGGGAGCAGTGTTTTGCCAACCAGCCTCCTGCCAAGTATTAATTCCTGGTATTTATAGGAGCGCCTAGCCCGTTCAGATCGCGACACGTGTTCGGTCGGATGTTCCTGAATTTCTGGGCGTAGGAGACAGATAGCTGGTAGCAGGTTGCCTTGAGCCATGTGCTGAGATGGGCCATGATGTGATTCTGATGGCGTCAGCGTGGCAGTGCGCCTTTTGAGGCGGATTGTGGCGTCTATGAATGGATGTGTCAGAGGCTTCCTTAAATGCTTCCATAAATGCTCCTGCCGTACTCCCGAGGTCCCTGGGTGAGGTCGTCCTTTGGTACGGACAGAGCCTCTTCGGGAAACAAGCCCTCAGTTCGGGGGTTCCCAGTTTCAGGGAGTTCCGCCTTCGGGGATATCATGTTCGGCTCGCTATGTCTGGTGCCGCTTTTCCGAAGGCGATCTGTTCACAACCTTGGGGGGGCAAGTAGTGTCCTCAGGTTTTCCTGGCGTGCCGGGCTCGGAGCTCTTCGGCTATCTCCCGAGGTGCATGATCACACCTTTTCTCGGGTAGCGCCAGCTTCTTCTGGCCATTCTTGTGGCAGGGAGTTCGGCCAGATAGAGGCGATAGCGTTTGGCTATCACATGCCCCCCTTTGGAAAGCCGAAGTGAAGACTTCGGTTTTGCATCTCTTTCCGAGGTTGTTTATGGGAGTCTCTTTGGAAGCTTAACCTGTTCCGAGGATGCGCCTTTTGCCCGAAGATCATGGGCTCTTCGGCCTTGGCCTGTTCTTTGGTGTCTTCGAGGCGGAGCCTGTGCCGAAGATACACCTCTTGCCCGAAGGTCATGGGCTGTTCGGCCATAGCCTGTCTCTTGGCGTCCTCGAGTTGGCCTGCTCTTTGTTTCTGCAGGTCTGTTTGGCCAAGCGTGTCAGTCTGAGCGGCGCGTCCCAGTTTTCCAGGGATGTCAGAAGACGTGTCCCAGTTTTCAAGGGACGTTTGGAGGACGTGTCCCCCATTTTTGCGCAGCGGTTGACACGTGGCGCTTTGCCATTGGAGGAGAGTCGCGTCGGTTACAGAGGGCGCGCCTTTTCAGGTGCAGAGAGCAGTTACGGCGACGGTTCGCCTCCAAAGGGTACTTATGACGATGTTTCGGTTACCCACCTCTGGCTTATAAATAGCCCATTCCATCATAAGTTCCTTTTGCTTTTTCTTCTGCTCTTTTCTCTGCTTTGCCCCTGTTCTTGCACTTTCTTGCTTTCTGTGGCGGAGCTACCTTAATCAGAGCTTTTTTCCAGCCAACTTTCACGACGGCGTCCTCAGATTTTGGCAAATCTTTCGGTGGGTTTTTGTTTTCCAGAGCGTTTTGATCCCTCTGTTCTTTTGAGTTTTTCTCTGGAAACTGTTTTCTTCCGTTTTCAAACTCGTTTTCATGTCGAAAATGCCCATTCCTGAGAGCTGGCAGCCTCTTTTAGCCCATCCTTGTTGCACCACCCCTGCAAAGTTAGAGAGGTGGAAGAAAAAATTCTTTCTTCCCTCTTACGCCATTACTAGGCTGCCTCGTTCTAGCCATTATGCTTTTTCAAACCATAGTAAGGAGGTTACCGTTTTCCGAGCCCAGCTGAAGGCCGGTCTTCGGTATCCTCCCCCGAAGATGGTGTGCGAGTTCTGCAAATTTCATGGCATTGCTGTGAACCAGCTTCCCCCGAACTCGTTCTGCTATTTTAACGCCTACCTCTGCATGTGTGGCGTCTTCGGGATAGAACCCCATTTCATAATCTTTATGCAGTACTACAAGGTCTCTGTGGTCCCGAAGGGTGGCTTCTATTTCATGCTACCTCGGGGGTCCGGGAGCAAGAAATTCATGTTCACCTTCGCCACTAAGGATAGCTGGCGGGGGTGGCAACTGGCGGGGGTGGCAACAGAAGTTCTTCTTCCTGAAGATGGACGAGGCCTGGTCGTACGTTCTGACCAAATGGGCTCAGGGAACACTGGATGTGGACGTTGTTGACCCGAGGATGCTGCTGACCCCAGAGTTGGCTCCCGTGTTCGGGGATTTCGACGCCCGCATTCGGGCTGTCTCTGACTGGGATCCCGAGGTCGCTCCGTGCGCCCTTTACCCTTTTCCAATCAACTGGAAGTTGATGACCGAAGAGGTCCTTCTGGAATTAAAGGTGGTAAAGGAGCACGAGACTGACCTCAAGATGCCAGCTCCTGCCATCGCCGGGAAGGATTCCTGGTTGGTCAAGCTTCTTAAGGAGGAGATTTCTTTCGAAACGCTTGTCGAAAGTGAGTCATCTTCTACTCCTTTGCTGTTTTTTCCTCGGACTTACGCTGATGTTTCTCTCCTTTTTCAGAGATGGGCGACGGGACTGCCGCCTATTACAAGTCCCTTTTCACCGGCCAAGTGGAGAAGGGCGATCAGACGAAGAAGGCGGCTTCCCGAAGGCGGAAGTCTACTGGCGCGGGGCCTTCGAGGAAACGGGCAAAGAGAGCTGCCCAGGTTCCTCTAGAAGAAATTCCCGAGGAGACTGCCGAGGAGCCTGGGACAGCCGAGATTCCGGCGTCTGAGACTGCTGCTTCCGAGGTCCCTTCAACCGACGTCCCTCCTCAAAGTCCTACTGCGTCGCAGGCCCTCCTTGATGTAGTGGTAGAAGTACCTTCTGCCGAGGAGCGGCGCAGGCGGAAGGGCAAGGGCATTTCGACCGAGGAGGCCGAGGACTCCGAGGACGTCGTTGTCGAGGTTCCACCAGGTTTGTTTCCAGACAAAGTGTACTTCCTTTGTTTTTTCTGGATTGCCTTCTTTGTCTTTAATCTCCTTCTCATTCTTGCCACGCAGGGGAGTTGACTACCCCTGACTGGGCGGCCGAACATGCTCGGAAGCGAGCTCTTCGGGACGCCAAAATCCCGCAAGGGAAGATACCAAAGGAGCCTTTCTGGACGTTCACGGAGGACATGAATTTGTACTCCGAGGACTGTCCTCAAATGGCGAAGGAAATTTCGAAGGGGGTGCTTACTGAGGCCTCCTTCAAGGCTATAGCGGCGGCCCATCCGGGGGATAACACTCTCGCCGCAAAGATCACCGAGCATGCTGCTCAGGTATATCCTTCACAGCTCTTTCCCTTCAATTTTTTCCTAAGTGTTTGGCTCTTACTGACCTTGCGTTTTATCTTTTTGCAGCTGCTGGGGTACGCCGGCTTTCTCCGAGTTCGGGTGGCCAGGGAGGTTGCCTTCCGAACTTCGGCCACTTAGACCATGAATGAGGCGAGGATCGCACTCGCGGAGTCGGCCGCCAAAAACCAGCAGCTGAAAGAGGCTGCTGAGAAAGAAGTGACTGCCCTTCGGGAGGAGTTCCGGAAGGAAAAAGAACAACTTCAAAAGGATTCCTCCCAGAAGATTGCTGACCTCGGTGAACAAATAAAGGGGATGCTCGCCGCCAACGAAGATCTTCTCAAGCACAAGGCTGGTTCTGACAGCCTTATAGTGTCGTTGACGAGTGAGAATAACACTCTCCGGGCTGAGGTCGAGTCTTTGAAGAAGGGGTCCAAGGGGACGCTGGAGATAAAGGCGCTGAAGGAGGAGATTGCTGAACTGAAGGACGACCTTGACGACCTCGAGCTTGATAAGAACAAGTCTGATCAAATGGCCAAGGTTGCCTTTCAGGACGGCTTCTGCCTTGCTCGTCACCAGGTTCTCCAGAGGTTCCCAGATTTAGACCTCTCTTTTCTGGAGGCCCTAAATATTCCTGAGGGACCTCGGTGGGAATGGTCCAAGGTCGAGCATCTGAAACTTCCTCCTTCAATTCCAGCGCCGAAGGTGGTGGAAAAGGGTGGGCCAGCGAGTGGCTCTCGGGACGCCGCGAACCCTTAGGCTATTTTTTAGGGCCCCTTTTCCTTCCCTTCTATTTTGTATTCCTTCTTCGGGCACTTCTTCTGTAAAGCAGCTTTGCTCTTAATGAAGATTTTTTGGCTAAGTCTTTTCTTGCAAGTTTCTTCATTTCCATTGTCCCGAACACGTTCGCTCAAGAGACTTCAGAAAACCTGCGATCAAAGAAACTTTTTTACCTTCCTTTGTCCTGAGTGCGTTTTACTCGAGAGAACATTCTAGAGGCTTTTTGGAAAGTCTGTAAAATTTGACTAAGTCTTTTTGCAGGCTTTTGCATTTCCAATTTTTCCCGAACATGATTGCTCAAGGGACTTCGGAAAACCTTCAGTCAAATTTTTGTTTTTCCAGGTGTCCCGAGCATGTTTGCTCAAGGGACTTCGGAAAACCTTTCCGCGAGATTTTTCACTTCCCATTTTCCCGAGCACGTTCGCTCAAGGGAGTTCAGGAAAATTATCTCTGCGCTGGCTATGGCGAGTACTTCTGCGATATTTTTGTTTTCCATCTTTCCCGAGCGTGATGGCTCAAGGGACTTCGGAAAGCCATATCTACGCTTTATCATGGCGAGCGTCTTGCGCGGAATTTTGCATCTTCTGTACTTACGGAATTTCTTCTTTGCACAATTTTGGATACTTAAGAACTTTCCTTAAGAGCATTCTGTACTTACAATTCCTCCGCTTCATCTTAGGCGTAGAATTTTTTCAAGGCGTCTGAGTGCCAAGTATTTTTCAATTCTACGCCTTCGGCGTCGCCAAGTTTGTACACGCCTTTTCGTACTTCGGCGAGAACCAGATAAGGTCCTTCCCAGTTTGCGCGAAGTACTCCATGGGATGGCCTTCGGGGTGCAAAGTCAGCCTTTCGGAGAACGAGGTCTCCCTTCTTGATTTCTTTTGGCCTGGCTCGTAAGTTTATAGCCGCGGCCACTCTTTGCTGGGAAGCTTTTCTTCTCAGTTCGGCTATTTCTCTGTGTTGGGCCACAAGATCGAGATTGGTTCTCAGACCGAGGTCGTTACCACCTTCATCAAATACTTGCACCCGTACTGAAGGTTGAACTATCTCTATTGGGATAATGGCCTCTGTTCCGAAGACGAGTGAGAAAGGAGTCTCCCCTGTGGCTCTTCGGGGCGTCGTTCGGTAGCTCCATAATACACTTTGGAGTTCTCCTGGCCATTTCCCCTTGGCTTCCCCTAGTCTCTTTTTCAGGCCATCTTTTATGGTCCTGTTCGATACTTCCACCTGCCCGTTGCTTTGGGGGTGAGCTACTGGGGCGAAGTGCATCTTTATTCCGAGGTCGCTGATAAATTCCTGGAATCCTTTGTCTATGAATTGGGATCCATTATCAGCTACTAGTACCCTCGGTATGCCAAATCTGCATACGATGTTCTTCCATACGAACTTCTGCACTTCTTTTGCCGAGATAGTTGCTAGTGGTTCTGCCTCCACCCATTTTGAGAAATAGTCCACTGCTACCACGCAGAATTTCACGCCTCCGGGTGCTGTGGGGAGTGGCCCAATAAGGTCTATACCCCAGACTGCGAAGGGCCAAGGATAGTCTGCCGAAGTTACCATTTCCGAGGGTGTCCTCTGGATTTTCGCGTGTCTCTGGCAGCTACCACATTTCCGGACGAACTGTCTTGCGTCCTTTCTCAGGGTAGGCCAGAAGTATCCTTGGCGGAGTATCACTGCTGCAAGGGCATCAGTTCCAATGTGTGAACCACACATGCCTTCGTGAACTTCTTCAAGGACCATTTCAGTATCCTCTTCATTCACACATCTTTGCAGCGGGTTCGCATATCCCTGCCGGTATAACTCTTCGCCAATCAGGAAGAATCTTCCGGAGTGTCTTCGCAGTCTTACAGCATCGCCGGGGTCTTCGGGGAGCAAATTCTCTGCGAGGTATCTTTTTATTGGATCTTTCCACCCTGTTCCCGAGGTCGCTATGCTCAGCACTGAGATGCTCGGATGGTCTAGCACCTCGGTATATGTTTTCGACTTCGCCAAGCAATCTGCCTCAGTGTTATTCCGCCGAGGTACATTTTCGATCCGTACGGCGTCAAACTCTTGGATGAGCTTTGCTACTAGCTCGTGATATTTTGCTAAGATTGGGTCCTTCGCCCCATAATCTCCTGCCGTCTGCCGAACTACCAGCTGGGAATCGCTGTGAGCCTTTAAGTTTCTCACGCCAATCTTTCTGGCCAAGCGTAATCCCGCTATAAGGGCTTCATACTCAGCTACATTGTTGGTGACGTTGAAGCTGAACTTGATAGCCTTCATTACCTCCAGGCCTTCGGGGCCCCTGATAATTACTCCAGCTCCCTGGTGTTCGGACCCCGAGGCTCCGTCTACGTGCAAGGTCCATTCTGGCTCACCCTCTTTTGGATCTGAATGGCTCTCCTCAGTGGTGGGTATTTCGGCGATAAAATCTGCCAGTGCTTGGGCTTTTATGGCCTTCCGAGGCTCATACGTGATTTCGTGCTTGCCCAACTCTATGCACCACTTGGAGAGCCTTCCCGAATGATCAACTCTCTTCATGACATCCCGTAGTGGCAGACTACTTCGGACGATGATGGGGTGAGCCTGAAAGTATGGCCGCAGCCTTCTCACTGCAAGCACCAAGGCATATATAGCTTTTTAAAGCAAAGGGTACCTGACTCCGGTGCCATGCAGGGACTTGCTGACATAGTAGACCGGCCATTGCTTTGGCCCTTCTTCTTTCACAAGGACCGAGCTCACAGCTTTTTCTGTGACGGCGAGGTAGAGTACGAGGGGCTCTTCCTCCCGAGGTTGTCGCAGAGTCGGCAGGCTGGCCAGGTAGACTTTGAGTTCTTCCCAGGCCTTTTGGCAATCTTCATCCCAAGGATGATCATTTCTTCCGAGGTCGCCTTCCATTTTTGCTGCCTTTGTGAGGACTTTGAAGAAAGGTCGACACCTATCTCCGTACCTGGAAATAAACCTGCTCAGAGAGGTTATTCTTCCGGTGAGTCTCTGCACGTCTTTGACTGTGGCAGGAGTTCGGAACTCAAGCAGAGCCTTAATCTTCTCGGGGTTAGCATCGATGCCTCTTTCGGATACCATGTACCCAAGGAATTTTCCCGAGGTCACCCCGAAGATGCACTTCTCAGGATTAAGGCGGATCCCGAAGGCTCTGAGCTTTTGGAAGGTTTCCTCTAAATCTGCAACGTGGTAGCCAGGCAGCTTGCTCTTGACTATCATATCATCAACATACACCTCCATGTTTCTCCCCATTTGGTCTTTGAAGACCTTGTTCATCAACCTCTGGTAGGTGGCTCCTTGCATTTTTTAGCCCGAAGGGCATCCTGATATAGCAATATGTTCCTCCCTCGGTGATGAAGGCAGTCTTCTCTTCATCTTCGGGGTCCATCCTTATCTGATGGTAGCCACTGAAGGCGTCTAGGAAACTTAGGAGCCCATATTCAGCAGTTGAATCTACCAGTTGATCTATTGGCGGCAGAGGGTATGAGTCTTTCGGGCAAGCATCGTTCAAATTTCTGAAATCGATGCACATCCGGAGTTTGCTGCTACCTTCTTTTGTGGCGATGACCACGTTGCTTAACCATTCGGGGTACTTGACCTCCCTGATAACTTCAGCATCTAGGAGATGCTGGACTTCGGTTTCGACAAAGTTGCTTTTGTGGGATGAGATGCTTTGTTTCTTTTGCCGGACAGGCCTTGCTTCCGGGCTTACTTTGAGGCTGTGCTGTATTATGCCAGGGTTTACTCCTGGCATATCTTTCGGCGAGTAGGCAAACAGATCTTTATTTTCTAGCAAAAAGGATACAAGATTTTCCTTGTCACCTTCGGCCAAGCTCTTCCCTATTCGGGTAGATTGACCTGGGACAAGCTCTACTGCTTCCGTTTCTGCTTTGGCGAGATCTTCTTCTTTGCCTTTTTCTAGCGCCTTTGCCTCCATCGTTTGCGCGAGGTTGCTCGCCGGAGCTTTTCGTTTTTTCACAAACACCTTTCTTACCTCGGCTTGGTCTATGAAGACCTCTGCATCTCCATCCTTGGTGGCGAATGTGACAGTCAAGTACTTCACATCAGGGCGAATGTGCAGGTTTCCCTGTGTCTGCCTTCCAAGGATGGCGTTGTACGAGGACGGGACGTCCATGACGATGAATCTCGCCATTGTGGAGGCGTACAACTCAGCTGCTCCGTCTACCGAAGTCCCTTTCATCATCAGCGGGAGGTCGATCCATCCGAGGACGGGGAGTTCGGATGGTCCAACCCCAAAAGTGGGCGAGGTGACAGGCTTCAGTTCGCTGCTGGAGATGCCCAAGCTCGGCAGCAGGTGCGAGAATAGGACGTCAGCATTTGAGCCATCATCAAGCAACACTCTTTTGACGTCCCAGTTCCCTATTCTCGCCATAATCAGCAGCGGATCATCGTGGGGGAAGACGACGGTGGAGCCATCTTTGCGAGCCAGCTTCTTTGATGGACTTTGATACTCCATGACTGCAATTTCTCTGGCTTTCCGCTTTCTTTCCGAGGATGGGAGCCCCGTGGTGATGGTTTGGATAACCCCTGAAGGAGGTGGAGGGCGCCTTTTTGGACTTCGGTTTCTCCGCCTGTCGGAGTCGTAGTCCTCGTCTTCGGCCCTTTCTTCCTCCTCTTTTCTGCCTTTTGGGGAAGGCATCCGCAGGTATTTCCGAAGTTGGCCCTGTTTTATCAGCGACTCTATGTACTTCTTCAGCTGGAAGCAGTCTTCGGTGTCATGACCGTGGTCGCGATGAAACTGGCAGAACTTCTTTGCATTCTTCTTATTATCGGCGGTCATGGCCCTTGGCCGCCGAATCTGCGTCCCTTGCCTTTCCAGCGCCATGAGGATGTTGGTCCGTGTAGTGCTCAGGGGCGTGAAACTTTGAGGTTTCCTTCCCCGCATCCTCCGAGGTCGTCCTGCCTGTTCGGTCGGATGCCGAGCTTGCTGATTGGACCCTTCGGCGCGGTGGTGATCGGACTTCGGCCCTGCCATTCTTAGCTCCTCGGCTGTCATGTGCTGTTCTGCCCTTCGGTAAAATTCTCCGAGGGTGTCCGGGGGGTCCTTTGAGAACTCGTAGAACAGCTGTGAGTCTCGCCGAAGGCCCCGTGTCATGGCAAGAATGCGGATTTCGGGCCGGAAGTCTGGGACGCTCAGGGCTTCCCTGTTGAACCTTTCGACATAGTCTCGGATGGTCTCTCCGTTTCTCTGCTCTATGTCGAACATCTGGACA
Organism: Aquilaria sinensis; assembly: GCA_005392925.1. Lineage (NCBI taxonomy): Eukaryota > Viridiplantae > Streptophyta > Magnoliopsida > Malvales > Thymelaeaceae > Aquilaria > Aquilaria sinensis. The sequence continues at coordinate 244,523 of SMDT01002967.1, read as the reverse complement.
GGCATCTTCGCAGTCGGCCTGCTCCCAATGAATTGCTGTGTGAAGGCCGTGGACAACTCCTGGAACTCAGTGATGGTCCCTGGAGGCAATGAATTGTACCACGCAGTTGCTGGCCCTGTGAGGGTGACTTCAAAGCATTTGCACATGGTAGCGTCATCAGCACCGTGCATTATCATGCTGCGTCTGTACTTCGTCAGATGGGCCTGTGGATCAGTACGGCCATCATAAATTTCCAACCGAGGTACTCTGAAGTCACCTGGCATAGCTGCCTCAACGACGGCCTGAATGAATGGGGAGTCATCTTCGCAGCATGTTCCCGAGAGTCTGGCCCAAACGGGTTTTCTGGCCACTTGTTTCTCCACTCTGTCCAGCCGTGCTAGTATCCTCTCCATAAGCACTGTGGCGCTAGGGCCTTCTTCAGGGAATGGAGATCGTCGGCGCCTCTTCGGGGAGCGAGTTCGGCGCTGAGGGGACAAGGACCTCGCCTCAGGCGACGAACTGCTTCGCTGTGAGACTCTCGGTCGCTTGGACCCGGTTTGTCCCACAGGCCGTTTCCCGAGGGCTATATCTTCTGTGGATGATTCTTCGCGAGGGTCTCCACTCCCCGAACTGCGATGTGTAGACTTGGGGCTTCTCTCCCGAGGGCGTGTCGGTGAGGGGGGTCTCTGGGCCCGTGCTTGCTGTGGCCACCTTCGGTCGATCTGCTGGGTCACTTCAGCAACGACCGAACGCTGAAAGTCCCTCAAGAAGCTCATGGTGACTACCAGAGGGCGGTCTTCCTCAGGCGCAGAAGTCCCTGGGAGTGTTTGCTCAGCAGCCGGTTGTATCTCAGGCGCGGACGGGGACCTTGGGAGTCCCTTGTCCTTAGAACGCCGAGTCTCAACGACGGCGATCTCAGAGCGGGTTCCCACAGACGGCGCCAAATGATGGCCAGGGGCCTCATCGTTTAGAGTCATGATGACTGGAGGAGAGACTTCTGGGAGGAAGAACGCCTGGTGGATTGGATCGCCCAAAGGAGAGTGCCTGAAAGCTCAGAAACAAAGGGTTAGGAGGCCCCCGGAGTGTTTTTCCGGGGGGGGAGCCTCCGACGCCCAAGTCAGTGGTGGCTGAGAGAAAGGCAGAGAAAATAGCACAAAGGGCTGAGGAGTCTTGCCTGGTAATTTTCTCAGAGTGTGGGAGCAGTGTTTTTGCCAACCAGCCTCCTGCCAAGTATTAATTCCTGGTATTTATAGGAGTGCCTAGCCCGTTCAGATCGCGACACGTGTTCGGTCGGATGTTCCTGAATTTCTGGGCATAGGAGACAGATAGCTGGTAGCAGGTTGCCTTGAGCCATGTGCTGAGACGGGCCATGATGTGATTCTGATGGCGTCAGCGTGGCAGTGCGCCTTTTGAGGCGGATTGTGGCGTCTGTGAATGGATGTGTCAGAGGCTTCCTTAAATGCTTCCATAAATGCTCCTGCCGTACTCCCGAGGTCCCTGGGTGAGGTCGTCCTTTGGTACGGACAGAGCCTCTTCGGGAAACAAGCCCTCAGTTCGAGGGTTCCCAGTTTCAGGGAATTTCGCCTTCGGGGATATCATGTTCGGCTCGCTATGTCTGGTGCCGGTTTTCCGAAGGCGATCTGTTCACAACCTTGGCGGGGCAAGTAGTGTCCTCGGGTTTCCCTGGCGTGCCGGGCTCGGAGCTCTACAGCTACCTCCCGAGGTGCATGATCACACCTTTTCTCGGGTAGCGCCAGCTTCTTCTGGCCATTCTTGTGGCAGGGAGTTCGGCCAGATCGAGGCGATAGCGTTTGGCTATCAACCCCTTGTATACATACTCAAGTGACCCTCTTGAGCACTATGCAAATACATGAATATTGGTCTAACCATAACACACATATTCACATTTATGCATACTATGGAAACTATGAAGGAAAATACAAGCAGAAGTCTTAGTTTTGGCTTCCACACATTAAGCATTCTCACTAGGCTCAAAAATTCCAGCCACTGCACCCAAAACTTCCTCGAATAAACTATATCATTCTAGCCATGTAACCCACTATTTTATTTTCTCCATTATCAATTAGAGACTTAGGGAAAACCAAGGAATTTCTTTTTACATCAATAGCTGATCTATGGAGTAAGTTATGGGTTTTTTAAGTGGGTTACAAAATTCTAAACGAATGAACAATAACTTAGCAAAATTTGCAATGTCATAAATTTGGCTACATGACTGTAAATCCATAAATTTTAAATCCTGATTAAACCAATACATGTCCTTTAGGTGTGGTCAAACTTTCATGCCAAGATTCATTCTACACAAGGAGAGACAGAGTTCTAAGTGTAGAGTCAAAATTCTGATCACTTTATGACCATTTTTCCCATACAAAATTTCATAAGTGTGCAAACACTTCATTCACAAAGGGAAAGCCCTCCAAGGCTACCCCATATATGTCTAATACATATGGGAAATGCATTCTCTTGCATTTAACAACAATATGTTTCCAAAATAGAATTTACAAGTAAGCAGCCTATCATTCATACTAAGGCAGCTTTGCACCACATAACATACATAGCCAAAACAATACTCAAATGTTCACATACTTATCTCATTTTACATACACTACATATACATGCATACATGCACTAAAAAATTTTCCCAACTCAACTAAATATGCACCCTAAGTTATAGGAGTGCCTGAGACACAATGGACTCCAAAATAGGATGTTGGACAGCTGCTACACAGCACAATAACCACCATCACTGAAAATAACAAATGCGCTCATAAAATCACCAAAATTTCTAGATCACAACTAGACATATGAAAGTTTAATTATGTGAAAATTCAGAGCAGAAATCAAACTACAAGGTTAGTCTGAAAATGATCTTTCAGCTGGATGTGAAATGACAGAATTAAGGGGAGTAAGTTTCATTGTGAAACTTAGTAAGGGTATCACTTGTATTCAATAGGCAATGTAACCATCATCAAGACCTATAACCAAATACACAAAAACACAAAATCACAATGCATATATGCAAGATATAGCAACCAAATGCAGCAGCCATTCACTACCATGAAACACATGAAATGTGGCAGCAACATATACCGTAGGCTAGTCCATAAAACATGGAATAAACTTAATAAATTACAATGGCAACCCTCCTCAATATAATTCTTAGTCTTAGGAGGATTTTAACACAAGTTAGTACAAACTTTGGGCTCTAAAAACCCTCATTTCATAGCCATCTTTGTGCACTACACACTAGGTCACAAAACCTTCAGTAAGTGCACTCCCCTCACTTGGCCTGGTTCATGAAGCTCATGGCTCTCTTCCAAGCTTAGCCCTTGCTCCATGGTGTCTTGAAAATATAGAAAATCCATGAGAGCAAGAGAACCCTTACCAAAGTAGGTAGGCCAAAAATGAAGCTTGATCCTTGAAATATCCAAGCTATAGCTCTAACTTGCTTCCAATTGCTTCTGTGTGCCTTTAATTTCAATCAATTGCAAGTTTGAAGGTATGGTGACTATGGAGGAAGTGTGGCTGCATTCTTGGGCTGGAGGAGGCTGAAAATGGGAGAGAGATAAGTGGGTTGGCCACTTAAATGGGCTTAAATGAGCTTAAGTGCACAAAACACACTTAACAATCTTAACCTTGCTTTATGTCCTTTTCCTTGCCCATAAGCATCATTTCATTGTCTTAAACTTATTGGTCCACATTTTCCCCACATTTTTGACCAATTTCCAAGCCATAGCCGCCCCTCCCTAAGTGGGAAAACTCCAAATTGCTCGATTTGACTTATGTCAAAGACATACACATCTTAAGCCCTACATTAGAACACTTAGGTCCTTTATGAATTTTTGTGTTTCCTTTGTCCTTAGTTGTGTTACTAAGCAATTTGGTCTTCTGATAGCACTTTCATATCATTCATAGCTTCCCATGGTTAAAGCACAATGCTCAAACTAGAAGGCTAAGGAACAAACTGATTCCCATGGTTAAAGTACAATGGTCAAACCATTCTGAAAGAGAGGCAACCTGGAAAACTGACAAAGGAATTCTAGAAAGGTATCTAGATGAGTATGCCAAGCTAAGGGCAATTTTGAAGAACCAAAATATTTAAGAGGGGGAGAAATTTTACCACCTCAACAAATGGGAAAATTATAGTATAAAGGCATAATGGTTCTAAACCATTATATAGCATAATTTTCATCACAGTGAATGAAATATAAGGGGTAAAGTGAATAATCTATGCGTCGTTAAAAGATTACAATGGTTGCTTGGTACTAAAGGAAGACCTAATTGATTGCTTGTTTTACAAGTAATCTATGGGTCTTATTGTAAGATTCCAAGACTTGGGTACTTAATTGTACAACTCTAAAAAAGAGATTTTTGAAGGATTTGAATGGTACAAAAGAAATTTTTGATGCTCAATTGCATAAAGAAGACAAAGGCAATTATTCAACAACCTAGGACAACTAGGTTTACAAATTTTCACAAAAGTAACTTAAGGATGGGATGATTTTTGAAAAGAGTGAAATATGGCCATTTCTAGCATTATTCTAGCCTTTTATTTCTAGGTTCTAAGGTCAAAAAGGTTGGTTAAAGATTAGCCAAAATTTCTTTGCTTAAGGCATACTTATAGTGACCTAAGTGAGGGTTAAGATTAAGCTAATTATACCAAAGAAACTATCTTGATTTCGTGCCTTTCCTTGGTCATTTGTAGCCCTCACCAGCTAGAGTTCATTACTTAGCTCCCCCATAGGCTTCCACAGCCACCATAGCTCATTCTCCCAAGAAATAACAAAAGAAGGCAATTAGATGTAGCAAGAAAGAGAAAAACCCTAGTTTTCAGGTTCATTGTGTATCTCTTGAAGATTTCAGCCTTCACAGCTTAGGTAAGGGTTTTATCTTCATGTTTCATGGTTGTTTACTATCCTTAAATGATGATCAAGCAAGCATAAAGCTAGGACCATACTTGGAAGATTGCAAAATGCTCAAGGAACCAAGTATGGGTTAAAGGGGAGTCCATGAACAAGGTTCTAGCCAAAGTTAGTACTAACTAAGACCAATTAACCTCCTAAGTCTGAGCATTAGCTTGAGGAGGACTACCATAGTGATTAGATATTTTTTTATTTGATTGTTTATGGACTAACCCTAATGATGTATTACTGCTAGCACTGCATTTGATTATGTTCTGTTTGTTTATGCATTTGGATAGCCATATTTTTGTATATGTGCTTTCTTTTTGTGTTTTTGTGTCTCTGGATTTCAGGTATGTTTCTGGGAATTCAATTTTCTAATGATAACCCTTACTAAGTTTCTTCAAAGAGACTTACCCCATTTCTATCCATTTCAGCAGCACCTGAAAGAGCATTCAAAATAATAGGTTTCATTTGAATTTCTTTGTGAAATTTCAAGTATATTAGCTTCCATATGTGTAGTTGTAAACTAAAATGTTTCATGATTTTTGGAGTACATTAGCTATTTTTAGTAATGGTACTTTCTGCCTTATGCAAAAGCTGGTCCTTTCAGGTTTCTAGAGTGCTTAGTGCTTTTGAAGTTCTCCAAGAAGCTTATTGTACGTATTAACTTGGTTACTTTCATGTATGTGGTGAATAAATGTATGAAAATGAGTTGGGCATGTTGTATGTGTAGTGTTAGAAGGATATATGGATCAATGGTGTGTAGTTTGAAGTGTGTATACAATGCTGCCCATATGGTGTTTATGGGCTGTTTTCATGGAATTTTTATGAATGATGGTTAAAAGGGTTGTAAATTCATGGGAATGGTTTTCCCAGGTGTATAAGACATGCATGGACACTAGCAAGTGAGTTTTTCACCTGGAAATAGAGTCTATAAATATTATGATATTTTGTATAGGTATAATGGTCAATAGTGGCTAAAAAATTTGGTACCCTGTACTGTAGCTGCCATAACTTTTGTTACATAAAGAATTTGTCTATGAAATTTTGCCCACATCTAGAAAAATTCAATATGAATAACTTGGCTTTTGAATAACTAAATTTGGTGCCCTATAGCCAGAGTTATAGCCTGTCAAAATTGGCTGATTTTGCTAAGCATTATTCATATGATCATTTTTACCCAGTTAAGTGTAAAACCCATAATTTTAAACTTAGATGAATTTAATGTCTCAAACCTATTTCCCTTATGAACATTTAGTGTATTAAAGGGTTTAAAACCTTTAGGGCATAGGAGAACATGGATAGAATTTGAGTTGGAGATGATGTGAAAGTTTGGACACATAAAATGTGCACCGATAGCATCATGTGTGCCTATGATTGTACATGCACATAGGGATTTTAGTCAAATTCCATATTGTCTAGGAATAAAGAATTTCACTATCATCATTACTTTCAGATGAAATTGTATGTGAAATTGTGTGTGATCGTTGGACAAATACACACATATTTGTATAATGACCAAAAGGGTCATTTGGCTAAACATAGTGCTCATGTTCTGCTTGGCCTATAGGACATGGACTGTGTGGGACTTGAGCTCACTAAATTTAAGCACTATATAGAAACACTCAAAGTGGTAATAGAAGTTGGTATCAGAGCATGGTTTGAATTGGAGTTGCATATAGTTCCATCATGCCTGCCATAGTTACATACATAGAACTTAGTTGGGTCAACTTCTAGTGTTAAGTACCTAATGTGAAATATATATTGTGCTCTTCTATTGATCATGAAACATGAAAATGGTAGCTATAAGGAGAAGGGATCTGGGACCCCTAAGAGCTCCTACTGAGAAAACACAGGCCCACAGAAATAGAATGAGTGTACAAGAGCAGCCAAGGGTTCAGGGAATAGAAAACCTAGCACCTGAAATGAACATACCACAAGTATGGGTTGAACTACAAAGAAATCTAGCCCAGATAAATGAAGACTTAGTAAGGCTATGGCAAGCCCAACAATAAGGAGTCCAGGTAGTACAGGCATTACCATAGGAGCAAAACCAGGAAGTTGCTAGAAACAACCCAGTGAATGTTCCTTCTGAAAGAAATAAGGATGAAAAATTTGAAGAAGATGATGATAGAAGACATCCCAGAGGCAGAAGAATCAGGTTGAGGTTGGCCAAGCATCAAGGGTCGATCACTCAGAAGCTGGGAACTTTAGTGAAATGAGAAAAACAAGGAGACCTAGAGAGCATTAGGAGTTTGATGGATCACACAGGTCCAAAAGGCACAGAGCTTAAGATCTTGAGTGCTTTGATGACGTCAGAATGTTAAAGAGGTTTCAAGGCCTAAGACCTCCATAATTTGATCGCCGAGCTAGACTGGAGAAAGTTGACGAGTGGCTAAGATTCATTGAGAAGATGTTTGAAAGGATGCATTTGAGCTCCACAAAGAAAGTATCTTTGGCTAGGTAGTGCAAAAATGTGGTGGAGAAGTGTTAGAGACAGGTATGCTACCCAGAAAGGTAGAACAACAATAGATCATGAGCTAGAGATGACATTGTCTGAATTTACAAGGATGTTCCAAGACAAGTATGTAAGTGATGCCATCAAAGGCCTAAAACATGCTAGGTTTGATGCATTGAAATAGGACAATCTCAGTGTTTTGGAATACGAACACAAGTGTAACCAACTTGTGAGGTATGCACCACAATACCACAGGTTAGAAGAACTTAAAGCAAAGAGGTTTGCTAGAGGTTTGAGACCAGATATTAGGAGAGTTGTTAGGCCTTTTAATGCTATTACATATCTTGATGTTGTTCAAAAGGCCTTATTGATGGAACAAGAAGAGTATGAAAGTAAATGGTTTCCTAGCAGACTAGGAGAAACCAACCAGGCTGGAAGACTGCACCAGCCAATGAAAGGTAAGGATGTTGCCAAGGTTGGAAAACCTATTATTGATGGCAAGGCCAAGAGTAAGTTTGTTGCCCCAAGGTGTCCTCGATGCAAGAAATTTCATGGCAAGAAGCCATGTTACTTTGAGACACAAGCATGTCTCAGATGTGGTTCTTTCGATCACTAGATCAAAGACTGCCCTTTGGTCCAAAGAAAAGGGTAGGACGAGCAAGTCCAGAAGAGGCCTAATATGCCAACTGCTAGAGATGTTTAGTTAAGAGGTGCTCCAGCAGTACCAAGGCCACAAGTATAGAGAGCTGGAAGAGTATTCCAAATTGAAAAAGGGGAGACATCCCAACAAGGGGTACTTAGAGGTAAAATTTATTTAAATGGTATGCATGTTAGTGCATTGTTTGACACTGGTACGTCAATGTCAATTGTGGCTAGGAAGTTAGATAAATCTATGAAATTTCTTATTGAATTTCTGCCTAACATATCATTAATAAGAACAACAGGTAGTCAATGTCTTTTCACTGATGAACTAGCTAAGAACTGTGAGCTAGAAGTAGGAAAGACTAAGATTATGAATGATCTACTAGTGCTAAATATTTCACAATATGAGATTGTTCTGGGTATGAATTCATTGGCTATGTATGGTATAAAGATTGATTGTGCTCAAATAAAAATCACATTGTCTAGTAATGAAGTGCTTGCATTAGTGAATTCCAAAGAATTAGTGCGTGAAATGCATAGTATGGAACTAGAAGTGTTAGATGAGATTCCTATGATTTCTAAGGATGAATACTATGCATTGAATGATGTTGAAAGTGAGGAAGAAGTTAGTAGGATACCTGTAGTGAAAGGCTACCTACAAGTCTTTCCTAAAGATCTGCCAGGCATTCCTCCTCTAAGAGAGATTGAATTTGAGATTAAAGTATAACTTGGAGCTACACCAGTATCCATACCTGCTTATAAAATTCCAATCACAGAGATGATAGAGCTCAAGAAAAAACTTGATGAACTTCTTAAACAAGGGTTCATAAGACCAAGTGTTTCACTGTGGGGAGCTCCAATACTTTTTGTGAAAATGAAGTATGGATCATTAATATTTTGGATTAATTATAGAAAAATGAATGCTATGACCATCAAGAACAAGTATCCACTCCCTAGTATTAAGGATCTATTTGATCAACTCAAGGGAGCAAAGATCTTCTCTAAGATTGATTTGAGATCTGGGTACTTTTAGTTAAGGATAAAAGAGGAGGAAATACCTAAGATGGCATTCAAAACAAGATATGGACATTATGAGTACACGCTTATGCCCTTCAACTTAACTAACGCCCCTGCTGCATTCATGGGCTCAATGAACTGTGTGTTCAGACCATACTTGTACAAGCTTTTGATTTTTTTTACAGTCTTAGGTATTTCCCAATTTTTAACAACTTTGACCTTTTCAGGATTTGCTTTAAGGCCTTGTGCATCAATGATATGTCCTAGGAAAGTAACTTCCTTTAACCAGAATTGGCACTTCAAAAACTTAGCATATAGCTAATTGTCTAACAGTGTGTTCAAGACAATTCTTAAGTGAAGTTCTACTTGATCCCAATAAGGGTCAAGGCAATTAAGAGATTTGTATCAAAATTCTCCTTGATTGCCTCAATCCTTACTTAACTGACTAATAAGGGTCAAAAGTTTGAGTGGACTAAAAAATCTAAAAAGAGCTTTCAGGAGCTAAAGAGAAAGCTGATTCAAGCTCCAGTGTTAGTCCTACTTGATCCCAGCAAGCCCTACATCATCTATACAGATGCATCTAGATCTGGGTTAAGATGTGTGTTAATGCAAGATAAGAACATTACTGCTTATGGGTCAAGGCAATTAAGACCCCATGAGCAAAACTATCCTACCCATGACCTAGAGCTTGTTGTAGTGATCTTTTCCTTAAAACAATGGAGGCATTACTTAATGGGAAGCTCATTTGTAATATACGTTGACCATAAAAGCCTAAAATATTTGTTCACTCAGAAAGGGTTGAACATGAGGCAAAGAAGATGGTTAGAGTATATTAAAGACTATGATTATATCATTGAGTATCTAAGGGGAAAGGCAATCTAGCGGTAGATGCATTACGTAGGAAGTACACTAGTTTGCTAAAGGGTGGATCTTTAGCTGATACAAGCAAGGAGAAAAGTTTGCTATGCCTTTGGTATAAGTGCCAACAATGGGAAGGAGCACAAGTTAATATATTAACTATTTAGTTTGGGTTGATTGATGAAATAAGAAAGGCACAAGAAGCAGACCCCAATTTGATGAAGATTTTCAGAGAAAATAAAGGGTCCTTGTATGAATCTTTTCCCTACAAGCAAGGACTACTACACCTTAAGGGCAGAATATATGTGCCTAGTGAGCAAAAACTCAAAAATGAGATACTTGAGGAAGCTCACACTAGTAAACTAAATATCCATCCTGGAAGTGAAAAGATGTACAAAGACTTGAAAACACAGTTTTGGTAGCCAAAGATGAAGAAGCACATAGCCACATATGTCTCTAAATGTAACACATGCCAAAGGATAAAGGTATAACATTAGAAGCCAGTAGAAAAATTACGAACTTTACCCATTCCAGAAAGGAAGCGGGGTAACATCACCATGGAATTCTTAACTGGGCTACCTATGACCAGATTAAGGCATAACACAATTTAGGTCATTGTGGATAGGATAACCAACTGTGCCCATTTCTTACCAATGAAGATCGTAAACTCACTAGAAAAGTTAGAACAAATGTATGTTAAAGAGATAGTAAGGTTGCACTAGACTTCATAGTGTCAGACAGAGACCCAAGCTTTATAGCTAGATTTTGGAGTGCATTTCACAAAGCACTAGAAACCAAAATCCACCTGAGCACTAGATGCCACCCTCAGACAGATGGGCAGACTGAGAGTGTGATTCAGATACTAGAAGACATGCTCAGGAGTTGTACTTTGGATTTCAAAGGAGAATCGGACCAACATTTAGCTTTGGTGGAATTTTCTTACAATAATAGTTATCGAAGCACCATTGGTGTGGCACCTTATGAAGCCTTTTATGGGAGAAGGTGCATGACACCTCATTGTTGGGTAGAAGCCTCAAATAGGCTAGAGTTAGGTCCTAAGATCATTGAAGAAACAACAAATAAATCAATAGGATACAATAAAGGTTAAGGATAGCCAATGAAATGACCACTACTTATGTGAACAAAAGAAAACAAGACTTGGAGTTTGAGGTTGCTGATAAAGTGCGGCTCAAAGTAGCACTAACCAAAGGCACTATTAAATTTGGGAAAAGAAGTAAGTTAGCTCCAAGTTACATTGGTCTTTATGAGGTATTGGATAGAATTGGCAAGGTGGCTTATAGGTTAGCTCTACTGTCAAGTATGTCAAGTGTTCATAATGTTTTCCATGTCAGTATGCATAAGAAGTGTCTACTAGATGCAAAGCATGCTACAGCAGTGGAAGACATACAGTTAGAGCCAAATCTAACATATGAAGAGAAACCTATAGCTATCTTAGTTAAGGATACCAGAAGGCAAAGGAAAAAATTGATCCCTATGGTTAAAGTACAATGGTCAAACCATTCTAAAAGAGAGACAACTTGGGAAACTGAGAAGAAAATTCTAGAAAGGTATCCAGATGAGTATCCTAAGCTAAGGGCAATTTTGGAGGACCAAAATTTTTAAGGGGGGGAGAAATGTCACCACCTCAAGAAATGGGAAAATTACAGTATGAAGGCATAATGGTTATAAACCACTATATAGCATAATTTTCATCATAGTGAATGAAATGTAAGGGGTAAATTGAATAATCTATAACTCCTCAAAAGGTTACAAAGGCTCCTTGGTACTAAAGGAAGCCTTAGAGGATTGCTTGTTTTACAAGTAATCTATGGATCTTAATGCAAGATTTCAAGACTTGGGTACTCAATTGTACAACTCTAAAAGAAAGATTTTGGAAGGATTTTTAATGGTATGGAAGAAATTTTTGGATGCTAAATTGCATAAAGGAGACAAAGGCTATTATTCAAGAACCTAGGATAACTAGGTTTACAATTGTTCACAAAAATAACTTAAGGATGGGATGATTTTTGGCAAGAGTGAAAGATGGCCATTTCTAGCATTATCCCAAATTTTATTTGTAGGTTCTATGTTCAAAAAGGTGGGTTAAAGATTAGCAAAAAATTCTTTGCTTAAGGCATACTTATAGTTACCTAAGTGAGGGTTAAGATTAAACTGATTATACCAAAGAAAATATCTTGATTTCTTGCCTTTCCTTGGTCATTTTCTGCCCTCACCAGCCAGAGTTCATTACTTAGCTCCTCCATAAGCTTCCATAGCCACCTTATCTCAATCTCCCAATAAATCACAAAGGAAGGGATTCAGAAACAGTAAGAGAGAGAAAAACCCTAGTTTTTGAGTTTATTATGTATCTCTTGAAGATTTCAGCCTTCACAGCTTAGGTAAGGGTTTTATCTTCACGTTTCATGGTTTTTTACTATCCTAATATGATGATCAAGCATCCATGAATCTAAGACCATGATTGGAAGAGAGCAAAAAGCTCAAGGAACCAAGTATGGGTTAAGGGGGAGTGCATGAACAAGGTTCTAGCCTTACTGTTTTTAATGCACTAAGATGGTAGTGTTTATAAGGGTTTCTAGAGGCCAAGTTAGTACTAAATGAGATCAATTAACCTTCTAATACCATGCATTATCTTGAGGAGGGCTGCCATAGTGATTACATATTGGCTATTTGATTGTTTATGGACTAACCCTAATGATGTATTACTGCCAGCACTGCATTTGATTGTGTTCTATTTGTTTGTACATTTCTATATATGTGCTTTGTTTTTGTGTTTTTATGTCTTTGGATTTCAGGTATGTTTCTGGGAATTCAAGTTTCTAATGATAAGCCTTTACTAAGTTTCTTCAAAGAGAGTTACCCCCTTTCTGTCCATTTCAGAAGTATCTGAAAGAGAGCATTCAAAATAATAGCTTTCATTTGAATTTCTCTATGAAATTTCAGATATGTTAACTTCCATCTGTTTAGTTTTAAACTAGAAATTTTCATGATTTTTGGAGCACATTAGCTATTTTTACTAATGGTACTCTCTGCCTTACGCAGTAGCTGGTGCCTTCAAGTTTCTGAAGTATTTAGTGCTTTTGAAGTTCTCCAAGAAGTTTAGTGTACGTATTAACTAAGTTATTTTCATGTATGTAGTGCATAAATTCATGTAAATTATTTGGGTATGTTTTATGTGTAGTATGAGAAGGATATATGGATCAATGGAATGTAGTTTGAAGTGTGTATGCAATCCTGTCCATGTGGTGTTTATGGGCTATTTTGATGGAATTTTTATGAATAATGGTTAAAAGCATTGTAAATTCATGGGAATGATTTTTCCAGGTGTATAAGACGTGTATGGATACAATCAAGTTGTTTTTTCACCTGGAAATGGAACGTATGAATATTATGATTTTTTGTATGGGCATAATGGTCAATGGTGGCTAAAAAATTTGGTACCCTGTACTCCAGCTGCCATAACTTTTTTTACATAAAAAATTTCATTATAAAATTTTGACCACATCTAGAATACTTCAATATGAATAACTTGGATTTTGAATCACTAGATTTGGTGCCCTGTAGCCAGAGTTATGGCCTATCAAAATTGGCTGATTTTGCTAAGCACTGTTCATATGGTCATTTCTACCCAATTAAGTGTAAAATCCATGATTTTAACCTTAAATGGATTTAATGTCTCAAACCTGTTTCCCTATGAATTTTTTATTGCATTAAAGGGTGTACAACCTTTAGAGCATAGGAGAACATGGGTATAATTTGAGTTGGACATGTTGTGAAAGTTTGGACACATAAAATATGCACCAATAGCATCATGTGTGCATATGATTGTACATGCACTTGGGGATTTTACTTAAATTCCATATTGGCCAAGAATAAAGAATTTCACTATCATCATTACTTCCAGATGAAACTGTATGTAAAATTGTGTGTGATGGTTGGACCAATGCACACATCTTTACATAATGACCAAGAGGGCCACTTGGGTAAACATAGTGCTCATGTTCTACTTGGCCTACAGGACATGAACTGCCTGGGGCTTGAGCTCAGTAAATTTAATCCTTGTATAGAAACACTAAGAGTGGTAACATAATCCATCTATACTAAATTGTCAATGTGTAGATTTGGGCTTCCTCCCATTAAAGCCATAGGCATAGTAGACTATTCTACTAATCATAATCAGCTATGGATCTTCCTTTCAAAAGACCCATGTACTTCCTGCTCAAGGCATTTGCTAATAGATTGCCTTTGCCCTCTATGTACTCTATATAGCAGTCATAGGCCTTGATGTATTTTAACCATCTCCTTTGCCTTATGTTCAACTATTTCTGAGTGAACAAGTACTTTAGGCTCTTATGATCAGTGTAGATCACAAAGGAACTACCCATCAAGTAATGCCTCTATTGCTTTAGAGCAAAAATCATTGCTACCAGTTCTAGGTCATGTGTAGGATAATTTTTCACATGGGGTCTTAACTGCCTTGACCTATAAACATTGACATTTCTGCCTTACATAAGCACACAACCTAACCCAGATCTAGATGCATCTATATATATGTTGTAGGGCTTGCTTGGATTAGGAAGAATCGATACTAGAGCTTCAATCAACCTCTACTTGAGCTCCTGGAAATTCTTTTCACACTTTCCAGTCCACACAAATCTTTAACCCTTCTTGGTTAGATGAGTAAGAACTGAGGCAATCATGGGAAAGCCAGATACAAATCTCCTGTAGTATCCAGCTAATCCTAGGAAACTTCTGATTTCCTTTACAGTCTTCAGTCTTTCCTGCTCTTGCACTGCCTTGACCTTTTTAGGGTCTACCTTAAAGCCTTGTACGTTTATGATGTGTCTTAGGAATGATACTTCCTTTATCCAAAATTGGCACTTGGATAACTTGGCATAAAGTTGATGTTCCAACAGATCCTTTAAGACAATCTTCAGATGATGTTCATGTTCACTTTTACCTTGGAATACACTAGGATGTCATCAATGAACACAACCGCAAATTTGTCCAAATGTGGCCTGAACACCTTGTTCATCAGGTCCATGAACACCAAATGGCATGACTGTGTACTCATAATGCCCATATCTGGTGTTGAATGCAGTCTTAGGAATATCTTCTTCCTTTACTCTCAACTGGAAGTATCCAGATCTCAAATCTATCTTGGAGAAGATCTTAGCTCCATTGAGTTGATCGAAAAGATCCTCAATCCTAGGGAATGGATAACTGTTCTTGATAGTCACTACATTGAGCTTCCTGTAGTCAATGCACAATCTCAATGATCTGTCCTTCTTCTTCAAAAAGAGAACAACAGCTTCCCATGGTTAAACACTTGGCCTTATGAATATTTTTTCAAGAAGTTCATCAAGTTGTTTCTTAAGCTCATTCAATTTTGTGTTAGGCATTCTGTAAGGAGGAATGGATATTAGACTAGCTCTTGGTTACAACTTGATCTCAAACTCAATTTCCCTTAGTGGAGAAATGCCCGACAAGACTTTAGGAAAGACTTCTGGAAAGTCTTTCACTATAGGTATTCTATCCACTTTTTCTTTACAGTGTAATTCATTCAATGCGCAATAATAATCATGCCCAGAAATCACAAGTATCTCATCTAACACCTCTTGTTCCATGCCCTACATTTCATACGCTAATTCCTTAGAATTCACTAACGCATGTACTTCAACATTAGGCAATTTGATTTCTCTATTGGCACAATCAATTCTTATGTTATGCATAGTACGCCAATTCATACCCAGCACTAAACCAAACTTCTGAAAATCCAACACTAGCAGATTAGTCATAACCTTAGTTTTTCCTACTACTAGCCCATAATCCATAGCTAGGTCATTAGTGAAAAGACATTTACTACCTGCTGTTTTCACTAATGATATCCTAGGCATGATTTCAATAAGCAATTTCATAGCATCAACAAATTTCCTAGGTATTACAGACACAGATGCACCAGTATCAAATAGAACACTAATAGGCATACCATTAAGGTAAATGTTACCCCTTAGTGCTCCTCCTTATTGTGATGTCTCTGGTCTCTCCACTTGGAAGACTCTACCAGCTTTCTACACTGGAGGCCGAGGCATTTGAGGAACTGGCATTTGCTGTCCCTCCCTAAGTGCTCCCCTTCTAGGTCCTGCCCTAATAGGCCTTACTGGACCTTGGTCTTCTAGCCTCCTTTGACCTTATGGGCAGTCTTTGATCCAATGATCCATCGATCCACAACTTAAACAAGCTTGTGTGTCAAAATAGCAAGGTTTCTTTCCATGGAACTTCTTACACTTAGGGCACCTTAGGCTAAGGTACTTCCTCTTCTCCTTGCCCTCACCACCAAGAAGGGAACTCTTGGCAACTTCCTTGCCATGTGGTGGCTTTTTCTACTTAGCTCTATTTGGCTACTTTCCCTTGGTCAACTAGGAAAGTACCTAGTCTCATACTACTCTTGCTCTATTAATAGAGCTTTCTGCACATCTTCATAGTATATGACTTAGGCTGTAAGACCTTTTGGAGCAGTGACGTTCTATAAAGTAGTGTAGAAAGCTCTATTAGTAGAGCAGGAGGAGTATGAGGCTAGGTACTTTCCAGTGGACCAAGGGAAAGTGGCCAGGCAAGAGGCAAGCAGAAAAAGCTACCATATGGCAAGGGAGTTGCCAAGAGTTCCCATCTTGGTGGCGAGAGCAAGGAGAAGGGGAAGTCCCTTGGCCTAAGGTGCCCTAAGTGTAAGAAGTTTCACAAAAAGAAACCTCGCTATTTTGATACCCAAGCATGTCAAAGATTTGGATCCATGGATCATTGGATCAAAGACTACCCACAGGCTCAAAGAAGGCTAGAAGACCAAGGTCTAGTAAGGCTTATTGGGGCAGGACCTAGAGGGGGATCACCTAGCGAAGGACATTAGAGGCCAGTTCCTCCAGCCCCTCAGCCTCAAGTGCAGAGAGCTGGCAGAGTCTTCCAAGTGGAGAGGCTAAAGACACCACAACAGGGAGGAGCACTAAGGTATAACATTTGCCTTAATAGTATACTTGTTAATGTTTTGTTTCATACTGGTGCATTTGTGTCTATAGTGCCTCGAAGATTTGTTGATGCTATGAAATTGCCTACTGAAATCATGCCTAAGATATCCTTATTGAAAATAGCAGGTAGTCAATGTTTTTTCACTAATGACCTAGCTAAGGATTATGACCTAGTAGTAGGCAAGACTAAGGTTATGACTTATCTACTAGTTTTGGACATTACTAAGTATGATTTAATGCTAGGTAAGAATTGGCTTGCTATGCATAACAGAAGAATTGATTATGCTAAAAGAGAAATCACATTGCCTAATGGTGAAGTGCATTCATTAATGAATTCTAAGGAATTAGTGCATGAAATTCATGGCATGGAACTAGAGGTATTAGATGAGATACTTGTGATTTCAGAGCATGATTATTGTTATGCTTTGAATGAATTGCACTTCAAAGAATAAGCAGGTAAAGTACCTGTAGTAAGAGACTTTCTAGAAGTCTTCCCTAAAGACTTGCCATGTATTCCTCCACTAAGGGAAATTGAGTTTGAGATTAAGTTGCAACTAGGAGGTAGTCCAACATCCATTCCTCTTTGCATAAAACCAATCACACAGGTGATTGAGCTCAAGAAACAACTTGATGAACTTATGGAAAAAGGGTTCATAAGGCCAAGTGTTTCACCTTGGGGAGCTCCAGTTCTCTTTGTGAAAAAGAATAATGGATCATTGAGACTATGCATTGACTACCGGAAGCTCAATGCAATGACTATCAAGAACAAGTATCCAGTCCATAGGATTGAGGATCTTTCTGATCAACTCAAGGGAGCTAAGATCTTCTCCAAGATAGATTTGAGATTTGGATACTTCCAGTTGAGAGTAAAGGGAACAAACATTCCAAATACTGCATTTAGGACCAAATATAGACATTATGAGTACACAGTCCTGCCATTTGGTTTGTCTAATGGCCCAGCTGCTTTCATGGACCTGATGAATAGGGTGTTCAGACCACATTTAGACAAATTTGTGGTTGTGTTCATTGATGACATCCTAATGTATTCCAAGGATGAAAATGAACATGAACATCATCTGAAGATTGTCTTAAAAACTCTGTTGGAACATCAGCTTTATACCAAGTTATCCAAGTGCTAATTTTGGATAAAGGAAGTGTCTTTCCTAGGACACATCATAGATGCCCAAGGCCTTAAGGCAAACCTTGAAAAGGTCAAGGTAGTGCAAGAGTGTAAATACCAAAGACTATGAAGGAAATTAGAAGTTTCCTAGGATTAGCTAAATACTACAGGAGATTTGTACAGGCTTTCCCATGATCACGTCAGTTCTTACTCATCTGACCAAGAAGGGTCAAAGATTTGAGTTGACTGAGAAGTGTGAAAAGAGTTTCCAAGAGCTCAAGCAGAGGCTGATTGAAGCTCTAGTATTAATTCTCCCTAATCCAAGCAAGCCCTACATCATATATACAAATGCATCTAAATCTGGGTTAGGTTGTATGCTTATGCAAAATAGAAATGTCATTCCTTATGGGTAAGGTAGTTGAGACCCCATGAGCAAAATTATCCTACCCTTGACCTAGAACTAGAGTCAATGACTTTTTCTCTGAAGCAATGGAGGCATTACTTGATGGGTAGTTCCTTTGTGATCTACAATGACCATAAAAGCCTAAAGTACTTGTTCAATCAGAAATAGTTGAGCATGAGGCAAAGGAGATGGTTGGAATACATTAAGGACTATGACCACTATATACAGTATACAGAGGGCAAAGGCAATCCAGTAGCAGATGCCTTAAGTAGGAAATACATAGGTCTTCTGAAAGGAGGATCCATAACTAATTATGATGAGTAGAATAGTCTGCTATGCCTATGGTATAAGTGGCATAAGTGGGAGGAAGCACAAATCTACACATTGACAATTCAGTTTAGATGGATTGAAGAAGCAAGAAAGGCACAAGAGACAAATCCTGGTCTGAAAATGATTTCAAGAGAGGAAAAAGGTTCCTTATATCAATCCTTTGCCTGCAAGCAAGGATTACTGTATTTCAAGGGCCAAATCTATGCGCCTAAAGACTAATGCTTAGGGATGAAATACTTGAAAAAGCTCACACAAGGAAGTTAAACATCCATCCAGGAAGTGAGAAGATGTATAAAGAGTTGAAGACTCACTTCTGGTGGCCAAACATGAGGAGAGGTATACTTACTTATGTCTCCAAATGTGTCACATACCAAAGGGTAAAGGTATAGCACCAAAAGGCAGCTGGTACCCTACAGACTCTACCTATACCAGTGAGGAAGTGGGGTAACATAACCGATGCCCCAAGGCATCTTCGTTTGCTGTCATGTTGACAGGTGGAGAGACTTCCTGAGGAGGCGAGCGCCTGAAGCTCTGGTTTCCCAGTTGAGTGTGCCTGAAAAGCTCAAAGAAGAGGTTAGGAGGTCCCCGGTTTGCTTTTTCGGGGAGGACCCTCCGACGCCCAAGTCAGTTTTCTGAGTGAAGGTGGAGGAAGAACACTAAGGGATCAAGTGTCTTGCCTGTTTTGTGTTTTCTCAGAGGGAGGAAAATGCCCATCCTTTGCCCAGTCCCCTTTCCTAGTATTTATAGGAGTAGACGGTCCATTTAGATCATGACACGTGTTCGGTCGGATTTGATCTGTGCTTTTGGACCTAGGGGACAGGCAGCCGTTTGCAGCCTCCTTTAGCCCTGGACCCGGACAGGTTGTGTCAGGACTGGGGCGGCTGCGGCGCGTCAGTTCGCCGTTCTGATGTGACGTGTAGGGCTTGTGGGCGACATGTCAGAGGCTCCTTAAATGCTCATACCGTACTCCCGAGGTCCCCTGGGCGAGGTCGCCCTTCGGTGCGTGCACCCTCTTCGGATTCTATCCGTCCTTCGGTGCGAGCACCTCCTTCGGGATCTATCCCATAGTTCTGGGAGTTCCCTTGATGGACACCTTCTTCGGGACTCACACCCATAGTTCGGGGATTCCCTTGTTCAGGTGCTTCTTGTTCGGGGAAGATCCTCTTCGGGGCAGTCAGTTTGGCCCCTCGATGGAGACGGTGTTGTCCTCGGAATTCCTGACGAGCTAACCAAAGTCTCGAGCTCATAGTGTTTGACTTCGCACCTTCCGAGGTCAGTGAAAAGATCCTTTCTTGGGTGACGTCAGACTCCTCGGCCAATATTCTGGCAGGGAGTTACTACCGAGGAGGCAATAGCCTTTGGCTATCAATAACCATGGACTTTTTGACTAGGTTGCCTATGACTAGATTAAGGCATGATACAATCTAGGTTATTGCAGATACGCTAACCAAATATGCCCACTTTTTACCTATGAAATTCATAGACTCCTTGGAGAAGTTAGCCTAGATGTATGCCCAGGAGATTGTATGACTATATGGAGTGCTATACTCCATTGTATCTGATAGAGATCCAAGTTTTATAGCTTGGTTTTGGAGTGCTGCTTATCATCCTCAAATAGATGGGCAATCTGAAAGGGTGATATAGATACTAGAAGACATGCTCAGGAGCTGTGTGTGGGATTTCAAAGGTGAATGGGACCAACATTTGCCATTGGTGGAGTTCTCATACAACAATCGTTACCAAAACACCATTGGCATGGCACCTTATGAAGCATTATATGGAAGATGGTGCATGGCACCCCATTGTTGGGTAAAAGCCTTCGATAAGGTAGAGTTTGGTCTTGAAATTATTGAAGAGACTACTACCAGAATCAAGAAAATTCAAGAGAGATTAAAGGCAACCAATAAAAGGAACACAGTCTATGTGAACAAAAGAATAAGAAACTTGGAATTTGAGCTCAGTGACAATGTTTGGCTAAAAGTTGCATGAACCAAAGGCACTATCAGATTTGGAAGAAGATCCACGTTAGCTCCAAGATACATAAGTCCTTATGAGATCTTGGATAGAGTTGGCAGGGTAGCATATAGGTTAGCTTTACTGCCGAGCATGTCAAGTGTTCATAATGTTTTTCACGTCAGTATGCTTAAGAAGTGTCTATTGGACACAAAGCATGCTATTGTAGTGGAAGACATATAGTTGGAACCTAACTTGACATATAAAGAAAAACCTATAGCTATCTTAGCTAGGGATACTAGAAGGTTAAGAAACAAGCTCATTCTCATGGTTAAAGTTTAGTGGTCACACCACTCTGAAAGGGAAGCAAACTGGGAAATTGAAAAATACCTTATGGAAAGGTATCTTGAAGAATACCCAAAGTTAAAGGCTATTTTCAAGGACCCATATTTTAAAGGGGGGGAGGATTATTACCACCTCACAAAAAATGGCAGAATTACAAGTGTTGCATAATGGCTAAAAACCTATTTATTGCGTAATTCTCTTCATAAAGATTGAAATGTGAGGGGTAAAAGATATAATGAACACCTCCTTAAAAGTGTTCCAAGTTGGTAACTTGGCCCCCAAGAAAATCCTTAAGGACTGCTTGTTTGTCAAGCAACCTATGGACTTTTTGTAATGTTTTGGAAATTTGGGACTTAATTGCAAACTCTAAAAAAAAAGCTTTCGAGAGTTATGGAAAGGATATGAATGATATGAAAGTTCTACTAGAGGACCAAATTCCTTGTAGAAGACAACTAAGGACAAGGAAAACACAAAAAGGCATAAAGGACCTAAATGTTCTAATGTAGGCCTTACGATGTGTATGTCCTTGACTTAAGCCAAATTGAGGAATTTAGAGTTTCTCCCATCGAGGGAGTCACGGCTATGGCTTGAAAATTGGTAAAAAATGTGGGCAAAATGTGGACCAATAAGTTTAAGACAAAGAAACCATGCTTATGGGCAAGGAAAAGGCCATAAAGCAAGGTTAAGCTTGTTAAGTGTGTTTTGTGCACTTAAGCTCATTTAAGCCCATTTAAGTGGCCAACTCACTTATCTCTCTCCCATTTTTGGTGTCCTCTAGCCCAAGAACATAGCCAAACTTCCTCCATAGCCACCATACCTTCAAACTTGCAATTGATTGAAAGTGAAGGCAAAAGGAAGCAATTGGAAGCAAACATGAGCTATTGCTTGGATATTTCATGGATCAAGGTTGATTTTTGGCCTACCCACTTTGGTAAGGTTCTCTTGCTCTCATGGATTGCTTTCTATATTTTCAAGCAACCATGGAGCTAGGGCTAAGCTTGGAAGAGAGCCATGAGCTTGATCAACCAAGCTTAGGTAATGAAGTGCACTTATTGAAGGTTTTCTGACCTAGTGTGAAGTGCACAAAGATGGCAGTAAAAGGAGGGTTTCTAGAGCCCAAAGTTAGTACTAACTAGTGTTAAAATCCTCCTAAGACCAATCATTAGCTTGATGAGGGCTGCCATAGTGATTTATTTATGTTTATTGCATGTTTTATGGACTAACTGATGGTTTATGTTACTGCCGCATTTCATGTGTTTGTTGGTTGTGAATGGGTGCTGCATTTGGTTGCTATATCTTGTATATATGCATTATGGTTTTTGTGTTTTAGTGTCTTTGGATACAGGTTTTGATGATGTTTACATTGCCTATTGAATCCAAGTGCTACCTTTATTATGTTTCACAATGAAACTTACTCCCCTCAATTCTGTCATTTCAGGTCCAGTTGAAACATCACCTTCAAACTAACCTTTGTGGTTTGATTTTTGCTCTAACTTTGAAGGTACTTAAGCTTCCATATGTCTCATTATGATCAGGATATTTTGGTGATTTTAGGAGCACATTTGGTATTTTTAGTGATGGTGCTTATTGTGTTATGCAGCAGTTGTCCAGCATCCTGTTTCTGGAGTCCATTGTGTCTTAGGCACTCCTGTAACTTAGGGTGCGTGTTTAACTGAGTCAAGACCATTTTTTAGTGCATGTATGCATATACATGTAGTGTATGTAAAATGAGACAAGTATGTGAACATTTGAGTAATGTTTTGGCTATGTATGTGATATGGTGCAAAGCTGCCTAAGTGTAAATGATAGGCTAGTTACTTGTACATTCTATTTTGGCCACATAAGGTTGCTAAATGCAATAGAATGTATTTCCCATTTGTATTAGACATATATGGGGTAGCCTTGGTGGGCTTGCCCTTGTGAATTAAGTGTTTGCACACTTATAAAATTTTGTATGGGCAAAATGGTCATAAAGTGACCAGAATTTTGACTTTGCAATAAAAACATTGTATCTCCCTGTGTAGATTGAATATTGGTATAAAATTTTGACCACACCTAAAGGACATCTAGAGGTTTAACTGGGATATGGAATTTCTGGATTTAGGGCCCTGTAGCCAAGGTTATTATGACATTGCAAATTTGGCTAAGTTACTGTTCATTTGGTCAGAATTTTATAACCAACTTAAAAAATCCATAACATGGTCCATAAGTGGGCTATTGATGTAAAATAAAATTCCTTGGTTTGCTTAAAAACTTTACTTGATAATGAAGAAAGTAAAACAAGGGGTTACATGGGTAGAATGATACAGTTTATTGGAGAAAGTTTTGGTGCAGTGGCTAGAATTTTTGAACCTAGTAAGAATGCTTCATATGTGGAAGCCAAACTAAGACTTGTGCTAGTGTTTTCCTTCTTAGCTCCTATAGTGTGCATAAATGTAAATTTGTGTGTTATGGTTAGACCAATATGCATGTATTTACATAGTGCTCAAGAGGTTCACTTCAGTATGTACACTAGGGGTGTTGTTCTGATCACCTATAGGACACAGCAATCCTAGGAGTTTAAATGCATAGTTGTGGCACCATAACTGGATTTCCCCAGAATGGGTAACAGCATGGACGGGGTGTAAGGGCTGCTAATTGTATGGAGGTCTCAGAACTCATGCCAGTAATGTTTCTTCTACTAGGCATGCAAGTGAAAGAGGTTCTAGAGCAGCAAGTGCAAGACAATTGTAGTGCTCAGGTCGTGCATGTGTGCCATGCCCAATGCGATAGTATGCCTGATAAATAGCAACTGTTTGAGGGAAGCGCTTAAAGAATCATATTCTTGGGTAAATTAGGACTTGCAACTCTCAATAGTTTACGCATTTAGCAGAGCCCTAAAGTATAGTGGAGCTTATAGTAGAGTTACCTTAGGGTGCTAATAGTGTATGTGGCAAGGGCATAGCACACTAGTGACACACTTAGTCTAGTGATCATTGGAAGCCATCGGGTATCAAACCTATAGTAAGGAATTGTTAGCATGAGGGTTAATGGATGCCTCATATACTCGTTAACCTAATTTGCCTTAAGTGGTTTGGTTTGACTATGTTGGGTGGTGAACCTAGAGCAAGACAGTTCAAGTCTGAGAGATCTTGGAAAAGTTGGCTAACATTAGAGGCTTTTGGCATAAAGGATATAGTAAAGGAAGTTAGCTAGTGCCAAGCTTTTTGTAGTTGGCTATCAATGTAAGGTTAGCAGACAAAGTTTTATAGTTTGTTAAGCTAACTTGCACTAGAAGGCTTGGCACAGGGATTGGTGTTAGGGAGTTATGGTCACTGCTTTCATAGAGACAACTTAAGTAGTTGGAGATCCTTCAATAGCAACCATAAGCTGAAAGTAGGTGGAGAAGCCATACCATAGTTTTCAATAGCAAGGTTGAACTAGTTCATTTTAATCCAACTAAGGTCAGGTCAAGGTAGGAAGAATAGTGAGCAATAGTGAGATTATAGTTAGGTGTGAGCACAAAGAATGGAATTAGCCATAGTACATATAAAAGATAGGGCACAACACAAGCACATATAAGGCATTAGTTAAGCGAGTCAAGTGGTTTGGTGCCACCTAGGTTATTGTGAAAATGACACCTCTCGGTAGGTTTGATCAGGATACATTGGCACCGTATCCTAGGATTGTGTCTCAAGGTAGGGATATTTGAATTGGAGGACCAAATTCTCCAAGGTAGGGAGAATATTATAGCCTTCCTAGTGGCAAGCTTGATTGAGGAATATAGATTGACAAACCCCTAGTTTATGTTACTGTTGTGCCCAAAAGCCAATCATAAGATTATTGTATTTTTGCACATTAAGCCATGATATCTTATTAAGGCATTACTCCAGCAACTATGTTTGTTGATTTGTTTCTGCATAATGTAATAAACAAAATTGTAACCCTAGAATAATGATATTCTCAAATGTCCCTAGTCTAGTATTATTGTGGAGCAAGTTACAATAATACATAACGACTAGCATATGTGGAGAACTTGTGTACTAGACTGACCCACCATGAGAATGCTACATGGATTGTTATATGAGTGTCATAAGTGGTTCTTATAGTGATCATGGTATATGTAGTCCTTTGACCTAAGGTCATCAAGGTTCCCTACATCTGAGTTGCATACTTTGATACTTCCCTTTGTTGCTCGTAACTGAGTGAACTGAGAGATTTGAATGATCAAGATGGGATTTGTCCCACCTATGTAATGGGAGTGATATCTTTGGGCCCCTCGATAGAATGAGACTTAGAAAATCAATGGCCATGCTCAGATGAGTTGATATACGATATTAATGTCATTAATTTAAGTTAGTCTACTCAGTAATCAAAAAACCAAAAATTGGTCTATACGAGAGTGCACATTCCATGTCTCATGCCTAGTCTTGATATCTTGGACAAAGGGACAATGGCATATATGGGTAACAATCATAAAGATTTAGTCAAATTACCGATAATCTTGTCACTTGGGTAGCAATGATGCGTTGTTAGACACTGCTCGTTGCTTATCATCATAAATGTGAGTAGTGATCATTGCCAATGAGATAGAAGCCTATTGGGTCACACACGTGGAGCCAATTGGATTATTTGAATGCATGGGCCAAATTTTTTGGTCTTGGTTTCATGATAATTTCGTATTAATAATTGGCCCAAAGGTTGAGCCATTATTAGGCTTAAAATTAAACCTAATTGGATTAGGACTTTGAAACCCATTAGGCTTGGGAGTTGAGTTTCACTATAAATACATCATATAGTGAGAAATTCGTAGCTCTTGCCCTAGGCTCTCAAAGGATGAAGTCAGTAGAGTTCTGAGGGTTCGAGCTGCAGTTTTCTTTTGCCATTCCTTGGAGGACGCAAGCTAGTATGGCAAGCGCAAGAGGAACACATCTATTGGGATGTGGTGGAGGTGTGGTGTTCTCAAGAGGCTCGTGTGGATACCATACAAAGCTTCGACATGTTAACCATTCAAGTTTTATGATTCGACTCAACAATTGGATGAAAGATCTCAACCGAACTAGGTATAAAATTTTTTTAACATGCGATTTACCCCGTTTCACTTGGATCTTGGAGGGGTTTGGTAATCTTCCACTGTTCTTGTTTGGTTCCTGAAACCCAACACACTCTTGGTAAGGGTTTATACTAGAAGCTTAATACTCAAGTGACTTAGGCAAGTCTAAAGACTTTAGTGACTATGTGTAGGCTTAGTGTGCTTAGTGTGTTCTTTGGAACTCAAGCAAGGTGCATCGGCCATGTTTACCTACACAACATAAGGGAGGCTCAGCTACTGATCTACAATAAACATACAAGATACTACCTGACGCATGTTCATCATCCCACAATGAATTAATAGGCTAGCTATTATTAATCAACATATCAAAGAACATTGGATCAATTACATTAAAAAAATCATCTTAAACCAAAAAGTAATCACAATCACAAAATCATCCTAGGGTTCATCTACTTTGAGCATGAGTAGGGAAACTTAGCTCATAGTGCCATTGAATCAACATGATGCCCATAGGCCTAAGCCTCAGAAATCTCTCCAAAATCCTAACCTTGGCTGTCAAAAGCCCTGGTCAGAATACATCAAAAGCACAATGGCACATCGATCATTGTAAAGTTTAAAAGTGCTAAGGAGCCAGTAGGCCGGCTTAATCAAGGGATGCATTAGGTGCCTCATTGTCTATTGACTGAGATACCCCATGCATACTAACAAAAGCCATTAAAGAAGTACTACCCAGTGCATGCAAGTTGCTGGCTCAAACCTATGTCAAGACAGTTGGCTGCAGATGTTGTTGGGGGAAAATAGACCCATGACCTCAATTCCTGTCGAACAAATGGACAATAGATCTAAGGTATAAACCTCAACCCTTCAAAATGGGTATGAAAAGGAAACATCCCTATACCTTAGGTGCACACACATAAATGCAATTTTGTTGACCATTTTTCATGCTCATAGCCATATTACCTGCTTACAACTTGTGCATTGGAAAGTTCCCCCGTGAAAATATTCTGAGGACTCGCTTCCCACTTTTTTCTGGTGCCTTTCGGGTCCATAGTTAATTGCATTATGTACATCTAAAGGTCAAGAT
Source organism: Aquilaria sinensis (assembly GCA_005392925.1). NCBI lineage: Eukaryota > Viridiplantae > Streptophyta > Magnoliopsida > Malvales > Thymelaeaceae > Aquilaria > Aquilaria sinensis. Next base: position 217,343 of record SMDT01002967.1, on the reverse strand, counting down.
GCAAAAATCAGGTGACTGAAAGGTACAAGGACACCAAAAAGCGTTGTTTGTGGGTAACTAGGCATACATCACTGTGGTGATTACTCGAGCATCCAAGACCAAGTTTTGGCATGATCCCTCACTGGAGAAGAATCCTCCCACGCTGCGAGATAAAATAGGTGACCAAACTATCCTGCTGAGGATGATCACCTAGTAACACTGATGTTGGGGTTCCTACGTGTGTTGCAACATACAATAGCCATTCAAATAACTTAAGACCTTGGACAACGTACTCGCCAGAGGCCTTGTAAGAGAGAACCCATACCAAAAAAATCTAGAAGTTTGACAAAAAGTTCTCTTCTAACATCAACGGGTAGCCTAAAACTCAATCATTAGCTGTAAGGTCCAACCTTTTCAAAGTGAAAGTCTGCACGTCAGAGGTCTCCCTCTCCCTATCGGCATAATGGCGACCAACTGCACCTCCTTTTGAAAAAATTACTAGATAGGATGGACCGGATGGAAGAATAGATCACGAGAAAGTAGGTACAGACATGCTTTCCTGGAACCCCTATTGGTGATGAGGCCTCATTTTTCTCGGCCATCAAGCATCCTCAAATATACCTCAGCTATATTTTTATGATGGGAGGGGTGACCCTCAAGTAGATCTAACCAAATATCAGAAGAACATTGTGCTGGGTGGAGCCAATGAAGCAACATTGTGCAAATGTTTTAAGGTCAAACTCTCGGGCCTAGCTACAGCCTGGTACAATACCCTGTCACCTTATTCCATTGGTTCTTTTCATGAGTTGTTTTTGGATTTTGCTGATTAATTCATTGAATGCCATCCTTCAATAAAAAACCTGCCTAGCTATTTAATGTAATCCAAAGGGAGAATGAATCTTTCCAAGACTATCTTAATAGGTTCAACAAGAATGATCTAAAGGTTGTCAACTTATCCCCTGAAGTTTAAATCTTGGCATTAATCAAGGGACATTGAAAAAGTTCTAACCTTACTTTTGAGCTTTCAAAGAAAATGCCAACAATACTTAGAAAGTTTTATTAGCTAGAAAAATAGTACATAATCACCGAAGAAATAATTGCCGATGAAAAAAAGGTGGATATGCAAAGAGCGGAACACTGGTCCCAGAGCCAACAACATGAGAAGGCCAAAAGCAATGAACAATCTCAAATAAGTAATGGCAAAAAAGAATTACTGACCTACGCCTCCTTAAACACCTTTTAAGCCAACATCTTGGCAACTTTGGAAAAGCAATAAGGGGTCAATGGCCTAAGCCAATGGGGTCCAATAACAATGGCCATGACACAGAAGACTGTCACCAATTCAAGAAGTATATTGGAGCCCTCATTAAACAACACTAGTTGAGAACGTACCTTTAGTTTCCTTCGCTAAAAGTGGGAGGCAAAGATAAGGAAGGAAAGTATAATGAGGATGGGTATGTTTCTAACCAACGTAGGAACCGCCGAAGTCCCCAAAGATAACCATACCCTCCAGCAAGAGTAATCCAAACCGTCACTATGAGACTTCCTTCATCAAAAATGAAATGGAAGGCAAAACACATAGCTAACCTCAGCCTTGAGAAAGTGCAAACCAAGCTGATAATGTCATACCTGTGATTTGTATAGGCCCTAGGCTATAATGAAATGTACATACAAAGTAAATTATGTGAATATATGATTATATACAAGTCACAAGTATGAAATTAAGGGCTGTACATTGTAAGTGCTCCATGAGAGTGCTCTAGAGACATTCTGTCTTAACTTCAAGTGAAATCTAATGGAAAAAAATAAAATAATGGACCAAATGAATCTCTGTCAAAGTGCTAAGGCACATTTTGATAATGGGATTAAAAATGATGGGCAAACTTGGTTGAGAAACCAAGAAGCCAAGTGATATGAGCAAAGACACAGAAATTGAGGACTTAAGCACATTCTAGTGTACTCATATGTGAGCTCAGAGGCTTTGAAACCCAGAAACACCAAAGCGTAGTACATAGACACAGTGCCTATGGTGAAGATACCAATGTGAGCAATGATACACACATGGAAAGTGGCAAAGACACACTAGAGTGAACTAGAACACTCGTAAGTGCAACATTGTGCACCATTATGTGCAAGTGTGTGCTTATGGTGGCTTTAAAACCTATGGACTTGAAGGGCATTGACACGGCCATCCTTAGCCCCTACCTAGTAAGCCTGTGAAAGCTGGTCTCATAGAGGTTATAATTGGCTAGCTATATATGTGCGCGAATTAAAAATTCCATGATATAGTTGATTAACCTAGAATGTGCAAAATGCATGCCCTTCATGCTTTGACTTCGATTAATAAAATCCATAAAACATTAACTTGGCCAAAACATTTCCATAGAAAATAATTTCAAATAGCCAGAGTATACCAAATAAACATTTATGTGAGTTTACTACACATAACAACTATGTGGGTGCATTCATACATAAAGTAGACTAATGCTTTCACCCAAAAGCAACCATAGAGTCTAGGACTCCTCAAAACATAGCCAATGGAGGCAACTAAGAGCACTATATATACAAGCCTCAACTAAGATCTTCTTGAACTAACTCCCACCTTGGATGGAAGTCCCAATGGTGAGTCACAAAAGTCCTTGCCCATGTGCTACTAGGCTCTATAGCCAAAGGAAGACTATAGTTAGTACTGTTACTTAACCAACAAGTTACCCAACTAGACTAGAATCATAAAGATTCTCAAGTAAAATACCTGCAACAAAAGTAACTACCATGATAACCCTCAGTGGTTACTTGGCCCAACAACTTCAAAATCTACACGACATAACTAAGAAGTGAGAATTTAGAAATTTTCAATAAGTGTCTTCACGATACCTGCAAGAAAATTACTAAGGACTCCACATATTAAAATGTATGTAACCTACTGTGAGCTCATACAGCCTAAGGGTCTAATATATGCATATACCTAGGTCCCTTGGGGCCTCTCATCTTTCTATTCCTTAAACTACAAGGCATTGCCTTGTCCTCTAGCAAGCTTGGCTTGCCAGCCTAACTAGTGATAAATTAGCAGTTGAACCTCTCCCATTTATGTTGTATAGGGGCATTATGGTGGGAATATTGTAGACTAGGCCATAAAGACCTTGTAGACTAAGTGCACTAGGTTTCACCTTGCAACCTCATGGCTAGTGGCACAGCTAGGTCGCCGGCTAGGTCGCCAAGGGTTCTAAATGTCTCACCCAACCTAGTGATACCTAGCTGTGATCCTTTGTGAACTAATTTTCTTGCTTATGGTACAAGTACCCATAAAAATTTACAAAACTCAAGAAAATTCTAGGTCTTAAAGGACTTTTGAAAGTCTCAAAGTACCCCTGGAATGCTTAGACCCCAAGATACCCTAAGAACCCCCTTAAGTCTCCCCTTGACCTTCCTAGCAAAACTTGAAAAATTAAGCCAACATGCTTGTGGTGATGCATCACCACACTTGTCAACAAACTATCTATTTTGTGGTATTGGTGACACATCATGGGGAAATGGTATTGATTCGCAATGCATCGTCAATCTGCAAAACCCAGAAAAATTTCCCAATTTTGCTGCTATGAACTTTAGAGACTTCCAACCCATATCAAACATGCTTGGATAGCCTCCAAACTTTACATACATGTAAAACATGTTGCAAAGATCACAACCAACTATCTCAAGCCAATCTATGATGCATTATAACATTATTCCAATCATAACAAACCTCACAGTCCACCATGATTCAACCTTGCCCACTAACTAATACTATTGCTAGAACTACTCGAATTCATCAAGTAAACTCATTCCAATAGCATTAATTGAACTCAAAAATATAACTCCCTTACCTTAACTCTGAGTAACAAGAAAGAATTATGCAACTCTTTTGCACCAACCAAGCCCACAACTCCAACCTAAGTTCCAAGCAAATATGGACGCAAAAACATCAAGTTTCTAACTTCTAACCAAAACCCAAGCTCCTAATCAACTAAGAAACATGAAATCAATCAAGAACACATTGATTTCCTCATATCAAAAATAGGAGATGGAAGGAAACAAGCTTCCAAGCTCCAAAACCATGATTTTATGCTTTAAATGAGCTTCCAATGGCATATTTACTTATGGTGGCTCAACTTTTCACTAAAAACTCTTGATTTTGAGGTTCAATAGATGAAGAAATGATGGTGTGAAGGATGAACTTGGGTTATGGTGGCCATCCCCCACTTTACAATCTTATAAACCAAGTTTAAAACCCAAGCCACCCAAGTATTAGACATGGCACACTTAAACCCCCTACTTTTGGTAACCTAAGTCATTTTTGGTCAATTTTTTTTTATTTCAACTAATTTTGGGTTAAAGTTAAAATTTAGGTTATAAAAACTCATTTTAATCACTCGGGTCCTAGCCTGACTCGTCAGGATGCAAAATTACCATTTTGCGCTCGAACCTCATTTAGCGCCTTTACTTTCTCAGAACTTAGTGAACTTTGATAAAATATCCTATTCTTGCTGTGTAAACTTGAATTAACATTCCAAACTTAATTTAGAGAAATTTACCTTCCTCGGACATGCTTCCCATTATGAGAACCATAATAGGCATTCTGTGGGAATGATATATATCATTCAAATGGCAATGTGGGCTACAACGTGGACCAATAAGAGGTGGAAAACACCAAGGCAACAAGAAGACACCTTAAGTGACAAAAAGTTGCTTTAGGTTCACTCTTAAGTGCACTTGTATTTAAGAAAAAGTTTGAGGGCCTAATTGGGTAAATGAATTGCCAAATTGGGTGCATAATATGTACCATTTGAGAAGCTAACTAGGTTAAAACAAAGTCCAAAAGGACTTAAGCTACTTGGAGGAAGGTTGGACAAAAAATCCTAAGTCAATAGTCATGGCAACTACACATTCAGCCAAGTTTGGTTTCATGGTCTTCAATGGCTATTCAAGGTAGCTTCTTGTGAATTTCTTGGTGGCTTCCTAAGCCCATTTAACCTAGATAAGCACCTACCATGCACCAAAAGAAATGCCAAAAAAAAAAAGGAAAGAAACTTGTCAAAATACTAGATTGGCGGCTTTGTTTGTTTTTTCGGCCACTGTTTGATTTTGGTCTCCAAGACTAGTTTGGGGGTAGGTTCCTAGCTACATATAAGTGCATTCAGTCAAGCAAAAGACCTACAAGGAATCAAGACAAAAATAAAAAAAGGAAGCAAAACTAATTAAATGATTTGGTTATCAAGCCATTCTGCCATCCTTGTCACTAAATCCTTTAAGGCACTTCCTAAGCCTTTTTTTCTAGAAATTTCCTACACCATTTACTGCCCAAGACTTATTCCTATGACCTGCCAAGGACCACAGAAAGGAAGAGAAGAAAAAGTAACAAAAAGTGAGATAAAAAAAAACAAAGAAAAATTAAATGACTTATTCAAGTCATGCAGCCACTGCCTACATTCAAGCCTCCTTAAGGCAGTTTTTTTGCAAGTGTTTAGACATTTCTTGGCTATCTCCTACTTTATTATCTCTTGGAAACACCTTAGACTAAAACCTATAGTAGATAGAGGGCAAGACATAAGTAAGATATCCAATACAACACAGACAAGCCAAAATTGAAGCTATGTTGGCATGTACAAGTTGGTGTCCTTCATGGACTATTTTCCTCTTCCTTTCCTCCTAAATTATCACCACCATCCACCTAGTCATACCCCCACCTAAGTATCCCTATATTTATAGAAAGAAAATCTATGGATAAGGATGGATGAAGAGTGAATGCAAGACAACATCAAGCAAGTCTTCCATTCGGTGTTACCTATATTGACGCCTATGTTTGTGGGCGTGTGATCAAGCTTCCTTACTGCTTTTTGAGTATAGGTGAAGACCTAATATGAAGCTTTTTCTCCTATATTTTTTAGGTGAAAAGTTGTTACCCACTCCAGGGTAGTCCAGTTATGGTGCCAAAATTATGCATTTAAAACTCCCAAGGTTGGTATGTTCTGTAGGCCATTAGAACAATACCCTTAGTGTGCATACCCAGGTGGCCCTCTCTCGCACAATGTAAATTCATGTACATTGATCCAACCATTAGACATATATTCATATTTTGTGCACACCATGACAGCAAAGAAGGAAAACACTAGCACAAGTCTTAATCTTGGCTACCACACATTAGGCAATCTTATTAAGTATAAGTGACCAGCCATTACACCTGAAACTCCTTCCAAAAAAATGTACTAACCTAGCTTAATAACCCCCAATTTTTTTTACCTCATTATCAAGTAGATTCTTTAATCAAACCAAGGATTTTGGTTTTATATCAATAGCCCACCTATGGACCAAGTTATGGATTTTTTAAGTTGGTTACAAAATTTAGACCAAATGAACAGTAACTTAGCCCACTTTGCAACATAGTATCTTTGGCTACAGGGCTCCAAATTTAGAAATTTAAAATTCTAGTTCAACCTCTAGATGTGCTCTATATGTGGTTAGAATTTCATACCACAATTCATTCTACACACAGAAGTATAGAACTTTGAGTGCAGAGTCAAAATTCTAGTCACTTTATGACCATTTTGCCCATACAAAATTTCATAAGTGTGCAAACATTTCATTGACAAGGAGTAAGTCATCCAAGGCTATCCCATACATGTCCAACACACATAAGAATTACATGCTCTTGAATCTAGCAACTTTAAGTGTCCAAAATAGAATTTACAAGTAACCAGCCTATCATTCACACTTAGGCAGCTTTGCATCACATCACATATATAGCCAAAACAATACTCAAGTGTTCACGTACTTGTCTCATTTTACATACACTACATGTACATGCATACATGCACTACATAATATTCTTGACCCAGCTCCATATGCGCCCTAAGTATCAGAAGTCCCTGAGACACAATGGACTCCAGAAACAGGATGTTGGACAGGTGCTGCATAACACAATAAACACCACCACCAAAAATACCAAATGTGCTCATAAAATCACCAAACTTTTTATAACATAAATAGACACAAGGAAGTTCATGTATGTGAAATTTTAGATCAAAATTAAAAATACAAAGGTCAGTTTGATAATCATATTTCTATTGGACTTGGAATAGCAGAATTAAAGGGAGTAAGTTTCATTGTGAAACTTAGTAAGGGAAACACTTGGTTTCTTAAGGGAATGTGACCCTCATTAAAACCTGCATCCAAAGACACTAAAAAAACAAAACCACTATGCATATATACAAGATATAGCAACCAAATCCAGCAGCCATTCACAACCAACAAACACATGAAATGCGGCAGCAACATAAACCATAGGTTAGTCCATAAAACACATAATAAACTTAAGTAAATCACTATGGAAGCCCCCCTCAAGCTAATCCTTGGTTCTAGGATGATGTAAACACAAGTTAGTACTAACATTGGGCTCTAAAAAGCCTTCAATTCGCTGCCACCACTGGGCATTTCACACTAGGTCACAAAACCTTCAATAGGTGCACTCCGCTCACTAAGCTTGGTTCATCAAGCTCATGGCTCTCTTCCAAGCATAGCCCTAGCTGTTACCCACTCTGGGGTAGTCCAATTATGATGCCAAAATTGTGCATTTAGACTCCTAGGAATGGCAATGTTTTGTAGGCCATCAGAACACTACCCTTAGTGTGCATACCAAGTGGCCCTCTTGGGCACTATGTAAACGTATGCATATTGGTCCAACCATCACACACATATTCAAATTTCATGCACACAATGGTAGCAAAGAAGGAAAACACTAGCACAAGTCTCAATCTTGGCTACCACACATTAGGCAATCTTAATAAGTTCTAGTGACCAGCCACTGCACCTGTAACTTCCACTAATAAACTGTATCATTCTAGCCATGTACCCCATGTTCTATTTGCTCTATTATCAAGTAGAGACTTAGAGAAAAGAAAGGAATTTTGTTTTACATAAATAGCCCACCTATGGACCATGTTATGGATTTTTTAATTTGGTTACAAAATTCTAACGAAATGAACAGTAACTTGGCCAACTTTGCAACATCATATCTTTGGCTATAGGACTCCAAATTCAGAAATTTCAAATTCTAGTTCAATCTATAGATGTTTTCTAGGTATGGTCAAAATTTCATACAAATATTCCTTCTACACAGGGAGATATAGAGGTTTAAGTCAAAATTCTGGTCACTTTGTGACCATTTTACCCATACAAAATTTCATAAGTGTGCAAATACTTCATTCACCAGGGGAAGACCCTCCAAAGCTATCCCATATATGCCCATTATACATAGGAATTACATTCCCTTGATTTTAACAACTTTATGTGGCCAAAACATAATTTACAAGTAAGCAGCCCATCATTCACACTTAGGCAGCTTTGCACCACATCACTTACATAGACAAAACATTACTCAAATGTTCACATACTTGCCTTTTTTTACATATACTACATGTACATACATACATGTACTACAAAATGGTCTTAACTCAGCTAAATATGCACCCTAGGTTACAGAAGTGCCTGAGACACAATGGACTCTAGAACAGGATGCTGAACAGCTTCTGCACAACACAATAAGTACCATAATTAAAAATACCATATTTGTTCCTAAAATCATCAAAATTTCCAAATCATAACTAGACATATGGAAGTTCATGTACCTGAAATTTTAGATCAAACCTCGAATCACTAATGTCAATTTGAAGGAGATCTTTCTGCTGAACCTGAAATGACAGAATTGAGGTGAGTAAGTTTCGTTAAAAAACTTAGTAAGGGTAACACTTGGATTCAATAGGCAATGTGACCATCATTAAAACCTGCATCCAAAGAAACTAATACACAAAAACCACAATGCAGCAGCCATACACAAACAACAAACACATGTATGCGGCAGCAACAATAACCATAGATTAGTCCCTAAAACTTGCAATAAAGATAACCAAGTCACTATGGCAGCCCTCCTCAAGCTAATGCTGGGTCTTAGTAGGATTTTAACACTAGTTCGTACTAACTTTAGGCTCTAGAAACCCTCATTTCACTACCATCTTTGTGCACTTGACAATAGGTCACAAAACCTTCAGTAAGTGCACTATGTTCACTAAGCTTGGTTCATCAAGCTCATGGCTCTCTTCTAAGCTTAGCCCTAGCTCCATGGTTGCTTGAAAAATAATGAAAAAAACCCATGAGAGTAAGAGAACCCTTACCAAAGTGGGTAGGTAGGCTGAAAATCAAGCTTGATCCTTGAAGCATCCAAGAAATAGCTCTAGTTTGCTTACAATTGCTTCCTTTTGCCTTCAATTTCAATCAATTGCAAGTTTGAAGGTGGGGTGGTTATGGAGGAAGTGTGGCTATGTTCTTGAGCTAGAGGAGGATGAAAATGGGAGAGAGATAAGTGATTTGGCCACTTAAATGGGCTTAAATGAGCTTAAGGGTACAAAACACACTTAACAAGCTTAACCTTTCTTTATGTTATTTTCCGTCTCAATAATTATGATTTCTTTGTCTTAAACTCATTGGCACACATGTGCCTAACATGTTTGACTATTTATCAAGCCTTGTAGCCTCCCCCATGGTGGGACAACCCCACAATTCCACCCTTAGACTTAAGTCAAAAGCTTGAACACCTTAAGGTTTACATTAAGACATTTAGGTCCTTAATGCCTTTCTTGTCTCCTTTTTCCAAACTTTTCTTCCATGAGCAATTTGGTCCTCCAATAGCACTTTCACACCATTCATATCCTTCCCATAACTCTCCAAGTCTCTTTCTTGAGAGTTTTTCAATTGAGTACCTGAATTTCCAAAACCTTACAAAAAAAGTCCTTAGGTTGCTTAGCAAACAAGCAATCCTTAAGGATTTTATTGGGGGCCAAGTTACTAACTTGGAACACTTTTAAGGAGGTGTTGATCATGCCTTTTACCCCCCACACTTTAATCACTATGGTGAGAATTACACAATATAATGGTTTTTGGCCATTATGACACACTTGTAATTCTCCCATTTTTGTGAGATGGTAACACTAGCTCCATGGATGCTTGAAAATACAGTAAACAATCCATGAGAGAAAGATAACCCTTACCTTGATGGGTATGATGAAATTGGAGCTTGATCCTAGGTGCACTCAAGCAATAACACCAAATAGCTTCCAATTGTGCTTCCTTGCCTTAAATTCCAAGTAGTCTTGAGTTTGATGGTATGGTGGATATGGAGGATGTGTGGAGGAGGGTGGGCTACATCCCTTGGCTACTATGGCCGAATGTGAGAGAAGAAAAGGTGGTCTTGAGTACTTAAATGGTCGAAAGCACACTAAACACATTTAAGTAGTCTTAACATTATCTTATGCCATTTTTCTTGCTACAAGACAATGGTTTCTTAGTCTTAATCTCTTGGCCCACATTTGAGTATCCTTATCTTGCTTTTGTAGCCCTTCCTTAGGTGGGATAACCCCACAATTTCACCATTTGATTTAAGTCAAAGACATACACATCTTAAGGCCTACATTAGAACACTTAGGTCCTTTATGCCTTTTTGTGTTTTCTTTGTCCTTAGTTGTCTTTCATAAGCAACTTGGTCCTCTAATGGCACTTTCATACCAATCATATCCTTCTTATAACTCTCCAAATCACTTTTGTGAAATTTTTACAATTGAGTAGCCAAATTTCCAAAATCTTAGAAAAAAGTCCATAGGTTACTTGACAAACAAGCAATCCTTATGGATTTTCTTGGGGGCCAAGTTACCAACTTTAAACACTTTTAAGGATGTGTTGATCATGCCTTTTACCCCCCATACTTCAATCACTATGATAAGAATTACACAATATAATGGTTTTTTTACCATTATGCCACACTTGAAATTTTCAATTTTTTGTGAGATTGTAACAAAAGCTACCCCGGGTGATGGCCTAAGCCAGAGGAACTTAGAGGCTATGTTAATGGGATAGGTGTGCTTAAAGCACTTTGGTAAGCTAGCTTGTTTGCTTTCAGTAAGCATAGGGTTTTGCTCAAGTTGGGCCAAACTTGACAATCACCTGGAGCTCTATGATAAATGAACGTTAATGCAAGTGATCACATGAAGAAACTGTGAAGGAATCATCTTTGCTATGTTATGGAAACCCAATGTTATGGTGTGTGTGTGTCTGTGTGCCTTCTTTGATTCCATGCGTGTGCTAAACCTTTTCTCACTTATATATGGATTATATATATATATATATATATATATATATATATATTGTGCTAGACTTGTTGTTTTTGGTGTATTTATGTCTTTGGATGCAAGTTTTATGTATATTAGTGTTTGAAACATTGAATAAGGCACTAGGTGTTGTTTGGGTTCTTCACTGAGTAACTATGTACTCATGCCTTCTTTTACCAATTTTAGGTAAAGAAGTGGAGGATTGAGAGGCTCTAGAACCTCTATAGGAGGTCTATGTATAGAAAGGTAAAACTCTCTAAGTTATGACTTATAAAAAGGGAAACATGGAAAGTTCACTACCAAACTGATGATTGTGTTTCTGTGTTATGTAGGCCGTGATGGCTATAGTGGGTATTGTTGTTGCTGGATCAATCCTGGTATGGGCAAAAACTAGGAGGGTTATGAATAATCTACGGCCTAGGTGCCAAGTCAAGGTGGAAGTGCAAGTCTCAGTAGGTTTGGATACTGCATAAACAAAAAGAAGTGTGCCCTGCATAACACTTTTGAAACATCAAACTTTCGTGTTTTTAGGCCATGCAGTCCTTCTTGAAGTTTTGGCTTGTATATAGCTATATATATAACACAAGAGGACTAGGCTAGAATAAAAATTGTGCCTATACATGTTTTTGGGCCTAGGTAGGCCATATTGGACTACGAAAAAGAAACATGCATGGTTTTGAATCTATGGTGTGTGCATGGTTGTGTGTTAAAATGTATACTTTTATAGGCATACATGAACTCCTAAGTAAATTCAACCGGTTGAAAACCTACTAATCGAGTAAAATCAAGTACATCCTACTAAACTTCAAAAGCTTGAGATTCCCACCTAGGTAAGTAAATGAACTGGGGTTACGAATTTGGGGGTCAAAGTCCAATCCGCCCTATAGAACCAACTGGTTAAAACTGAAATCAACTGGGTAACTGAAACCAGCTGGTTGGTCTATAAAAATCAACAGGGTGATTAAAAACAACCGAGTGTGAAAAATCAACCGAGTGATAAAAAACAACAGGTTGATTTCAACCTTCTAAAAAGGTTTAGGGTAGGGATGAGTTGGGCCCTAATAGATGAGATCTGACAGGATGACCATCAGCTTACCCCACAATGATCCTCTCTTAATCACAGCTTGAATAGAAAATTGGTCCATGAAAAGAGTCTTTTGCAATGACTGATCAAACGTTGATGCCTTGTTTGACCACATATTGCCAAAATTGAGCATATTAGTTGAAACTCTGAAGCCAATGGTGTCTTCAACCTACGGAGTAGGCCAGGATGAACTCTCATTTCTGGTCATCATTCATGTGCCATTCATGATGAAAAGAAGAGCATCAGGAGTGAGGAGGATCTATACACTTTAGTAATGTCAAAATTCATCATCATTGACGTACCTTACCCTACAATACCATGATTGGGAGGCAAACTTAGGGAATGCTACATATGAGATCAGATGTCAAGTATCTAACTATCACCTTGGAAGCTCACAAAAGAGGTGCAATTATTTTCATTAGCCAAGCTGAGGTTCGAAAGATCTTCCAAAAGGCGACGTAGACTCATATGTGGAAAATGATGCACGCATCTACAGTAGTAATACCTAAAAGGCCCAAGTGAGTGATGGAGCTAGAACTAAAAAAGTAGATGTAGAAATAGACAATTTATAGCTTATAAAAGGCTAAAGGACCAAAATGAGGAAAAATGGCCGTTAGAGGAAAAGACCGAACTTGTAGAGTTCTTGAATTCAAACAAAGATCTTTTTGCTTATTCATTGAAGGATATACCTAGATAAATCTATGCATAATTCAGCACTAGTTTAAATGTTGACCATCTAGCAAAACCGGTAAGGCAAAAACAAGCAAGACATCACCCTAAATAAGAGAGCCTTTATTAAACAAGAGACACAATGACTCCTTAAGGCAGGAGTAATGAGGGAAGCTAAGTATCTAGACTGGTTAAGCAATGTAGTGATTGCTATGAAGGAATGGAGTGTTAAACTTTGAGTGTGCATTTACTTCATTTTAGTTAATGACGCATGCCCGAAAGAGTTGTACCCATTACCTTCAATAAACCAATTGGTAGATTCCACTTTAGGGTATAGAGTGTTGAGTTTCCTAGATGCTTTCAATGTATACCATCAAATCTAGATGAACATTCTATTACATATGAATACCTTTTAGCCTAAAAAATGTGAAGGCCATATATTAGTGGCTAGTGGACAAAGTATTTGTGAAACAGATCAGGAGGAACATGGAAGTGTGCTTTGATGACATGATCATCAAATGCCAGAACACTTTGGACCACATGAAAAATCCATTCAAAATGACATGAAGTGTGGTTTGTCCATCAATCTAAGGATGGTATGTTAAGCTAAACTTGAGTTTAGTCCCTAGTGCCTGGTGTAGGGATTTCCAGAACCTAGAAACAAACCTAGGATCCCTATCTGATACAATGTCATCAGGCACACCATGTAATCTCACTATTTCCCTTATATAGAGTTGTGCAAGCTTATCCATAGAATCAGTAAGATTCATGTGAAGAAAATGAGCTGCCTTGGTCAATCTGTCCACAATGACCCAAATGGCATTATGCTTTCTCCTTGTTAGTGGCATTCCCACCACAAAAACCATAGACATGGATCCCAATTTTCTCTCAGACATAGGAAAGCTTTAAAGCTTCCCTTCTGGTTCTAGTGCTCAAATTTCACTTGTTGGCATACTTTACAAGTTGCTACATGAACACTAATGTCCCTTTTCATATATGGCCACCAAAAGTAAGCTCTAAGAGCATGGTACATTTTTGTGGCTCCTAGATGCATACTCAACTTGCTAGAGTGTGCTTTTTCCAGAATTTGAAATCTTAAGTCATCCTTTTCAGGCACATACAACCTATTCTAGAAGTACAACATCCCCTACTTATAGGAGAATCCTTGAAAAAGTTCTCCCTTATTTTGTCCAGACACTAGTCCCATGTGCTCATCACCAGCTTGAGCTTCCCTGATAAGCTTTTTCCCCTCTGGTGTAATAGTGAGTACTCTAAGTTGCTCACATTCCCAAGCAAGCCATTGACTTGCCAAGCAAGTAAGGCTAAGGCTCTCGGCCTTATGCTCTACTTCTCCACCCTTGAGCACCCCTGTATAATTTCTGCTCAAGGCATCAGCCACTACATTGGCTTTCCTAGCTATGTATTCAATCACACAGTCAAAATCTTTCAGGTACTCCAACCATCTTCTCTGTCTCATATTCAAGTCCTTTTGAGTGAAAAGGTATTTGAGACTTTTGTGGTCTGTATAAACCTGAAATCTATTACCTAATAGGTAATGTCTCCATTACTTAAGGGCAAAGACTACTGCTGTTAATTCCAGGTCAAGTACTAGGTATTTCTTCTCATGTGATCTTAATTGTCTTGACCTAAAAGCAATAGCTTGCTTGTCCTACATTAGAACACATCCTAGTCTTACATGAGAGGCATTAGTATACACCTCATATTCCTTTTCAGGGTCTGGTAGGACTAACACAGGAGTTGTTGTTAGCCTCCTTTTAAGCTCTTGGAAGCTCTCCTCACATTTTGTTTCCCAGGCAAATTTCTGGTTCTTTCTGGTAAGTTGGGTCATGTGTGCTACTATCACAGAGAATTTTGGCACAAATCTCCTGTAGTAGCTAGCCAACCGCAGGAAACTCCTAACTTCCCTCACATTCTAGGGTTGCTTCCACTCTAGCATTGACCTTACCTTTTCAGGATCCATGGCCAACCCCTGATCATTTATCACATGACCCAAAAACCCAATTTCCTAAGTCCAAATTTTGCACTTACTTAGCTTCCCATAAAGCTTATGTTCTTGGAGCAAGCCAAGCACTACTTTTAGCTATTCTTTATAAGTTTCCTCTTCTTTAGAGTACACCAAAATATCATCAATGAATACTACCACAAAGTGGTCTAGGTGTGCTTTGAACACCCTCTGCATTAAGTCCATAAAGAATGCAGGTGCATTAGTAAGCCCAAATGGCATTACTGTGTACTCAAAGTGTCCATACCTAGTTCTGAAAGTAGTCTTAGGTATGTCCTCCTCCCTAACTCTTAACTGGAAATATCCAGACCTTAGATCTATTTTGGAAAACACCCTTGCTCCTTTCAACTGGTCAAATAGATCTTCTATTGTTAGGAGGGGATACTTGTTCTTAATGGTCAGAGCATTAAGTTTTCTGTAGTCTATACAAAGTCTAAGGGTCCCATCCTTCTTCTTTACAAACAATACAAGTGCTCCCCAAGGAGACACGCTCGGTCAGATGAACCCTTTCTCAAGCAGTTTATCTAATGTTTCCTTAGTTCTACCATTTCAGGTAGTGCCACCTATATGGAGCAGTAGATACTGGTGTTGCTCCTGGTACCAGTCTAATTTCAAACTCCACTTCTCTCAAGGGTGGCAATCCAAGTAGGTTTGTAGGAAAGACCTCTGGAAAATCCTGAACTATAGGTATCTACCTAAGTTCATTAGCTACTTCCTGGTCATTAAGTTCCAGGCATTCGTATTCACCCTCTAAAGTTACTAGTTTCAATACTTCAATTTGAGAATCCAATACCAACTCTAGTGATTTATCCAGTTCATATGGTTTACAACCAGGCATCAATAATTGTCTAGCATGACAATCTATAATCACTTTATTCTCTCCTAGCCAATTCATGCCCAATATCACATCATAATCATATGTGTCTAGCACTATTAGGTCTACTGTCAGTTTTAACTTGTCCATTTGAATTTCACAGTTTTCAACCATGTGATATGTGAATAGAACTTCATTGCCAGTAGTTTTAACCAATTACATGTTTGCCATGTATTTTACTTATAGATTCATGGCCTTAACCAAGCTATTAGAAATCACAGACAATGAAGCTCCAATATCAAACAATGCACACAGCAGCTGGCCATTAAGGTAAATGGTACCTTTCAGGACCCTTCTAGCCCTTCTGCTAGTCTTATGCCGACTAGTCTCCCTGCCTGCAACTTTGGCCTTTGGTGCTTCCTGCACCTTTCTGGAAGTCTTTAGCTGAAATACCCTGCCAGGGGGTACATTAGGACTCTTCTGATCCTGAGGTACCCTCTGTGTCTGCCTCCCTCCTTGATTTGGTATATTTGTCTTTAACTAGGGCATAGGCATTTGTCCCCCAGGTCTTCTGGGATCAAACCTTCCTAGCATTTTCCTTTCATCTCCCCTCCTTGGGCAATCTCTTACCCAATGGTCTGGTGCCCCACACTTGTGACATCCAGTAGAAGCTTTGAAACATGGCTTATTGCCATGGAACTTCCCACAAGTGTTGCACTGAAGACCATATTGATGGGTTTCAGGAGCCAAACAGCACAGCGGAATTTAACCAAAACCCTCCAGGATCCAAGTGAAACGGGGTAAATTAGGTGTTCGAAAATTTTCATACCTAATTTTTGGTTGAGATCTCTCACTCAACTGTAGAGTCAAATCACAAAACCTAAATAGTTGACGTGTTCAGGGTCTCTATGGTATCCACACGAGCCTCTTGGGATCACCACGCTTCCACCGCATCCCGACAGATGCGTTTCTCTTGCACTCGCAGTGCTAGCTTGCGTCATCCGAAGAATTGCAAGAGAAGAGTGCGGCTGTCCTTTTGGGAGGCTAGGGCAAGGAGACCTACGAATTTCTCACTAGAAATTGTATTTATAGTGAGACTCAACTTCCAGGCCTAATGGGTTTCAAAGCCCTAATCCAATTAGACTTTAATTTCGAGCTTAATAATGGCTCAACTATTGGGCCCATTATTAATACAAAATTATTGTGAAACCAAAACCCAAATTATTAGCCCATCCACTCTAATGACCCAAATAGCTTTATGTGTGCGACCCAATAGGCTCTTACCACATTGGCAATGATCATAAACCACATTTATGATCATAAGTAATGAGCGGTGTCTAACAGCACATCATTGCTGCCCAAGTGACAAGATTGTCGATGATTCGACTGAACCTTTATGATCATCACCGATATATGCCATTGTCCCTTTGTCCAAGATATCAAGACTGAGCACGAGACATGGAATGTGTCACTCTCGTATAGCCAAATCTTTGGTTTCTTGATTATCGAGTAGACTAACTTAAACTGATGACATTGATATCGTATATCAACTCATCTGAGCATGGCCATGCATTTTTCTAAGCCTTACTCTATCAAGGGGCCTGAAGATATCACTCCCGTTACATAGGAGGGACAAATCCCATCTTGATCGTACAAATCCCTCTACATGATATGTGACATACCCAATGACCTCTTTCAAGTTCACTCAGTTACGAGCAACAAAGGAAAGTATCAAAGTATGTGACTCACATGTAGGGAACCTTGATGATCTTAGGTCGAAGGACTAAATATACCATGATCTATATGAGAATCACTTATGAAACTCATATAACGATCCATGTAGTGTTCTCATGGTAGGTCGGTCCAGTACACAAGTTCTCCAACTTGTACCCATATGCAGACTACATATCTCATATTAGTCTCTACATATGCTAGTTGTTATGTATTATCGCAACCCACTCCACAATAATACTAGACTAGGGATGTTTGAGAATGTCATTATTCTAGGGTTACAATTATGTTTGTTAAGTTACGCAGAAGCAAAAACAAGAAACATAATTGCTGGATTAATGCCTTAATAAAATATCATGACTCAATGTGTGAAAAATACAATCATCTCATGATTGGCTTTTGGGCACAACACTAACAATCTCCCATTTGCACTAAAGCTAATCATCCATGTATCTAATACCAACGGACCTAGAATGGCTATCATGCTTTTGCTACGTAAGGGGCTTTGTCAGTGGATCAGCAATGTTGCTATCTGTCGAAGTCCTATTTATCCTTACATCACCCCTTTCGATGATCTCCTTGATAAGATGATAACGTCGAAGTATGTGTTTGGATCGCTGGTGAGATCGAGGTTCCTTAGCTTGTGTGATTGCTCCATTGTTATCACAATAGAGCTCTATCAGGTCGGCAATGCTTGGAACCACTCCAAATTCAGTGATGAACCTCTTGATCCAAACTGCCTCCTTCGCAGCATCAGAGGCGGCAATGTACTCAGATTCTATTGTAGAGTCAGCTACTGTCTCTTGCTTTGAACTCTTCCAGCTCACAGCACCACCACCAATACAAAACACATAACCAGATTGCGATCTAAAATCATCCTTATCGGATTGGAAGCTTGCATTGGTGTAACCCCTTACAACGAGCTCATCTTCACCTCCAAAGACCAAGAATGCATCCTTAGTCCTTCGTAAGTACTTAAGGATGTTCTTAACAGCTGTCCAGTGACTCTCACCGGGGTTCGATTGGTACCTACTCGTCATGCTCAAAGCATATGAGACATCGGGACGAGTACATATCATGGCATACATGATAGATCCAATTGCTGAGGCATATGGAATCTTACTCATGCGCTCTCTCTCCTCGGGTGTACTCGGACACTGAGATCTAGAAAGAGTTATACCATGTGACATGGGCAAGAATCCTTTCTTGGAATCTTGCATGCTAAACCTCTTTAGCACCTTGTCAATGTATGTACTTTGACTTAGGCCAAGAAGCTTTCTAGATCTATCTCTATAGATCCTGATGCCTAACACATAGGCTGCTTCACCCAAGTCCTTCATAGAGAAACATTTCCCTAGCCAAGTCTTCACAGACTGTAGCTCAGGAATGTCATTCCCGATGAGTAGTATGTCATCTACATACAACACCAAGAAGACAATAGCGCTCCCACTAACCTTCTTGTAGACACAAGGTTCATCTTCATTTTTGATAAAACCAAACTCTTTGATTGCTTCATCAAAATGAAGATTCCAACTTCGAGAAGCTTGCTTCAGTCCATAAATGGACCTTTGCAACTTGCACACTTTATTGGCATTCTCAGGAGTGACAAAACCCTCAGGTTGTGTCATGTACACATCCTCAAGTAGCTTTCCATTTAGGAATGCAGTTTTGACATCCATTTGCCATATCTCATAATCATAGTGTGCAGCAATAGCAAACAAAATTTGGATGGATTTAAGCATAGCAACTGGTGAAAAAGTTTCATCATAGTCAATACCATGAATTTGCTTGAAACCTTTTGCAACCAATCGTCCCTTAAAGGTAATCACATTACCATCCATGTCAGTTTTCTTCTTGAAAACCCATTTGCACCCTATGGGTTTTACCCCTTCAGGTGGGTCAACCAAAGTCCATACTTGGTTTTCATACATGGATTCCATCTCGGATTTCATGGCCACTAGCCACTTCTCAGAGTCAGGCCCCGACATAGCTTGTTGGTAGGTTGTGGGCTCATCCTGATCCATGAGCATCACATCACCAGTGTGAGTCATGAGAAATCCATATCTCTCAGGCTCACGCCGAATCCTACCAGACCTACGTGGGCTCTGTGCTACAGGAACAGACTCTTGAACCACAACATCTTGTGGTGTCTGTTCAGGTTCCATTTCAGGTTCGATGTCTCCTTGTTGTTCTTGAATTTCTTCAAGTTCTACTTTCCTCCCACTAGTTTCTTTAGAGATAAACTCTTTCTCTAAAAAGACACCAGTTCGAGCAACAAACACTTTTTGCTCAGAAGGATTGTAGAAATAGTAACCCTTTGTTTCTTTGGGATACCCAACAAAAAGGCATTTTTGAGATTTGGGCCCTAGTTTGTCAGAGGATTGATGTTTCACATAAGCGTCACAGCCCCAAATCTTCATAAAAGACAAATTGGGATGCCTCCCACTCCATATCTCATATGGTGTCTTTTGAACCGATTTAGATGGAACTCAGTTTAGTGTAAAAGCGGCTGTCTCTAGAGCATGTCCCCAAAAGGAGTTTGGAAGGTCAGCTTGACTCATCATAGAGCGAACCATGTCTAACAGAGTTCGATTTCTCCTTTCAGATACACCATTCCATTGAGGTGTACCTGGTGGAGTGAGTTGTGATACTATACCACACTCCTTCAGATAGTCAAGGAATTCTCGATCCAAGTACTCTCCACCTCGATCTGATCGAAGCACTTTGATACTCTTCCCGAGTTGATTCTCTACTTCATTCTTGAATTCTTTGAACTTTTCAAAGGATTCTGACTTGTGTCTCATGAGATACACATAGCCATATCTGCTAAAGTCATCAGTGAAAGTAATGAAGTATTGGAAACCTCCTCTAGCTTGTGTAGACATAGGGCCACATACATCACTATGTATGAGTCCTAGTAAGTCATTAGCCCTTTCACTTTGCCCTATGAATGGGGCTTTGGTCATCTTGCCCAACAAACATGACTCACATGTCTCATATGATTCAAAATCAAATGAGTCCAAGAGTCCATCCTTATGGAGCTTGGATATGCGGGTCTCATTTATATGGCCCAAGCGACAGTGCCAGAGATAGGTCGGGTTCGAATCATTTAATCTGACCTTCTTGGTATTCACATTATAGATTGGATCTTCGAGGTCTAGAACATACAACCCATTGCTAAGTTGAGCACTACCATAAAAGATTTCATTCAAATAAATAGAACAACATTTGTCCTTTATTATAAATGAAAAACCTTTCTTGTCCAAACAAGAAACAGAAATCAAATTTCTACTAATAGTAGGCACAAAGTAGCAGTTGTCTAATTCTAAAACTAATCCACTAGGTAAAGTGAGAACATAAGTCCCTACGGCTAAGGCAGCAACCCTTGCTCCATTTCCAACACGTAGGTCCACTTCACCTCGGGCCAATCTTCTACTTCTACTTAGATCCTGCACATTTGCACAAATGTGAGATCCACATCCAGTATCCAATACCCAAGATGAGGAAGTAGAAAAGTTAGCCTCTATAACAAAAATACCTGAAGTGGAAGTCTTACTTCCCTTTTCCTTAGCAAGTTCTTCAAGATAGAGCTTGCAATTGCGCTTCCAGTGTCCAGGTTGCTTACAATGGAAGCACTCCCCTTCCTTTGCCACACCACCCTTTGGTTTCAGTGCAGCTGAAGAAGAACTAGCATTGGACTTTCCATTAGCTTTATCCTTCTTCTTGTTGGCTTTTCCCTTTCCCTTGCCCTTTTGAACCATCAAAATGGGCTTAGCCTTCTTAAGGTTTTGCTCAGCAGTTCTCAACATGTTGAGCAATTCAGGAAGGGACTTGTCAAGGTCATTCATGTTATAGTTCATGACGAACTGACTGTAGCTTTCAGGCAACGATTGCAAGACTACATCAATAGCCAACTCTTTCTGAAGAGCAAATCCCAAATTCTCAAGATTCTCAATGTACCCAATCATCTTGAGCACATGAGGACCCACGGAACTTCCCTCAGACATCTTGCACTGAAACAATGCCTTAGAGGTCTCAAACCTCTCATGCCTAGCTTGCTCTTGGAAAAGCATTTTAAGATGTTCGATCATATCGAACGCCCCCATGTTCTCATGTTGCTTCTGAAGCTCAGATTTCATGGTAATAAGCATGAGGCATGCAACATCCAAAGCATCATCAGAATGCCTCTTGTTAGCATCCCTTTCAGCTCTTGGAGCAGTGGCAGCAGGGTCATTCGGAATGGGCTGCTCTAGGACATAGGCCTTTCTCTCTTGCTTGAGGACTATCCTCAAGTTTCGGTACCATTTGAGAAAGTTGGTCCCATTCAGTTTTTCCTTCTCAAGGATTGATCGCAACAAAAGTGTCAATGTGTTTTGTGCCATGGCTATCTACAACAGTAAATATGCAGTGTAAGAGTCATGTATTTTAATTCATTTAATAAGGACTTTTATTAAACGATACTCCCACTATTTTCCTCAAAATAATAACTCTTGATATTATTTCGGAACACCTCGGCGCTAAGGTATTCTAGTGGGCCAAGATCCATATTTGACCACAACTTGAGTCAGCTTTGGCTTTTCTCTCAAGTTACAGTTATTTAGGTAGGCAACTCCTTGTCAATTGCATCGCATGCAACTCTTGGATAGTTGGGTAAACAACACTTGTCCAAGCTTATCTCACGAACTTAAGCCTAACTCTATGCCTCTAAGTCCCTAATCCTATTAGGATGACTTAGTTAAGTCGAACCCAAAGTTAGCAGTTTGGATATCACTATTATCCCATCGCGCCTTACCAAGATGAACATAGGTGCTTTGCTTTGGCAAACCCACCTAATGTTCATCAAAGTCTTGACGAGTGCCAACATTTGGAAGGCATCGCATTTAATGACTTAATATTTGTTTGAGGGATTTTTTTTTATCTCACCAATTTGTTATCTCCGGTAGTCTTATACATGCATCACATACAAATATAAAACATGCATTTCATGCTTAAAAGAAATAAATGTGACATAGTTATAGCTCAAACTATGCAATATTCACAAGCCGATGAGAATATCATAAAAGCCTAAGAAAAGAAAAGGGTCTTCACAAGCTCCTTCTCTTCCTTTCTTGGTTGCCCTTTTGTTGTCACCTCCTTGGACATACCACCTTGGATGATCCTTGGACATACCACCTTGGATGATCCCATAATGTACCATTACATCAATAATAGAAACCTCGAGTTACATTCGAGGGGAGTAAGGTGAGAAGAGAATGTACAACGAGAGTAACAAGAGAAGGCACGACTCGTAGGCCGTATTTACAAGTACAACCAATCAAGGGCTATAACCATGCACCATGCCTCAAACACCAATCAGCATATCATGTCAAATCTCATTCAACAAAAATGCATGCCAATTGACACGCGTTGATTAACCCATTTTTATTTATGTGGCACTTCGCATACAACGGTCCCGCTGGCCGGTCAGCAAAAATACCTTACTTTCGGTGCCCGAATAGGCTGAATCCGAACCAAGCTAGGGTTTTTGCAACTATTGCAAGAATCCAAATCCATATAGGTATCTCATACCAATTAATTTCGAGTTAATCTCATTAACCAATTAGTGTCGTTTCTTCATACATGTCATGTTCATTATGAGTTCCGGTTTCATGCATCATGAATCAATCTAATTAATCATGGCAGAAAAGCAACCGAACACATAACATCATGCAATTCAACATTAATACCAATTTAAGGTTTCACCAGTAGCTCTGATATGACTAATGGGTTTCGGGAGCCAAACAGCATAGCCGAATTTAACCAAAACCCTCCAGGATCCAAGTGAAATGGGGTAAACCGGGTGTTCGAAAATTTTCATACCTAATTTTTGGCTGAGATCTCTCACTCAATTGTAGAGTCGAATCACAAAACCTGAATAGTTGACGTGTTCAGGCTCTCTATGGTATCCACATGAGCCTCTCGGGATCACCACGCTTCCACAGCATCTCGGCATATGCGTTTCTCTTGCGCTCGCAGTGCTAGCTTGCGTCCTCCAAGGAATTGCAAGAAAAGAGTGTGACTGTCCTTTTGGGAGGCTAGGGCAAGGAGACCTATGAATCTCTCACTAGAAGTTGTATTTATAATGATACTCAACTTCCAGGCCTAATGGGTTTCAAAGCCCTAATCCAATTAGACTTTAATTTCGGGCTTAATAATGGCTCAACTATTGGGCCCATTATTAATACGAAATTATTGTGAAACCAAAACCCAAATTATTAGCCCATCCACTCTAATGACCCAAATAGCTCTATGTGTGAGACCCAATAGGCTCTTACCACGTTGGCAATGATCATAAACCACATTTATGATCAAAAGCAATGAGCGGTGTCTAGCAACACATCATTGCTACCCAAGTGACAAGATTGTCGATGATTCGACTAAACCTTTATGATCATCACCGATATATGCCATTGTCTCTTTGTCCAAGATATCAAGACTAAGCACGTGACATGGAATGTGTCACTCTTGTATAGCCCAATCTTTGGTTTCTTGATTACCGAGTAGACTAACTTAAACTGATGACATTGATATCGTATATCAACTCATCTGAGCATGGCCATGCATTTTTCTAAGTCTTACTTTATCAAGGGGCCTGAAGATATCACTCCCGTTACATAGGAGGGACAAATCCCATCTTGATCATACAAATCCCTCCGCATGATATGTGACATACCCAATGACCTCCTTCAAGTTCACTCAGTTACGAGCAACAAATGAAAGTATCAAAGTATATGACTCACAAGTAGGGAACCTTGATGATCTTAGGTCAAAGGACTATATATACCATGATCAATATGAGAATCACTTATGACACTCATATAACGATCCATGTAGTGTTCTCATGGTGGGTCGGTCCAAGACACAAGTTCTCCAACTTGTACCCATATGCAGACTACAGATCTCATATTAGTCTCTACATATGCTAGTTGTTATGTATTATTGCAACCCGCTCCACAATAATACTAGACTAGTGACGTTTGAGAATATCATTATTCTAGGGTTACAATTATGTTTGTTAAGTTACGCAGAAACAAAAACAAGAAACATAATTGCTGGATTAATGCCTTAATAAAATATCAAGACTCAATGTGCAAAAAATACAATCATCTTATGATTGGCTTTTGGGCACAACACTAACACATGTTGCTATGGTCCTTTTTCCTTCTCATTTCCTTTTCTTTCTCCACTAGGCTCCACCTCCTTTCTTAGCCTTTTCTGTTGCCCTTTCTGGGATCCACTCCCACTTCCAGATCCACTCCTGGTTTGTTCTTTGAACTCCTGCTCTAGTGCAATGGTACTCTGCATCACAGACTAATAGTCTCTGGCTCCTACTGCTATAAGAATTTGTCTCAACTTAGCCTTCAAGCCTATCAAAAACCTCTTAGCCTTCAGCTCCTCCTGCCCATCATATTGTGGAGCATATCTGATTAGACTATTGAACCTATGCTCATACTCCAAGACATTGAGGTCTCCTTGCTCTAGCTAATCAAACTCTACTTGTTTTTGGTCCTTTTAAGCTTTACTGATATACTGCTGGTGGAAGACCTGAAGAAAGTCTACCCACCTCATAAATCTCCTCCTGGCTGATGGTCTCCTCTGATTTCTCTCTTGGTATGTCCTCTGCACAACTCTCCACTAGAGCTCTGTGTTACCTTCAAGTCTGAAGGTGGCTAGCAGTACTTTCTGGGTGAAGGATACATCCATCCTCTCAAAAATTTACTCCACTTGGTACACCCGGAATTCTATTACATCAGGGTCGCAACCACCCCTGAAAACTGGAGGTTTTATTGCTAGGAATCCTTCCAGCTGGCGCTCATTTAGTCCACCTTTCTTTAACCTTTCTTCTCTGGCTTCTATGTTTCTAGTTTTATCCCTGGATGTCCTTCCTCTGGCTGTGGTCTCTGTAGGAAGTTCGGTCCTCATTGAATAAATGTAGGCATCCAGTTCCTCTATATCTGGACTCTCCTCATCCTCATCCTCAGTCCTGGGCTCTTGTCTGACTTCTAACCTTAACCTTCTGGCCTTCGGATGTCTTCTCTCCTCATCACCTTCTTCTTCTTCTTGATTTCCCCCATTTTTGCTAAACTGGTCATAGTCAACTGGCTTTTTGCTAGGCCTTCTCCTTCCTTTCCTACCCTCGGCCTCAAAGTTCTCTCCTGCTCCTACTTGTTCTGGATTTTCTTGTGATTGAGCTTGGCCTCTAGCCAAGGCTTTCATTCACACTACAAGCTGAGCTACAGTAGCCTACAGTGTCTCCATCATCAGTTCCATCCTGTCTTGTGTTCCTCTGCTAGGTCCAGCTACTTGCAATCTGCCATTTGGCTCATCGGCCAAATTAGGCTCATTGGCCTCTACCTACCTCTTAGGCATATCTATATGCATACCATCTCTAGGATGGGTTGTTGTATCCTCTACTTGTACCAGGGATTCTCTTTCCCTTCCTCTTATTCTCATCTTGCACTTTAAGATGCAACTATTCACATTTGCCCAGTATGTACAAGTCTTATATAGATCCTATGTGGGAACAAGTCTAGGCTAAACACTCTACTTAATTAGAAGCTGTAAAACTTAGGCTCTGATACCAACAAAGCCTGTCACACCTCACCTAAGCCCCAACCCATGCACACTTAATGCCACTCAGCATTCTACCCAGAAAGTTATTAAACATTTGTGTACTTAGGTGTTATGAATGAGCATCAGATTCGGCCAACTTTCTTTTAGGTAGTTTAAGTCTTATTCTCTTAAGCTTAAGGCCTGGGAGGTCCCCCAGGAGGCTTATGAGTTGTTCTGTATAGTTACTTGCAGCTTAAGGCAAGGCCCATGACACTAACTTGCATCACAAGGCCAGGCTATAATAATAACTTGCATCACAAGCAAGGCATACACTTAATTTTTTTAAGTTTCTAGGATGTGTGCTCATTAAGTGTGCTACTTCCATGCATGACAACCAAGAAGCCCACATCTTTACAAGTTTAGAAAACAAGTTTTTCATGTCCATGAGCATTCGGCCAAGTAAGGTGCGCAAGAGGTTTAATCCACAAAGGTAATTCCAATAACTCATAAACAAAGCATAACTTGGCATTCAAGCATCCAGCATATGTACAACAAAAACAATGTCATCCGAGGCTACATATACACAAACATAGCCTAAGTACAAGCACTACCTACTTGGCAAGATACCAAGAGTGCTCAATGTCCAAAACAAGCCAAGACTATGCATCACAAGCCATACTACTTATGTTTCCCGAAAAGCAACTTAAGTGTGCAATACAGGAGCACACACTGGAGTAAAAGACCTATGACCATGTTCATGGTCATGAAAGTGAATACCAATACCAAAGCCAAAATCCACACATCCATCTTTCTCTTAGACAAGTGCCACAATCTATTCAAGCATGCAAAACTTGACACATAAGTTTCGAGCACATAACATAAGACTTGCACAAGTACTTTAACAAGCCAAGTTTCTGTTTGGCACATATGTTGAGCAATAATGTACTAACTTAGTACACAAGCAAGTAAGCAATACCACAATCCCTCAAGCTCAATTCCTTTTCCTAAAATACAAATAATATGGGCATGAGTTTTACAACTCAGTAAGGTTCATTGCAACTCATAATGAGTTTATTTAGTTAAGCCGAAGCTTAACCTCCATAAGCATAACCTAACCTGCAAGAAACACAAAAGAAACAAGGAAAACACAAGCATAATACATGTACACATAAACTACCTAAGACATATAGGCATAATAATACTAATGACAAAGGTTAGCAAGCACAAACAATCATTCAAGCACATAACTCCCACACACACCACATTGTTCTTCTCGACAAATTTCACTAGCAAGTACACATATGCAACCTTGCACTCTACACTTCACCAAATCATCTCCAATCCACTAGAGCTCTGAGTTTCAAGTTAAGTTGGCCTTCTTAACATGAACTTTAGTACTTGCCTTTAATTGGACTAGCTAGCCAAACCATATGAACCCGAAAGTTCAACCATATGCCCATCTAGCAAGCTAAGATCACATAGCATAATTTTCTATCACTTAGATGCCATTAACTAATTGAACATGGAATTGTACCAAGAATCAAGTAGAATCATGAACCTTACCCACAAAATCACAAGCTTGAGCTTTCAGCCAACCTTGAATTCTTCAACTCCAAGCTTGAAAATGGAAACTGAAGGTTGCCTAGTGCCGAAACCAACAATTCCAAGCTTGATTCCTTCTTCAAGCTTCAATTCCACTTTAATTTGGCATGAACCCGTCAAGAACTCAGCCTTCCCTTGCCAAGAACAACTGGAACTTGCAAGAATAAGGAAGTCAAACCCGAAATTATGTTTTTGCCTTGAGTGGAGGCATGCAAATTCTATTTAATTGCCACATGGCTCAATACTTGGTCTTAATCACCTTCTCAGCCTTACTTAATTTTGCATGCTCCATTGTCCCATGCATCTTAGTGTTAAGATTAGCACCTGAAAGAGTAATCAAAATGGTCGTTAAGTTTTGTTTCTCGTCATTAGACACATAGTCATTTTTCATGTACAATTAGGACCCAAAAGTTTTCGGTTTTGCACTTACACCACCATTCTCATTTTCAATCAAGTCCCTCATGTTTTTTCTTATGTTTTCCTTGCATTCTTGGCCTGGGCCAAGTACTAAAGAATGATCCTGACAGTTTTCCCTCTTTGCTGCCATGGTGTGCATGAAATGTGAATTTCTGTGTGATGGTTGGACCAATATGCATGTGTTTACATAGTGCCCAAGAGGGCCACTTGGGTATGCATACTAACGGTAGTGTTCTGATGGCCTACAAAACATTACCAATCCTAGGGGTCTAAATGCATAATTTTAGCACCATAATTGGACTACCCCAGTGTGGGTAACGGAAGGAAAGGGAAAATTTGGTATCAATGATTCCATGAACCATTGGAACAAGTAATGCCAGACAGCTTGAGAAGGATATAAGGTATACCTCGCTGAACTACCTACTCTAAGGCAGCTGAAGGAGGGTGAGCTCCTCATTCTCTAGCTTGTCATTAGTGAAAATGCTATGACCTTGGTCTTAGTATATGAGGATGACATAGGAAAGTAATGGCCTGTCTATTATGTAAGTAAATCACTATATGCAGCTTAGGTGAATTATCCAGCACTACAGAATGCCACAAATGCCCTGGTGACGTCTTTGGCCTTACTTTCAAGGCCATTCGGTCATAGTCCAGAGTGGCCTTCCCCTCTAAGACATGATGAAAAGAGTATGCCACTCAAGGTAGGTTTTCCAAGTGGTATATAGAACTCAGTGAATATGACATAAATTATAAGCCAAGGAAAGTGATAAAAGCATAGGCCTTGGCAAATTTCATCACTGAACTACCAGCAATTATTGAATGACCGGTCACCATTGACAAAGACAATGAACTAAAATTGTCTCTATTCATTGATGAAGCTTCAGGAATGGAGCACCAAGGAACATGCATAGTTTTGAAGGTACCAAACAGGATGGAAGAATCCAAGGCCATGAAATTTGGTTTTCAAGTCATGAATACTGTGGCCGATTACGACGCCTTCATTACAGGACAACAGCTCGCCAAAACATAGGCATTAAGCCTCTCCAAGCTTGTAGTGACTTCCAATTCTTAGTTTGGTAGTTATAGGGGGTATGACATCAGGGAGCTGAGGCTCAGAAAATACTTTGACCTCATAAAGAAAATGATGGAAAAGTTTCATAAAATTTTCATTGAAAAGGTTCCATAGTAAGAAAATGCACAAACGAACACTCTAGCTAAGTCAGATGAATATGCTGAAGAACAAATAATGTCAAGCATAGATACAATCCTTGTTTTGAGCATTGAATAAGGATGGAGAGCACTGTTCTAGAAATTGTTGTCTAAAGGAAAGATATCTGATGCTAAAAGGTTTAACAGTCAAAAGGTGGATTGGTAGATATTTCATTGTTGGTCAAGAACTTTATCGAAAAGGTTACTCTAGTCATTTACAAAAATGTATTGAAGATGGGGAAATAGAATCCATTTTTAAGTGAGGTACATGAAGGACAGTATGGTTCCCATGTTGGTATCGATGCCTTGGCTATTGTGATACTTTGGCAAGGTTATTTTTGGCCAACCCAAATGTAAGATGCATAAAAGCTCATCAAGAATTATGACAAATGCCATAGGCATGCACTATAACAAAGTGTGATGTCTATGGTAGAAATGTTGATGAATTACCTCTATCCCTTCGCCTTCTAGGGTATAGACTTTATAGGCCCACTCTTTACTATCCTAGAAGGGGTGATGGACTGTGTTGTGGTAGTAGGTTATTTAACAAAGTGGATGGAAGTAGTACCATTAGCAACCATATTGGCAAAAGAAATCTAAAAGTTCCTATTGAAAAACATCATCTACAGCTTTGGATACCTAAAGGTGCTGATAGCTAATAATGAAACACAATTTGCTGATAAAGGATTCTAGAAGTTCGCCACTGACTATGGCATCAGGATGCACTTTGCCCTAGTAGCGCATCCCCAAATTAATGGGCAAGTGAAACTGTCTAACCAATCTTTAAAACATGTTATGAAGAAATGACTAGGGGACGGTAGTGGAAAATAGCCAGAGAACCACCTAACATCCCATGGAGCTATAGGACAACCCTAAGAAAGGCAACCCAAGAGAGCCCGTACTGTCTAGTGTAAGGAAGCAAAGCCCTGATTCCTATCAAAATAATGCACCCATAATTGAGTGCGCATACCTTCAGCCAAGGACTTCGTGAAGTTGGCTTAAGGGCAAGCAATATGTACTAGAATAGCATAATGAATTGGTTGAACTTTATAAAAAGGCATTCTAGCAAAGAATGGCCGCTTCCCCAAACTGGAAAGTCAAGCCAAAAGGAATTAAGGTCAAAGACATGGTGCTCTATAGTGTCAAAGTCAAATCCTCAAGGCTTGAGCATGGAGTGCTAAAGTCAAAGTCAAAAGGACTTTACCTAGTTGCTGCCAAAGTTAGACTCAAATTCTTCAGATTGGAAGATGCGTTTGGAGAAGAGTTGAAAATATAAGGCACACAAATTGCCTAAAAAAGTACTTCGCTTAACTTAGCCAAAGTATTTCTTTGAAAAGGTAGAAGTTAGTGCAAAAATAGGCATTTTGCAATTGAATGCTCTAGGATAAAAAAGCTATGGAAAAAAAATAACTTTTGTGGTAAAAGCACCCCCACACTCATAAATCAAGTCTTGGTACTTATAAAAATGATAAGGAGAGCAAAAATTCTTTGAATGGTTGAAGTAGGTTGTCATGCTTGTAATTGGCATAGGCCTAGGATGACGCACAATGTATATTCTAAACTCATCACGATGAGAGAAAATGGTTATTAAAGACCATGCAAGTTGAGATGAATCAATCAAGTATGAAGGTAGTTTCACTACAAGTGTTAGTGAGCTTAATTGTGTGTTGAAGCACATACAATCCACTAGGTTGGCAAAGCCTTCATGCCCATGTTATGATTTGGAAATCTAATTTAAATGGATGCTAAGTGGGTTGGAGAAACTAGTGAAATTGGTTAAAAAGGTCAAAAGAAATAAGGGTGCAAAAATTGAGTGCAATATGGCACCAAAAAGTGCATGTGTGTGGCTTATGACTCAAGTAATCAAATAGGATCACAAATAGCTGAATAATTAGTCAAAAGTAAGGAAAGGAAAAGAATTGAAGAGTAAACCCAACTTAAGTTAACTTTAAGTTTTTAAATTCTCATCTAGTTGTCTAAACTCATTTTAAGCAATTTCTAGGACTTTTGCTTGCATTAAATAAGGGTATAATGCCTGGAATTATAAGTCAAGAACAAAACCAGACCAAGTGGTAAGCAAAAACCAATGCTAAGCAAGGCTAAAGCACAAGTGTTTCAACTAATTTTGCTACCTAACATTGACCAAATTTTATGACATCCTCTTGGAAGTTTCTTAGCAAATTTTTGTTATTAAGTTATGGAAAATGGGGCAAAAAACCTACTAGAATCACTAAAAATTTACCAAGAAATGTAGGGATAAAACTGAGACTAAATCAAATCTTGGGGACTAAGTTGGTAACCGATTGTCTAACGCAATTGATTGGCAATTTCTTAGCAATTTCTGAGCCTGAAAATGGTAGAAAGAAGGGATAAAATTTTCTAGTGCATATAGCTATAACTACCTAGAAATTGTTTGAAAATTTTGGTATATAAAAGTCTTGAAGAAGGAAGGTAAAATATGATTAAGTCAAGGTCAAGTTAACATTTAATTTCCAAGGCTTTTAACAGGCTATCCAAGGCAACTTCTTAGCAATTTGTTAGCCCTTTCCAAGGGTGTACAAACAAGATAAAAAGGGAGTTGTGCCTATAGTATATATTGTTTTCACTTGGTTGGAATACCAAGCAAAAGAACAAGAAGTTAAGTGTTGAAGCCTTGGACTTCAACCAAGGTGACTTGGCCGAATACTTGGAGGGCTATCAAACCATTATTTCTTATAAAGAGGTAAGGGTTCAAATTTATTTCTTCTCTTGAAATACAAGCCATATTCTGTAAATTTTATAGGAAGAAAGTGCCTTAAAGGATGGTTTAAAGCCAATTGAACCTAAGTGCTCTATAAGGGGCTCTATGTGTTTTATGCACTATGGTTTTTAGCTAGAACTATGAATATGGGCAGGCATTAGGATCTCTTTCAAGTTGTGGCCAAGGCTTGAGATTTGGCCTAGAGCTCTTTGTTTTCAAATCAAACTATTAGAATAAAATGAATGATTGTTACGGCCTGCGCTTTCAAAACTGTGTGTATGGTGTGTGTGTGTGTTTGCTTGGTTACTTGGATGCGTGTGCCCTTATTTTATATATGTTATATATTCTTGAACTTTGTTTGTTTTGTTGTTTCCTTATATTTGGGTGTAGGTTAGCTTACGAAGCTGTTTATCTTACTATTATGCTTGTAGTATTATAGGCACTCTGTGCTGTGTTGGTCTCTTACTGAGTACTAATTGCTCATTCCCCATTTTTGTCCTATTTTTCAACAAGAGGCCATGAAAGTTGGCATTTTCTAGCCTGATTGGTTCATATATAAACTTTTTGGTATGGCTTAGCTGTTGATATAAACTTTGGTAAACTAATATGCTTAATATGTGACCATATGTGTATGGTATAGGCTTTTGTGGCTGTGCTGGGTTTGACGACCTATGGCACTGTGACAATTTATAAGAAGGCCATATAATATGTTTTCCATTGGAGGCCCGCTTGGCAAGTCAAGAATGAAGTGACAGAAAGAACATGTCTAGGAGATTTCTATATAACCTAGGTGAAAAATTGTGGAATATCTAAAAAGGACTAGTCTAACTAGTTTGACTCACTTTTGAGCCTTACTTGTGAGATAACTATGTAAGGCTTATAAAAGTAGTTCTGAAATGGAATGTAAAATACCAACTAATGGAAATTTGGTATGGCCGGATGAATGCATGCATAAATATAGCAATGCATGAGAAAGTTGACTTCTACCACATGTTTCGACTTTGCTTGTCATAAAATGGATAATTTGAGTTTGGTATTCCACTCATAATAAAAATAGGTTACAAGATAATGGTGATTTTTAACTAATTCCATTAAACAATAGCTTAAGGGAAAAGAAATTGGCTAAGCATCCTGTGCTGTTATGACTTACACCACATGTGTCTATAAATTGGCCTTTAGGGTTACTAAACCCCTCATAAGCATTGATCTCCATAAGGTACAAGTGGTTTGGGTCACGGAATAGGCAAATTGGGACCAAAGTCCTATAGAAACCTTGGCCAAAAAGCCAATGATGAAACTCAAGCAATCCCAGAAGTGCATGAACACACCAATCTGACTAAAGAAAAAAAAAAGGAAAAAGAAAAAGTGAGACTTAGAAAATTTTTGTAAGTCCAAAGGTGCACGAAGTAGCTGAATGATAGGCACTAAATAAATGCAGTATGTTACTGAATAAGCAAAGTGAACCACAAAGGTCTTTTAGTACAACTGCTGAACAAGCAAGATTACAAAGATGATAAGGGAAAAAGGGCTATGGATCACCGAATAAGAGGAAATGAAAAGATGAAATAGCCATGTGAACATCTAATTATATTAGATAATCGACCGAAAGCTAAAAGAAGTATAAAGGAAGATACAAAAAAAATAAAAACAAAAAGAAAATAAAAATAAAAAATAATAATAAAAGCACTGGCATGAAGGAGTGACAAATTCAAAAGTCTTGGTCCACTTTGTCTTCTTCTACCTCTTCTTCTCCCTCATTTTCCTCCTCATCCTCTTCCTTCCCCCATCGGGCTTGCTGAGGTATTCATCCTTAGACCAAATGGAAGCATCGCCCTATGTAGTCTAGAAGGCGTTCAAGAAGAGAATATCAACATGAGGGTGCCTTTATAGGACTTAGTGGTAGGCAAGGCCAAAGACACCCAAAAGTCCAAACATGGCGATTATGGTGATCTTCTAACCCCCATGCTTCTCTTCTCTATCTCTAGCTCCCTAACATTTTTCTTGTTTCCTGGAGCTCCTTCTAAAGGTCTCTTTTGCCCTTCGAATATCACTTCACTTTGAGGTCAAGGTCATCATGATTAACCTTGATGATGTCGCGATCAAGGGACATGATAGTGAGTTGGTGACCAAGGTGCCCCACACGAAAGTTGGCCTATTAGGCAATTGCCCTCACTTCCATGCCTACTTGCCATTTCAATTCATCGAGCTTGGTTGTGGCCGTATGCTTCATCTCACCAAATTTGAAGGCCATACTGGCAAGGGCTTTTTCAATTTGCTATCAAGGATGTCAAGAAATTGCTTCTTCAATTTCCCATCAAAAAGCGTGAAGGGATGATCCACATCAACCTCTAGAATTCTAGTAGACCATTTTTCTGATATCCTCCTAGACTCTAGTACTACCATAAAAAAGTACTTCTTTTGCCAATTGTGCTAGCCATCCCGAGTATTACAGCATCCCTAGTAGGAAGCACATTGAAGGCATATAAATTAATAAATCCCTAGTTTAATACCTCGTTTTAAGATCATTTAGCAAGGTCAAGCAAGTTAGTTGAGGTTCACTAGGTTCCGAGGAGAGAATGGCATCAAAAGAGGTTCGGGAGCAAAATGGTAATTTTACATCCCAAGATATTGGGCTGAGTCCCAATAGTAAAAAACATGTTTTAAAACCTAACCCTTGCTTAGCACCCAAGTATTTCATTAAGTGTTGAAGATTTGGCCAAGATTTGACCTAATGTTACTATTTTGGGAATGGAGCTTTTTGACAAACATAAGAAAGTTTGAGGGCTTAATGGTTTGAACTTTTTTAAACATGGAAAAGGTGGCCTTGGTCTACCACTATTCATCTTCTTCCTCTTCAAACCCGAGTTCAACTTTTCCCTCTTCATTTCTACTTCAATTCTTGCTCAAATTCAAGAATTCTTGGTGAAAATTGAAGGTTCCATGGGTGTATAAGCAATGGGTAGCTTATTTCAAGGGAGTTTGGTGCATTTGAAGCTAGAAATCACATTTTCCAACTAGGACCCTATTTTACACGAGAGGTAAGTTGATTTCCATGATGTTTTCTTGTTTGTTTGGCCCTTGGTTGCTTGGGTTTGGCTTGGTTTCCCTTCTTTTGATGCTATGAACCTTGAATTGCATGGAACCTAGGTGAAACCATAGTAGAGCTTTATTCTTGGTGTTGGATTGCTTGATCTTTGTTTGTAGCTTGGAATTGAGGTAAGGGATTTAAGATTAATGCACATTTGATGCCATTCATAGCTTGTTTTCTTGTTAAATTCAAGTAGTTTGATGAATGGTATTAGTTGCTGGGTTGTGTTGATCATGGTAAACTAGTATGTTTGCCTAGCTTGGTGTGTTGTTTATGTGAACTTCAAGCTTGGTATGAATGGTGCATTGTGGCCTAGGAGGTGTTTTTTTACAAGTGTATGGTGTTTTGAAACACCCTATGGAGGTTTGAAGGGGTGTGGAAGCCTTCAAAGAGGATTAGGTGGGTAATTTTCAAGTTCAGGACATGGGGTGTCGGCATCTCAGTGCCGAAGGTGCATTTTCAGCCCTGTGGAGTAGGGTGCTCTTAGCGCCTAGGCCTCAAGTGCTCCTGGTGCCTAGGCCTCAGTGGGACCTCTCCTGGTGCCTAGGCACCAATACTCGATAGCCTTAACATGTTGTGGGGCTTTCACCATAACTTTTCGCTCAGGCATTGGATTAAGGTGATTCAAGATTCCACTCGAAGCTAAGAGGGAGAATTACCATTTGCATGCATTCCCAAAGCCTATATATGCCTAGGATTATACATATTTTAGTTCAAATTGATGGCATGTTTGGCCACAATAAACCACCATTAGTCAGGTGCAAGGTTTAGTACCATTGAAAGCCTAGCTAGGCCTTCAGGTTTGAGTTTCCAATGTTGAAACCTTAATGCACCAAGGGGAGGGGGTTCTAAAGAACCTAGTAAATGAGTCGAACCATGATCATTACTACTCCACTAGTGTGAATGAAGCAATAGTCAATAGGTTGTGTCTTGAGTGAAGGTTTAGTGCACTTGTTGCCTAGGCAAGATTACTTGAGGTGCAAGTGAAAGCCTAGCACACTCCTTGTCACCACCTCAAAAAAATTGGAGAATTACAAGTGTGTCATAATGGCTAAAAACCATTATATTGTGTAATTCTCACCATAGCGATTGAAGTGTAGGGGGTAAAAGGCATGATCAACACCTCCTTAAAAGTGTTCCAAGTTGGTAACTTGGCCCCCAAGAAAAGCCTTAAGGATTGCTTGATTGTCAAGCAACCTATGGACTTTTTTCTAAGGTTTTGAAAATTTGGTATTCAATTGCAAAAATTTTACAAAAGAGACTTGGAGAGTTATGGGAAGGATATGAATGGTATGAAAGTACTATTGGAGGACCAAGTTGCTCGTGGAAGACAAGTTTGGACAAAGGAAACACTAAAGGCAATAAGGACCTAAATGTCCTAGTGTAAACCTTAAGGTGTTCAAGCTTTTGACTTAAGTCAAAGTGTGAGATTGTTAGGTTATCCCACCATGGGGGAGGCATCCAAGACTTGATAAA
This sequence comes from Aquilaria sinensis, assembly GCA_005392925.1. Taxonomy (NCBI): domain Eukaryota; kingdom Viridiplantae; phylum Streptophyta; class Magnoliopsida; order Malvales; family Thymelaeaceae; genus Aquilaria; species Aquilaria sinensis. The sequence goes on along the minus strand of SMDT01002967.1, from coordinate 180,730 downwards.
TAGTAAAAAATGTTGGGCACATGCATACCAATGAGTTTAAGACAAAGAAACCATAATTAGTGAGAAGGAAAAGGACATAAAGCAAGGTTGAGCTTGTTAAGTATGTTTTGGGCCCTTAAAGCTCATTTAAGGTCATTTAAGTGGCCAAATCACTTACCCCTCTCTCATTGTAGTCCTCCTCTAGCAAAAGAATGCAGCCAAACTTCTTCCATAGCCACCACACGTTCAAACTTCCAATTGATTGAAATTGAAGGCAAAAGGAAGTAATTGGAAGCAAACTAGAGCTATTGCTTGGATACTTCAAGGATCAAGCTTAATTTTTGGCCTACCCACTTTGGTAAGGGTTCTCTTGCTCTCATGGGTTGTTTTCTATATTTTCAAGCAACCATGGAGCTAGGGCTAAGCTTGGAAGAGAGCCATGAGCTTGATGAACCAAGCTTAGTGAGGGGAGTTCACCTATTGAAGGTTTTGTGACCTAGTGTGAAGTGCACAATGATGGCAGTATGGTGAGGGTTTCTAGAGCCAAAATTTAGTACTAACTAGTGTTAAAATCCTCCTAAGACCAAGCTTTAGCTTGAGGAGGGCTGCCATAGTGATTTGGTTATGTTTATTATGTGTTTTATGGACCAACCTATGGTTATTGTTGCTGCTGCATTTCATGTGTTTGATTGTTGTGAATGGATGCTGCATTGGTTGCTATATCTTGCATATATGCATTGTTGTTTTTTGTTTTAGTGTCTTTGGATTCATGTTTTAATGATGGTTACATTGCCTATTGAATCCAAGTGCTACCCTTACTAAGTTTCTCAATCAAACTTACTCCCCTCAATTTTGTCATTTCAGGTCCAGTATAAAGATCACCTTCAAACTAACCTTTTTGGTTTGAGTTTTGATCTGAAATTTCAGGTACTGAAACTTCCATATGTCTAGTTATGATCTGGAAATTTTGATGACTTTAGGAGCACATTTGGTATTTTTAATGGTGGTACTTATTGTGTTGTGCAGCAGCTGTCCAACATCCAGTTTCTGGAGTCCATTGTGTCTCAGGCACTCCTATAACATAGGGTGCGTATTTAGCTAAGTTAAGACCATTATGTATTGCATGTATGCATGTACATGTAGTGTATGTAAGATGAGACAAGTATGTGAACATTTGAGTAATGTTTTAGCTATGTAAGTGATGTGGTGTAAACCTGCCTAAGTGTGAATGATGGGCTGCTTACTTGTAAATTCTGTTTTGGCCACATAAAGTTGCTAGATGCAAGAGAATGTAATTCATATGTGTAATGGACATATATGGGATATCTTTTGAGGGCTTTCCCCTTGTGAATGAAGTGTTTGCACACTTACGAAATTTTGTATGGGCAAAATGGTCATAAAGTGACCAGAATTTTGACTCTGTACTTAAAGTTCTATATCTCCATGTGTAGAAGTAATCTTGGAATGAAATTTTGACCACACCTAGAAAACATCTAGAGGTTGAATTGGGATTTTAAATTTCTGAATTTGGAGTCCTGTAGACAAAGATATGACATCGCAAAGTTGTCTAAGTTACTATTCATTTGGTCAGAATTTTGTAACCAAGTTCAAAAATCCATAACTTGTTCCATAGGTGGGCTATTGATGTAAAAAAAAATTCATTGGTTTGCTCTAAGTCTCTACTTGATAATGGAACAAATAAAATAGGCTAGTACATGGCTAGAATGATACATTTTATTAGTGGAAGTTATAGGTGCAGTGGCTGGCACTAGAACTTAACAAGATTGCCTAATGTGTGGTACCCAAGAATGAGACTTGTGCTAGTGTTTTCTTTCTTTAATGCCATAGTGTGCATGAAATGTGAATATGTGTGTGATGGTTGGACCAATATTCATGTGTTTACATAGTGCCCAAGAGGGCCACTTGGGTATTCACACTAAGGGTAGTATTCTGATGGCCTACAAAATATTACCAATCCTAGGAGTCTAAATGCACAATTTCGGCACCATAATTGGACTACCCCGGAGTGGGTAACATGCTTGGTAAGGCTTTAAGGTGGAATTTTAGTACACAAGTGACCCAGGTGAGTCTTAGGACTTGAGGCACTATATGGAGGCTTAGTACACCTAGTGAGTTCCTTGGAACTCAAGCAAGGCACATCCACCATGTTAACCTGCACAACAATTAAGGGAATGTTAAACTTATTGCATTAGCAAGCTAAGGCTTACTAGGAGTGAGTTAAGGGCTAGAACTCACTAGGCATAGAGCGACACTCGTGAGAGGACTAGGAAGAGGATGGATCCCAAGGAACCTATATATATGCGCATATGTTATACGCTCACACTGTATGGGCTCGCAGTAGATTACATATACATATATATGTGTTATCCTCAGTGTTTTCTTTGCAAGTTGCAGATCCCTTACTGAGAATCATAAGATTATGACTCCTGTAGTTTCATGTTGTGTAGATACAGAGCTTGTTGGACCCAACAATCATTGGGGTTTGTGGTGGTAGCTTCTATTAAAGGTATATCACTTTGAGAATCCTTGAGATTCTAGTTTATTTAGTTGCTTGTTGGTTAAGCTACATTACTAACTGATAGCCAAATGGCTTACACCTGGATAGCTTCTGAGGATGACTGACAAGTACCACCCTCAGAGGTACATCTGACCAACCTCGGAAAATGGATCCTTACCACCCTCTGCATGTAGTCACCACCCTCGGCTGCTGACACTACCACCCTTGGAGGGACATACTGCGCCATCCTCGGTCAAGTGATCTGGTGACTTCAGGAGGTCATCTCCCCATTGTCGGCAGAATAGAGCATTCCCTGAAGGTCCACCACCCTACAAAAGAGCCTTCCCCTACGGCCATCAAGAGCAAAAATTGGACCGAAGGAGACCTATTTACTGAAGGGGTCTTACTCCTCGAAGAGGGCCCATCACTGAAGGAGTTCTCACCAAGATGAGACAAAGATGGTTAGGAGCCTTTGACACACAGCCCTCCCACACACCCCTGACCTCTGGTTAGAACGGCTATAGCCAGCTGGGGTGCCTGTTCCCAAACGTACTGATCAAATCCAGTCGACCATGTGTCATAATCTGAGATGAGTTGTAGCAGGAGGCCTTCTCCTCATGACCTCTTATAAATACCTGTGGAGAACCTTGGTAAGGACACAAGAGACAAAAAAACCCTAGTTATCTTATACTCTCCATTCCATCTTTCTTACCTTCATTCTCTAAAATACTGACTTGAGCGTCGGAGGCTCCTCCCCCAGAATCACACTCCGGGGAGTCTTTAACCTCTGTTTTACTGAGTCTTGCAGCCACCTTCCTGCTGGAAGCCCCTCTCCAAGGCATCAAATATAGCTGCACCATGTCACACAATGAGGATGCTGCCGGTCATCTTTTGGCCCCGTCTATGGGAAGCTACCCTCAGGTAGCCGTCGTTGAGACTCGGCATTCTAAGGATAAGGGACTCCCGAAGTCCCCATCCGCGCCGGAGAGTCAACCAGCGACCGAGCAGCCAGTAACTGGGACTTCTTTATCGGAAGATGAACGTCCTCTAATGGTCACAATGGGCTTCCTAAGGGATTTCTAGCATTCCATCATGGCTAAAATGACACAGCAACTCGACCAGAGGTGGTCTCAACCACCTTCGGCTCGAAAGGCCTCCTCACCAGCCGCTCACCGAGAAAGGAGCCCCAAGCCTGCCCACTGGAGTTCAGGTAGCGGGGACTTCCACGATGAGTCCTCAACTAAGGATGTTCCCCCCAGGGGGCATCGTGTTGAACAAAAGACATCAAAATGGCCCAGAACCTCTCACCGGAGAAGCCCATCACCATACAGAAGGTCACCATCCCCTCGCTAGTGAAGTTATTCCCCGAAGAGAAGACGTCGCTCCCCGTTGCCGGAGACTCCCAAGGAATGGGAAGAGGCCAGTACTACCACCCTCGTGGAGAAAATCCTTGAAAGGTTGGACAAGGTAGAAAGGCAGGTGTCGCAGAAGCCTATTTGGTCGAGGTTGTTGGAGACCTTCACCGGAGAAGAGTCCCCGTTCATCCGAGTAGTAGTTGAGGCACCCATGCCCAGCGACTTCCAGGTACCTCACCTAGAGACGTATGATGGGCATAGTGACCCCCAAGCCCACCTGACCAAGTATAGGCGTAGCATGGTGCTACATGGTGCTGATGACGCCATGCTTTGCAAATGTTTTGAGGTCACCCTCTCCGGACCGGCGATTACGTGGTATAACTCGTTGACCCCCGAAACCATCATGGGTTTCCAAGAGTTGTCCACCACGTTTACAGAACAATTCATTGGCAGCAGGCCGACGGTGAAGATGCTGGTTCAGATGTTTGACATAGCGCAAAGGAATGGAGAGACCATTCGCGACTATGTCAAAAGGTTTAACCGAGAGGCCCTGAGTGTGCCGGACTTCTGTCCCTAAATACGCATCCTCACCATGATATGGGGACTTCGGTGAGATTCATAACTCTTTTATGAGTTCTCGAAGGACCCCCCGAACACCCTCGGTGAGTTCTACGGAAGGGCCGAATAGCACATGACTGCTAAAGACCTAAGGATGAGAGGTGTAAAGCCCGACCACACTTGCCCCCGAAGGGCCAAGCCAACAACCCCACTACCCAACAGAGGCCAGGGGTCAACCTCAGAAGTAGAGAGGGAAGAAGCCAGTGACCTTGACTCCCTTGAACACCATGAGAACAAACATCCTAATGGCTATGGAGACGCAAAGAAGCCAAATTCAACGTCCGAAGGTCATGACTTTGGAAAACAAGAAGAATATGGAGAAATTCTGCCAATTCCATCGGGATCACGGTCATGAAACTAAGGATTGCTTCCAACTCAGGAAGTACATCGAGTCCCTGATCAAGCAGGGCCAACTTCACCAGTACCTACGGATGCCCTCTCCTAGGGGAAGGAGGGAGGAGGAAAGAAAGGAAGATGAGGACGACAATTCTGACCGATGTCGGAACCGAAGTCCCAAGAAGAATCCTTCACCTCCAACTGGAGTAATCCAGGTGACCACCACGGGACTACCTTCGGCAGAAAGGAAGAGGAAAGCCAAGGAGATCTCAGTGATGGAATTTGGTAACCCATCAAACAAGCTCGTTTGGAAAGATGGGTCTACCGTAGTGTTCCCACAAGATGACCCACTCCTTATTATGGCAAGGATTGGGTGTTAGGACGTAAAAGGGTGCTCCTGGATGACGGGTCCAACGCCGATGTCCTATTCTCCCACCTGTTGCCAAGCTTGGGCATCGCAAAAACTAACCTCAAACTTGTCGCATCCCCTACCTTTGGGGTAGGTCCTTCCGAACTCCCTGTCCTTGGGTGGATTGACCTACCTCTGATGTTAAGGGGAACTTCTGTTCAAAACAATGGGGAGCTCTTCACCTCTGCCATGACCAGGTTCATTGTCATCAACGTACCCTCTTCATATAATGCCATCCCTGGAAGGAAAACTCAAGAGAACTTTCACATCCAACCAGATGTGAAGTACCTAACGGTCATCTTCGGCTTAAGGATAGGGACGCAGAAATATTTATTGATCAAGCTGAAGTCTGAAAGATCTTCATAAGGCCAAGGCAGAGCCCAGTGAAAGTATACACATAGACTTTGGGGGAGAAGGGCACATTGACCAAAGAGTCTACAAAAGGAGAGAAAAACGACTCTAAAAAAATTGAAACTGAGAATATAGAGCTTGTCCCGGGCCGAAGTACCCGTATGGGGAAACATTTGGCCGAAGGTGACAAGCAAAAGCTTGTATCTTTCCTTTTAATGAACAAAGATCTATTTGCCTACTCGCCGAAGGACATGCCTGGGGTAGACCCTCGCATAATTCAGCATAGTCTTAAGATACGCCCTAACACGAAGCCCATTCACCAAGAAAAGAGAAGCCTTTCGGCACACAAGAACAACTTCGTTAAATCTAAACTCCAACGGCTGATGGAGGCAGACGTAATTGGGGAAGTCAAATATCCCAAATGGCTTAGTAACGTGGTTATCGCCACGAAAGAAGGGAGTGACAAACTCCAAATGTGCATTGACTTCCAAAACGTGAACGATGCTTGCCCTAAGGATTCATATCCTCTACCGCCAATAGACCAGTTGGTGGACTCAACCACCGAGTATGGCCTCCTTAGCTTCCTCGACGCCTTCAGTGGGTATCATTAAGTCAGGATGGACCCCGAAGACGAGGAAAAAACCACCTTCATTGATGAAGTTGGTACATACTGCTATATTAGAATGCCCTTCGGGCTTAAGAATGTAGGGGCCACGTACCAGAGGTTGATGAATAGGATCTTCGACTTCTAAATCGGGAGAAACATGGAAGTCTACATTGATGATATGATAGTTAAGAGAAAATTTCCTAGTAATCATATCATAGACTTAGAGGAAACAATCCACCAACTGAGGACATTCAGAATTCGTCTCAACCCCGAAAAATGCATGTTCGGGGTGAATGCGGGTAAGTTCCTCTAATTCATGGTGTCGAAGAGAGGTATTGACGCCAATCCAGAAAAGGTCAAGGCCCTGCTGGGATTCCGAACTCCCACGCGACAAAGGATGTGCAAAGACTCATAGGGAGAATCACGTCCCTTAGCACATTCATCTCCAGATATGGGGATTCCTGTCGACTGTTCTTCAAAGTCCTCACTAAAGCAGCAAAAAAAGGAGGTGACCTCGGAACCAAGGTGTGCACTTGGAACGAAGATTGCCAAAAGGCCTGGAAAGAGCTTAAAGTCTACCTAACTCGTCTGTCAACACTCTAGCAGCCACGGAAAAGAGAACCCCTCATACTTTACCTCGCCGTCACCGGAAAGGCGGTAAGTTTGGTCCTTGTAAAGGAATAGGGGGTAAAGCAATGGCCAGTATATTATGTGAGCAAGTCTCTGAATGGTACCAAAGTCAGGTACCCCTTGTTACAAAAGGCTATTTATGCCCTAGTACTTGAAAGCAGAAGGTTACGACCCTATTTCCAGGGGCACCCCATTATCGTTCGAAGTAACCTGCCTCTTCGGGATATCATGAAGAAGGTAGGCCACTCAGGAAGGCTATCGAAGTGGAGCATCGAGCTTGGTGAGTATGATATCACCTATGAGCCAAGAAAGGCAATAAAAGCACAGGCATTGGCAAATTTCATTGCTGAGGTACCCATTGTCAAAGACAGTCCACCTAACCTTAGAAAGGATGAACTTGAGTGGAGTCTGTTTGTTGACAGGGCCTCCAGCTCCGAACATCAAGGAGCTGGAGTAATTCTTCATGGTCCCAAAGGTATGGAAGCCATGAAGGCCATCAAATTCGGGTTTAATGTCACCAACAATGTGGCGGAATATGAAGCCCTCATAGCAGGTTTGTGCCTGGCCAGAAGAGTTGGTGTAAGAAACCTTAAGGCCCACAGCGATTCTCAGCTAGTGGTCTGACAGATGGCAGGGGACTGCGGTGCAAAGGACCTAACCTTGGCAAAGTATCATTACCTCGGAACAAAGTTCATCCAAGAGTTCGATGCGGTACACATCGAGAACGTGCCTCGTTGAGACAATATTGAAGCAGATACTTTGGCCAAGTCCAAAAAGTCCACCGAAGTGCTAAGTCACCTGAGCATAGCAACCTCAGAAAGTGGATGGAAAAATCCCATAAAAAAGTATCATATGACTTTGGAGCTTCCCGAAGACCTTCTTCAAACGGCAAAAGTGCGAAGATGTTCTGGACAATTTTTCCTGATTGGAAAGGAGTTATACTGACAAGGGTATGCTAGTCCACTACAAAGGTGTGTCAGCAAAGAGGATGTAGAGACAGTCCTCAAAGAAGTCCATGAGGAGGCATGTGGTTCCTACACAGGAACTGACGCTCTGGCAGGAGTACTACTCCGCTAGGGATACTTCTAGCCCACCTTAAGAAAGGACGCGAGGCAATTTGTCCAGAAATGTCACAATTGCGAAAGACATGCTAACGTCCAGAGGCTACCCTCGGAAATGATAACTCTAGCTAACTACCCTTGCCCCTTCACAGTATGGGGTATTGACCTCATCGGGCCTCTCCAAACTACACCCGAAGGAGTGAAGTTCTGCGTAGTCACAGTAGATTACTTCACTAAATGGACTGAGGCAGAGCCTCTAGCAACCATATCGGCGAAGGACGTACAAAAATTCATTTGGAAGAACATCGTATGTAGATTCGACATACTGACGGTGATAAAGGCCGATAATGGTTCCCAATTTATTGACAAGAGGTTCCAAGAATTCACTACTAACCTCAGGATAAAAATGCACTTCGCCCCGGTACCTCATCCTCAGAGCAACGGATAGGTAGAGGTGTCCAACAGAACCATAAAGGATGGTTTGAAAAAGAGATTGAAGGAAGCAAAAGGAAAATGGCTAGGAGAACTTCCTAGTGTGCTATGGAGCTATCGGACAACCCCCCGAAGGGCCACAGGTGAGACGCCTTTCTCACTCGTATTCGGCACGGAGGCCATTTTTCCTATCGAAGTGGTTCAGTCATTGATAAGGGTACAAGTGTTCAACGAAGAGGGGAACAACCTTGGGTTAAGAACCAAGTTCGACCTAATTGATGAACACAGAGAAGTGGTTGAGCTTAGAGGAAAAGGTTTTCAGCAAAGGGTAGCTATTGCTGCAAACTCGCATGTCAAGCAAAAAGGAATCAGGAAGGGGGACCTTGTCCTCCGAAAGGCTGAGTTTGAGCCCCGAAGACCATCTCACGAAGTACTTCAGGCAAACTGGGAAGGGGCTTATTTGGTCCTTGATGAAGTTCGGCCAAGAGTCTACAAGCTCAGCGATACCGAAGGTGGAGAATTGAAGAACACATGGCATTCAGATGCTTTGAAAAAATTCTACACTTAGAAATTTTTCTAAGGAAAATAGTCCCACCAAAGGAGTATAGCCAAACAAGGTGTAAGTACCTATGTACAAAAGTGATACATCTTCTCCAAAGGAGCAACAACCGAACATGGCTGATAAAAATAGGCAAAGCTTTGCCAAAAAATATTGGTAAAACTGGTGCTATATATGCCGAAGGTGGTTATCCGGATAACAGGCGCGGAGGATACTTACTATCTTCTCAAGGGACCTAGACCGAAAATGGTTGAACTGACCCTTGGTACCAAAGATAGTATAGGAGAAATATGTCCTAAGACTTAGACAAATTTTGGAGGAAAAAAAAAATTTTCATTTACGCCTTGGTACAACAAGAAGAAGTTTACAAAGAAAAAGAAGAAGGAAAAAGAAAGCCTATTCAGGGTCCTGGACGCCTAGGGGACCTCGTCATCTTGAGCTACTTCACCACCAACCTCCTCTATCACAACCTTCAGCGCCGGAGGATGAACAAAGGGAAGATTGAGGTGCTCTATCTTTGACCATGCCAAGCGAGGCCATTCGGGGATGTCCAGGCCCACCAAAAAGGAGAGGTCGAGGTTGGGGTACTTGGCCAGAACTTGGTACCGAGCCAAGCAGAAGCCATCTTGGAATTCATCCTTGGTTGCTTGATTGGCCTTGTCCTTCTTGACAGTCAAGTCGTCCAGCTCATTCCTCAGCTCCGCGACCTCCCTCTCTAGCTTCTTTGTCTTCTTCTTCTTCTTCTCCTTCTTCAGTGTGTCGACCTCGGCTTGAAGTTCAGCGTTGTCTGTAAGGGCCTTTGTGAGGATTGTAGAGTCCTCCTCATTCTTCTTTCTGTAGGCCTCATTAGCCGAAGTTAGCGCGATAACCTTCACGCCAAGGTCAAAGACCTTCTTGGAAAAATCCTGAGAGAGCTCCTCCTGACACTTCAAGAACTCCTCCCGACGTTTAGCCACCTCATCCTTGGCTATCTTGTTGAGCTCGTCGTACTTAAGGATCGAGCTGGCATAAAATACCTTGGCTCTTGCCAAAGGCTCCTCAGTCTGAGATCGGACTCAAGACTGTTTCACTACCGAAACTCTGAAATATCCACTGTACGCCAAAAGCCGTAGAAAGAAAGACTCCGAATAAGGGTCAAAAGGCTATAAAAGCTTAGAAAAATCTTCTAAGTCCCGAAAAGCTTAAAACTTACCTGGGCAACGTGTTCGGACATCCTCACGGCGAGGACCTCCTCATTTGGGCACTCTTCACTAAAGGACTTAAAGGTGGCGTTGGTGAGGATGCCCTTCGCCATCTGAGGAGCCATTTTCTGGCTATCCACGGAGAACAAGTTCATGTCCTCCGTGAAGGTCCAGAAAGGCTCATTCGGCACCTTGTCCCTCGAGATATGGGAGTCCCGAAGGGCCCACTTCTGAGCGTGCTCCACCATCCATGCAGCGGGCGCCTGCTCCTCTGCAAAATCATGTCGAAGTTCTATCAGCACATTATCCCTTAGCAATTCTTCTAAAAGATCTAAAATGCCAAAAATTCCAAAATTCATAAAAAAATGGCTAAAGGGCAAACCTGGTGGAACCTCGGCGACATCCTCATCGGAGTCACTGACCTCTTCTACATCGGTAGGGACCTACTTGCCTTTCATTCTTCGGCGCTCCTTGAGCTCTTCAACGAAAAGGCCCCCTGTCGAAGTTCCCAAGGTATCCAACACAATGATGGGGCTTCGTGGAGTCGAGTTGATGGCTAGCTCCTAGGGTGGGTCGGTGTGAACCGAGGACTGGTCCTGTACCTCCACGTCACCTTCTAGAGGGGGAGGAAGAGAGTCCTCCTTGGCCTTCTTCAACTTCTTTGCCAAAGATGGCCCTCCCCCCGATGTCTTCTTCCTTTTCAGGGCAGCTTTCTTCCTTCGCTGCTCCCCTTTCTCGGCTTAACCGAGGAAAAGGGACTTGTAAAATGCAACGGATTGGTTGCCCATCTCTGAAAAAGGAAAGACATCAATGTAAGTCCAGAGGATTACATATAACAAAATCTGGAAGATGACTTACTGTCAACAAGGGCTTCGTATGTAAGCTCCTCCTGAAAGAGCATCACCAGCCACGCCTTCTTCCCGTCGAAAGCAAGCTTTGGCATGTTGAGGTCAGTTTTGTGCTCCTTGATTACCCCAACTCCCGAAGGACCTCTTCGGTCATGAGATTCCACTTGATGGGAAAGGCGTACAAGGAGCGTGGAGGGACCTCGGGGTCTTAATCTACGATAGCTCGGATGCGGCTGTCGAACTCCTCAAATTTTGCTACTAACTCAAGAGTTAGCAGCTTCCTGGGGTCAACAACATCCGTCTCCAACGTCCCCGAGGCCCACCTAGTTGGCACATATTTCCATGCCTTGTCCACCTTCATGAAGAAAAACTTCTTCTACCACCCTCGCCAGCTATCCTTGGTCCCGAAAGTGAACGTATACGTTTTCCTCCCAGATCCCCGAGGTAACAAAAAATAAAATCCACCCTTTGGAATTAGGAAGAATTTGTAGTACTGCATAAAGATGATGAAGTGGGGCCCTATCTTGAAGACCCTACACATGTAGAGGAAGGTAGTGAATTAAGAATAGGCATTCGAGGAAGTTGGTTCACGGCTATGCCATGAAATTGGTAGAACTCACAAACCCTTTTCGAGGGAAGGTACCGAAGTCTGGCCTTTAGTTGGGCACGAAAGATAGTAACCTTATCCGAATGGTACATGTAACCAACCAGGCCTGGAGTAGGCAGCTGGTAATGGAATAAGAGGGAAGATAGAACATAGCTGACCACTTCTCCATTTTCTTCGAAGTGGTGCAGCACGGGTGAGAGTCGAAAGGAACCCAACTCTCGGGAATGGGACGAACAGTCAAGAGTGGGACTAGAGAAGACATGTGGAAAGTAGGAGATGACTTTGAAAAAGTAGAAAAGAGTAAAAACATAGAAAATTGAAGGACTTCGGAAAGGAGGACCCACCAAAACTCTTGCCAATGTCGGGATTTGTGAACACCGTTGCAAAAACTAGCTAGAAATTGCTCCACTACTTGCACCGCCGTAGAAAATAGACAAAAGCTTGAGAGCAAACGAGAGCAAAATGGAAGCAAAAGAAAGCAAGTGAAGAGAACTCTAAGGAGAGGAAGGTTTATACAGGCCGAAGGGGGTAGGCGAATCGTCGCCATAATTACCCCTTAAAGGCGAAGAGACACGGTTGATGTAACCAACACAACTATCCACCAATTACCGTGTGACATGCATCGCCCGACATAGGAAATGAGGGCATGCCTCCTGATAACACGAAGGCCTAGGCAAGCTTATCCGAAGTGACGCATCTGTCTGATTACGAGATGTGATGATTCACTGACCTGGAGCAAAAAATTAAAAATGGAATACACATTTCAGAAATACCAAGGGCCTGGCCAAGAAACGAGAAGTGACACTTCTAAGCTACCTCGGCTGAGAAGACATTACCTTAGAGAACGAAGTATCCCCTGCCTAAGAAGGCCAATAAGCTACATCTATGGTAATTGCTAGCTTCCACAACGAGCTCGACGAAATGCTCTCAAAGACTCTACTCACTGAAGTTACAACTTCAGCTTTCTGAGGGGTGCATGTGATAGCCAAATGGCTTACACTTGGATAGTTTCTGAGGATGACTAGCAAGTACCACCCTTAGAGGTACATCTAACCAACCTTAGAAAATGGATCCTCACCACCCTCTGCAAGTAGTCACCACCCTCGGCTGCTGACACTACCACCCTCAGAGGGACATACCGCGTCATCCTCGGTCAAGTGATCTGGCGACCTTAGGAGGCCATCTCCCTATCCTCAGCAGAATAGAGCATTCCCCGAAGGTCCACCACCCTACCGCAGAGCCTCCCCCTATGGTCCTTGAGTGCAAAAATCAGACCGAAGGAGACCTATCTACCGAAGGGGTCTTACTCCCCGAAGAGGGCCCATCACCGAAGGAGTTCTCACCCAGATGAGACAAAGACGGTTAGGAGCCTTTGACACACAGCCCTTCCACACGGCCCTGACCTCTAGTCAGAACGGCTATAGCCAGCTGAGGGCACTTCTTCCCGAATGTACGGATCAAATCCGACGGACCATGTGTCAAAATCTGAGACAAGCTGTAGCGGGAGGCCTTCTCCTTATGACCTCCTATAAATACCTATAGAGAACCTTGGTAAGGAAACAAGAGACAAAAAACCCTAGCTATCTTCTGCTCTCTGTTCCGTCATTCTTACCTTCATTCTCTAAAATACTGACCTGAGCGTCAAAGGCTCCTCCCCCGGAATCACACTCCGGGGAGTCTCTAACCTCTGTTTTACTAACTCTTGCAGCCACCTTCCTATCGGAAGCCCCTCTCCAAGGCATCTTCACACCAGAGGTCCCTTTCCTAGACACCTTCATACTGGAAGTCCTGCTTGTAGCTGCACCATGTCACACAATGAGGATGCTGCCGGGCATCACTAACTATAGTTTTCTTGGCTATAGAGGATAATGAGCACGTGGAGGATCATTGAGCCTTGCCACTGGAATCTCTTATCTAAGGTGGAAGCTAGTTGATTGGATCTCAGTAGTAGTTGCCCTATGTATGTATAATTTATGGTAGTGGCCTCCAGTGTGTATAAATAGAGTTATGGACTCTAGGGTTGCCTTTGGGTGTAGGGCATAGTCCACAGTTGTTTAAATGCCCACACACAATTAATTATGTGCAGGATTCATGTTGATGCTATAAAATTTTTGTATGCTTTGACTCTTTGAACATTGGTTTTTATGGAAATGCCTAGGCCACATAAATATTTTATGATTTTATACTTGCTCAAGTCAAAGCAAGTCTTTCATACATACTTGCATTCTTAGGTTAAACAACTAGTGACTTGAGGTTTTAATCAAGGTGCACATAATTAACTAGCCAATTACAACCAACATGAGACTTGTTCTTATAGGCTTCCTAGGCAAGGCCATGAGGGGCCATAGGGCATAAGGCATTGTAAAGTTTGGAATCGTCGAGGAGCCAATGAACCTGCTTGACAAAGAGACAAGTTAGGTGCATTGGCATCTGTTGACTGAGGTACCCCCTAAACACTGAAAAGAACCGCTAAAAAGGTACTACCCAATGCATGCAAGCTACTTGCTAAAGCCTGTGTCAGGACAACTGGCTCCAGAGGTTGTTGGGAGAAAATAGACTTTTGACCACAGATCCTACCGACCATGTGGATAGTGGATCTAAGGTATAGTAGGTAAGCCTCAACCCTTTAAAATAGGTACAAATAAAAAAGACATCCCCAAACCCCAGGTACATACACATATATACAATTCTATTGAGCATTTCTTATACTCCCTACCATATCACCCGCTTACTTGGGCATCAGAGAGTCCCCTACTGGAAAACACTCAAAGGACTCCCTCCCCCCTTTCCCTGGTGTCTTTCAGAATGATAGGTAATCGGAGTACGTACATCTGAAGGCCGAGATGCAAAACTTAGGCAACCAAGTGCTCCAAGGACACCACAATGCATCAAATAACATTGGATGAATTATAAGAAAAATATAATCATAGCAAAGAAAAAAGAAACCACAATCAGAAAATCATCCTAGGGTTCATTTACTCAAAGCATGAGTAAGGAAAATGAGCTCATAATGCTATAAAATAAACACAGCAAATTTAATAAAAAACTTGGAAAAGAATTATCCATCTCTGAATTATTTCTCCATTAAGAATTCTTTGATGCAGTGCTTATTGGACGATGTTTATCATCAAAACTACCTCCAACTAGCTTCCTCAAAGAAAACTATTTTCTTTCTCTGTATTTCTTTGTCTCTACCACCCTCTCTTTTTCTCTCCTTATCTTCTACTCGAAATAACCTAAAAAAACCTAAATAATAAACAAACACAATTTAACACATGACTATGTTAAAGGCCATGTAATGCTTTTGGAACTTAAAATCTCACTAAATGGAAAAAGCTTTATAACATGGGCATGTAACTCAAACACGGTCGTGTAATGGGGCATGTAAGGTGCTACATGGTTATGTTGCAAGGTGTGTTTGCTTTAAATTTTTCCAAAACTTCCAATTCAACTCCTAAGCTTTTCAAAAATCCTTACTAACTCAAAAACTGCTGAAATATGACCTGAAAATGAAATAAAACCAATTAAGCATCAAATTCTACCAAAAACACATCAAAACATAAGCAAATACAAGGTAAAAACATATAGAAAACATGGCTAAATATAAGCATACCTATTATCACCGGTCATTCTTCCTTAGGAAGAGGTATCTCCAAAGTAGAAGTGGTATTTGTTACGATTTGAATCCATTATACTTAGCGCATCAAGCTTTGATAATGATGAGATATACGTGGGTTCCCATAGACAGTGCCAAATGGTGCAAGAGCCTTCCTTATCATGTGGCATCTTCATCGGAGAACCTTTTGAATGAAGTTGGCCTAAAAGTGGTCCACTGGCCTAAACCCTGCAACATGAAGAGAAAGGAGCTAGTGGCTTCCCCATAGTTTTATCAAGAAAACCTGGGACTTAATGTAAAAGTAGGAGACAAAAGGAGCAGAGTTTGTATCACTCGTACCTTGCCTTTGGGTCTCCTTAGGTTATTTATAGGTCAGAAAAGGCCAGCTAGCTAGCCAACTAAATCTAAAAATCTAGAGTTTATACTTGTAAGGTCACCCTAATAGGAGTTCTCATGATGTGAGTAAGGTGGCTCACTGGTAGGCCTATCTTAGTGTAAGGTGTCTCAAAGTGCCTATGTCGGCAATGCCTCTATCTCTACTTTGTCCTACTATTTTGAGATCAGGAAACCTAGCTTGGCTAAGCATTATGGATATAGGTGAGGTGGCTCACTAGCAGGCTTGACATAGTGTGAGGTGTCCATAAGTGCCTTCATCGGCAATGCCTATATCTAAATTTTTTTCTACAGTTTTAAGATCAGGGAACGTAGCACATCAAAATAGTTTGGATGGATTTCATAGTTCACTGAGGGTGATAGCCCTTTCACTATCAAAGTGTTTTCTAAGTAATCACAATGAATTTATGTTGTATTTAGCCTTAGGAGAAAGTTTGCATTGATTTGGAAGAGGACTGTTCAAGGTGGAACAAAAAATGCATGAAGTAGCAGAAAGGCTTTAGGCCCTTAGTACTACAGCAACCATGTAAACTTACGTAGGTCGTACCCTGACACCTTAATACCAGACCATACTATAGCAGCCAAGTAGGTCTACTAGAACCTAAGAGAAATGATTCTTAATTCCATAGCACAAGCCCTCATGCTATAGTGCCAGGGCACATTTAGACTCAAGTTTGTGATGTCTCAAAGCTTTTGGATGGGTTCCTAAGCATTCTTGGGCATGAAAAATGTTAGTGTTGTGCCCAAAAGCCAGTCATGAGATGATTGTATTTTTGCACATTGAGTCATGATATTTTATTAAGGCATTAATCCAGCAATTATGTTTGTTGTTTTGTTCCTGCGTAACTTAACAAACATAATTGTAACCCTAGAATAATGATATTCTTAAAAGTCCTTGGTCTAGTACTATTGTGGAGCGGGTTGCAATAATACATAACGACTAGCATATGTGGAGACTAATATGAGATATGTAGTCTACATATGCGTACAAGTTGGAGAACTTGTGTACTGGACCGACCCACCATGAGAACACTACATGGATCGTTATATGAGTGTCATAAGTGATTCCCATAGTGATCAGGGTATATGTAGTCCTTCGACCTAAGATCATCAAGGTTCCCTACATGTGAGTCACATACTTTGATACTTTCCTTTGTTGCTCGTAACTGAGTGAACTTGAAGGAGGTCATTGGGTATGTCACATATCATACGGAGGGATTTGTATGATCAAGATGGGATTTGTCCCTCCTATGTAACGGGAGCGATATCTTCGGGCCCCTTGATAGAGTGAGACTTAGAAAATGCATGGCCATGCTCGGATGAGTTGATATGCGATATCAATGTCATCAGTTTAAGTTAGTCTACTTGGTAATCAAGAAACCAAAGATTGGGCTATACGAGAGTGACACATTCCATGTCTCATGCTTAGTCTTGATATCTTGGACAAAGGGACAATGGCATATATCGGTGATGATCATAAAGGTATAGTCGAATCATCAACAATCTTGTCACTTGGGTAGCAATGATGTGTTGCTAGACACCGCTCATTGCTTATGATCATAAATGTTATTTATGATCATTGCCAACATGATAAGAGCCTATTGGGTCGCACACATAGAGCATTTTGGATCATTAGAGTGCATGGGCTAATTATTTGGGTTATGGTTTCACTTTAATTTCGTATTAATAATGGGCCCAAAAGTTGAGCCATTATTAAGCCCGAAATTAAATCCTAATTGGATTAGGGCTTTGAAACCTATTAGGCCTGGAAGTTGAGTCTCACTATAAATACAACTTTTAAGTGAGAAATTCGCAGGTCTCCTTGCCCTAGCCTCCAAAAAGGACAGCTGCACTCTTCTCTTGCAATTCCTTGGAGGACGCAAGCTAGCATTGCGAGCGCAAGAGAAACGCATCTACCGGGACGTGGTGGAAGCGTGGTGATCCCGAGAGGCTCGTGTGGATACCATAGAGAGCCTGAACACGTCAACTGTTCAGGTTTTGTGATTCGACTCTACAGTTGAGTGAGAGATCTCAATCGAAAATTAGGTATGAAAATTTTCGAACACCCGGTTTACCCCGTTTCACTTGGATCCTGGAGGGTTTCGGTTAAATTCCGCTGCGCTGTTTGGCTCCCGAAACCCAACAAAAAAGACCTAAGAAATGCTAAAATTAAGACTTACTCCACTCACCGATATGTTTTATTGAATGAAAGTTTGAAAACAAGGTAATGTGGCTAAGATGGCAAGCAGCCTGAAGGTTAAGGTTGTCTCTAATTGTTAAGAAAGGGTCAGAACTTTGAGCAACCTATGAATGAGCTCTTAAATCCTAAGAAATAGTGAAGAAACCAACCATGGAACCTTAAGGTAGGCTCATAACAACTGTGGTGGGATATGGTTAGGGTTGGAAACTTAGCAACTCAAGGTTGAAGGCTTATGGTCCTCGAGTGCTAATGGAACCCTAAAGGGTCGAAATCAAACTTGTTAAGCTTGATAAGTGTGTTTGCTTGATAAGTAAGCCACCTAGGGGTAGTAATAGGTGGACAAGGTAGTCAGGTTAAGTATAGTGGCTAAGGGGCAATGTTAGCACAAAAAGGAAGAAAGTGCACTAAGGAGTGGCAAATTTGGGTCTTAGACCCCTAGTACACCAAGGGTTGGGGTTGTAAAACCCCAGGCACTAGGGAGGATACAAGTGTGCCCCAACCAAGTTTGGACTTGGTAAGTATAAGCCACTAAGGGGGCCGATAAGTAAAGCTACTAAGGTTAACTACTTGGCATAATAAGAAAGGGAAAAATGTGGATAAGAATTTAGTGGGTGATGACTTAACCAATGACTCTCATTAATTGATGGGTTAGGATGTGTAGTTGTTGATTTTGATGAATGGAACCTATAAGGACTTTAAAGGCAATGTATCCTAGCTAGGAAGGGCCAGTTTCCAGTACCTTGACTGTATGACTTCACAACAAGATAAGCACCCGCAGGTGTAAAAGAAGTCCTAAGTACATGTGCATTTGTTTCATCCATCCAACCGTCCATCCATACATATTTGAATTGCATATTATATTTTATTGTGTATGTGCTTTTTTCTTTTTTTTTTTTTGTGTTTCTTGACAAGACTTGTTGTGCATTATGTTCACATGTATGAACATATTTGTGGTTTAACTATTTTTCCCCTTGTAGGTACTTCTTTGAAATTTGTTACTAAGTACTCATTGTACTAATCCTCTTAAGTTCTTTATCATGCAGATTAAATGAGAAGAGTATGGCATAACTGGCCTAGTAGCTAGAGGCGCTGGTAAGCTAAGTTTCTTTATAGGCACTAATCTATGAACCTTTTCTAGTTGAAGGCTTGCATGATTATGTGTTGGACTAAATACAAGTATTTTCATGGTTTCCTCACTTTAGGAGACTAAATGGCATAAGGAAGGGTCCATGAGGCTTACACTCAAGTAATTAAATGATGAATCTAAGTGGAAAAGGTTTCAATATAAGTATGCTCTAGAATGCTTGATTGCCTTATTTAGGCTACGTATGTAAAGAATTCTGTATGTACAATACTTGGTTATTACCTAATGGTTAGGTTTTTTTTTTTTCTAGATTTTGCTTGTTTTGCATTGGTTTTAAAAGTCTGGTCATCATGGTTTCTATAATGTTTTATTACCATTTGGATATCCAAAGCAACTCAAGCATATTTTCTATGCAAGGTAGGTTGGATAGTAGTTTCATATAAGGGTTTTTGGACCTTAGGTAGTAGTTAGCCAATTGTAACTATGTACATTGAGTTCCAATGACTCAGGCTAAGCACTTCTTCATGCCCATAGCATATGCATTCCACAATAGTTGATATCAGACCAGGGGTTAGTGGTCTTAGCTAGGGACAACAAGTGAGGCATTAGATACTAAGATGAAGTTTAGAAATTTTGCTAAGTATTAGTTAGTTAACAATAATCATAAATGTTGCATTGTTACTTTAAGACCTCTTTTGCTTTTGGTTGCAAGTTTTTATAGGTGCTGGAACTCTATTGGTCGTCTAAGTCTTTGTTGCTGGTGGATTTTGGCAAGTTGTTAAACCAAATTAAGGGACAGTTTTGATGTTACCCACTCCGGGGTAATCCAATTATGGTGCCAAAACTATGCATTTTAACTCCCAAGATTGGTGTGTCTTGTAGGTCATCAGAACAACACCCCTAGTGTACATACTCAAGTGACCCCTTGAGAACTATGTAAATACATGCATATTGGTCTAACCATAACACGCATATTCACATTTATTTACACCATGGCAGCTAAGAAGAAAAACATTAGCACAAGTCTTAGTTTTGGCTTCAACACATTTAGCATTCTTACTAGGTTCAAAAATTCCAGCCACTACACCCAAACTTCCTCTAATAAACTGTATCATTCTAGCCATGTACGCCCCTATTTTATTTGCTCCATTATCAAGTAGAGACTTATAGAAAACCAAGTAATTTTTTTTTACATAAATAGCGCACCTATGGACCAAGTTATAGATTTTTTTAAGTTGGTTACAAAATTCTGACCAAATAAACAGTAACTTAGCCAACTTTGCAACGTCATATATTTGGCTACAGGGCTCTAAATCCAGAAATTCCAAAGCTCAGTCAAACCTCTAGATGTCTTCTAGGTGTAGTGAAAATTTCATACCAAGATTCATTCTACACAGGGAGATATTCAACTTTAGGTACAGGGTCAAAATTCTGGCAACTTTTAGACCATTTTGCCCATACAATTTTTCCAAACCATTCAAACACTTCATTCACAAAGATAAAGCCCTCCAAGGCTATCCCATACATGTCCAATACACATATGAATTAAATTCTCTTGAATCTAGCAACTTTATGTGGCCAAAATAGAATTTACAAGTAAGCAGCCTATCATTCACACTTAGGCAGCTTTGCACCACTTCACATACATAGCCACAACATTACTCAAATGTTCACATACTTGTCTCATTTTACATACACTACATGTACATGCATACATGCACTAAAAAATGGTCTTAACTCAGCTAGATACGCACCCTAAGTTACAGGAGTGCCTGAAATGCAATGGACTCCAGAAACAGGATGCTGGACAGCTGCTGCACAACACAATAAGTACCATCACTAAAAATACCAAATGTGCTCCTAAAATCACCAAAATTTCCAGATCATAACTAGACACATGGAAGTTCATGTACCTGAAATTTCAGATCAAAACTCAAATGATAAAGGTCAGTTTGAATGTGATCTTTCTGCTGGACCTGAAATGGACAGAAAGGGGGTAAGTTTCTTGAATGAAACTTAGTAAGGGCTTATCATTAGAAACTTGAATTCCCAGAAACATACCTGAAATCCAAAGACATAAAAACACAAAAAAAAAGCACATATACAAAAATATAGCCATCCAAATGCACAAACAAACAGAACACAATCAAATGCAATGCTGGCAGCAATACATCATTAGGGTTAGTCCATAAACAATCAAATAAACAATATGTAATCACTATGGCAGCCCTCCTCAAGCTAATTCCTGGTCTTAGGAGGTTAATTGGCCTTATTTAGTACTAACTTGGGCTCTAGAAACCCCTGTAAACACTGCCATCTTAGTGCATGAAAAACAGTAAGGCTGGAACCTTGTTCATGCACACCCCCTTAACCCATACTTGGTTCCTTGAGCTTTTTTCTCTCTTCCAAGCATGGTCTTAGCTTCATGGATGCTTGATTATCATCTCAAGACAGTAAAAAACCATGAAACATGAAGATAAAACCCTTACCTAAGCTGTGAAAGCTGAAATCTTCAAGAGATACACAACAAACGCGAAAATTAGGGTTTTTTCTTGTTCCTGGTGCATCCGATTGCCTTCCTTTTTTATTTCTTGAGAGATTGAGCTGTGGTGTCAATGGAAGCCTATGGAGGAGCTAAGGAAGGATTCTGTAGCTGGTTATGGCCGAAATGGCCAAGGAAAGGCAAGAAATCAAGATATTTTACGTGATTTAATTAGTTTAACCTTAACCTTCACTTAGGTCACTATAAGTATGCCTCAAGCAAGGACTTTTTGGCTAATATTTAGCCACATTTTTTACCTTATAACCTGAAAATAAAAGGCTGGGATAATCCTAGAAATGGCCATCTTTGAATCTCGTCAAAAGTTATCCCATCCTTAAGTTATTTTTGGGAACAATTGTACACCTAGTTGTCCTAGGTTCTTGAATCATAGCTTTTGTTTCCTTTATGTAATTGAGCCTCAAAAAATTGCTTCCATAGCATTCAAATCCTTCCAAAATCTCTCTTTTAGAGTTGTACAATTGAGTACCCAAGTCTTGAAATCTTGCAATAAGACCAATAGATTACTTGTAAAACAAGCAATCTTTTAGGGTTTCCTTTAGCACCAAGTAACCATTGAAATTTTTAAGGAGGTGTAGATTATTTAGTTTACCCCTCACATTTCATTCACTATGGTGAAAATTACACTATGTAATGGTTTATAACCATTATGCCTTTATACTGTAATTTTCCCATTTGTTGAGGTGGTAACATTTGAGCCCTATTCTAAGTTGCCTAAGAGACTTCACTCTCTTGTTTGAGGATAACTAGGCCCTAAGGACGGGATACTAGGAAGAGGCCAGAGGGTAAGCGCCAAGGCACATTAAGGCTCTACAAGTGCACCGAGACCAAATGACACAGTCACCACTCAAAAGTAAAAGGTGTCATCAATAGCAAAAGCACGTAAAGCCTATGGGCAAGAGCTAAGATGCACTATGGTATATATGCACATGAGCTATTTAAAATATTAACCCTATGGCGGAAGAGCATGTAAGGATTATGGGGTAAAAGTAATGACTTGATTGATGGATTGTTTGACATTGAGAACACTGAACCCCCTAAAAAAAGCCATAAGGGAGCTTGTATCCAAGGTACAACAAACCTTGAAGCAACAAGTTTAGCACCTTTGTGCAATGTTTTGCTTGAGTGAGCATGTAGGCAATGGTTAGGAAGGGTGCTTAAGGGCAAGGGGTTGTGAAGTTTTAAGACCTCTATCTACAAGCACACTGTCACATGTAGATAAGGTGAGTAAGTATCAATTTCATGTACGTTGAGTGTATTGGTTCACAATTACCATTGCCTTTAGACCCACTTTAGCTAAACAAACAAAACTTGTTGATTTACTAACTATAAGACTAATTAGGTTATATAACACTACTTAAATTACCACTAAAACAAGAGTAGTAAACACAATGCAAATTAGGGTTTTCTAATGAATTAATGAATGCACATTTCTTATAGTTTCACTGCTTAAGTTAGTTAGCTAGTGAAGTACGACTAATGCCTAGATTTTCCAAGTTGTTGGTGAAGTGATTTAGTTAGGCTCTAACTTTTCCATATTAAGGGTCACTCTCCCAAGCTGAAATGACAATGGACTCTCATCCAATTTTCTAGTTTAATAAAGGCATTACAAGTTCAATTTGCCTTCACCTAGTCTTCTAGACTAGTCTCTTAACAAACACATGGTCGTTGCACTCTTCACCTAATTGCAATTCCTTTTAATATTTACAAAAAAAATCTAAGGTGCAAGTAGATTTAGCCACAAATGAATTAACATAATAATAGGTTCAATAAAATAACAAATAAGCATTGAAGGAACATCCAAGATGAAAAACCATTTGTTCAATTAGCATAACCATGTCAAGCAGCTACATCCATAGAAAATGCATAAGGAACTACTCCATGCTCACACTAATCATAAACATGAAAATAAACAAAGTAGCCTCCATGAAAAAATACATAAAATAGGAAAGAATAATACCCAAGATGGCTAAAAGAGGTTGATTCCCTAAATCTCCCAAACAAGCCTCCATGAGCACTCTAAGCCTCCTCTAAGTCAACTCTAATGGTGGGTCCACAATATTAAAGAAGAAAAATAAGAAGATGATCCTTGATGTCCTGAAGGACTTAGGTCACCTGCGCTCAGCATTTACGTTAAAGCAAATGTGTACCTTAGTCAGCAACTTATCCCTGAAAGACACCAAAAGAGGGGGTGAAGGGAATCCCCAGATTGTTTTCCTTGGGGGGATTCTCTAACTCCCAAGTATGTTACCCACTCTAGGGTAGTATAGTTATGGTGCCAAAATTGTGCATTTGAAACTCCCAGGATTGGTATGTTCTATAGGCCATCGAAACAACACCCTTAGTGTGCATACCCAAGTGCCCTGCTTGGGCACTATGTAAATGCTTGCAAATTGGTCCAAAAATTACACACATATTCAAATTTTATGAACACCATGGCAGTAGGGAAGGAAAACACTAGCACAAGTCTTTATCTTGGCTACCACACATTAGGCAATGTTATTAAGTGTAAGTGACCAGCCACTGCACTTGTAACTTCTTCCAAAAAATGCATTAATCTAGGCATGAAAACCCATGTTTTCTTTACATCATTGTCAATTAGAGTCTTTAATCAAACCAAGTAATTTGGTTTTACATCAATAGCTCACCTATGGACCAAGTTATGGAGTTTTTAAGTTGGTTACAAAATTCTGACCAAATGAACAGTAACTTAGCCAACTTTGCAACATCATATCTTTGGCTATAGAGCTCAAAATTTAGAAATTTGAATTCCCAGATCAATCTATAGATGTGCTCTAGATTTGGTCAAAATTTCATATCAAGATTCCTTCTACCCAGGGAGGTATAGAACTTTGAGTGTAGAGTCAAAATTCTGGTCACTCTATGACCATTTTGCCTATACAAAATTTCATAAGTGTGCAAACACTTCATTCACAAGGGGAAAGCCCTCCAAGGATACCCCATATATGTCCAATACACATTGGAAATACATTTTCTTGCATTGAGAAACTTTATGTGGCAAAAACAAAATTTACAGGTAAGCAGCCTATCATTCACAGTTACGCAGCTTTGCACCACATCACATACATAGCCAAAACATTACTGAAATGTTCACATACTTGTCTCATTTTACATAAACTACATGTACATTCATAAATGCACTACAAAATGGTCTTCACTTAGCTAAATACACACCCTAAGTTACAGGAGTGTCTGAGACACAATGGACTCTAGAACAGGATGCTGGACAGCTGCTGCATAACACAATAAGCACCACCACTAAAAAAACCAAATGTGCTCCTAAAATCACTAAAATTTCCTTATCATAACTAGATACATCAAAGTTAAAATATCTGAAATTTTAGATCAAAACTCAAACAAAAAAGGTTAGTTTGAATGTGATATTTCTACTAAACCTGAAATGGTAGAATTGAGGGGAGTAAGTTTCATTGTGAAACTTAGTAAGGGTAAAACTTGTACTCTTAAGGAAATGTGATGCTCATTCAAACTTGCATCAAAACACACTAAACACAAAACCACAATGCATGTGTACAAGATATAGCAATCAAATGCAGTAGCCAATCACAACCAATAAACACATAAAATGTGGCAGCAACATAAACCATAGGTTAGTCCATAAAACATGCAATAAACTTAAGTAAATCACTATGGCAGCCCTCCTCAAGCTTAAGCGTGGTCTTAGGAGAGTTTTAACACTAGTTAGTACAAACTTTGGGCTCTAGAAACCCTTCAATTCACTGCAATCACTGTGCACTTCACACTAGGTCACAAAACTTTCAATAAGTACACTCCCCTCACTAAGCTTGGTTCATCAATCTTGTGGCTTTCTTCCAAGCTTAGCCCTAGCTCTATCGATGCTTGAAAATATAGTAAACAATCCATGAGAGCAAGAGAACCCTTCCCGAGATGGGTAGGCTAAATTTTAATCTTGAGCCTTAAAGCACCCAAGCAATAGCTCTAGTTTCCTTCCAATTGCTTCCTTTTGCCTTCAATTTCAAATCACTTTAAGTTTGAATGTATGGTGGCTACGGATGAACTATGAAGGAGGGTGGGCTACATCCTTTTGCTGGTATGGCTAAATATGAGAAAAAAAAAGGTGCTCTTGACACTTAAATTTTCAAAAGTACACTAAACACGCTTAAGTAGTCTTAACTTTGCTTTATGTCTCTTTTCTTACTTCCAAACCATGGTTTCTTAGTCTTAAACTCATTGCTCACATTTTGACTTCCTTATCTTGCCATAGCAGCTCCTCCTTAGGTGGGATAACCCCACAATTTTAGTGTTTGACTTAAGTCAAAGACATACACATCTTAAGGCCTACATTAGAACATTTAGGTCCTTTATGCCTTTTTGTGTTTTCTTTGTCCTTAGTTGTCTTTCATAAGTAATTTGGTCCTCCAATAGCACTTTCACACCAAATTCACACCAAATCTATTTTTTTGAAAGTTTTACAATTGAGTTCCCAAATTTCCAAAATCTTACAAAAAAAGTCCATAGGTTGCTTGACAAACAAGCAATCCTTAAGGCTTTTCTTGGGCGCCAAGTTACCAACTTGGAACACTTTTAAGGGGTTGTTGTGTTACCCACTCTAGGGTAATCTAGTTATGGTACAAAATCTGTGCATTTGAACTCCCAGGATTGGTATGCTGTAGTAGGTCACCAGAACAACACCCTTAGTGTACATACTCAAGTGACCCTCTTGAGCACTATGCAAATAGATGCATATTGGTCTAACCATGACACAAATATTCACATTTCTGCACACTATGGTTGGTAGCTAAGAAGGAAAACACTAGCACAAGTCTTAGTTTTAGCTTCCACACATTAAGCATTCTGACTAGGTTCAAAAATTCCAGCCACTGCACCCAAACTTCCTCCAATAAACTGTATCATTCTAGAGATGTAACCCTTACTTTCTTTGCTCCATTATCAAGTAAAGACTTAGGGCAAACCAAGGAATTTTTGTTTACATCAATAGCCCATCTATGGACCATGTTATGGATTTTTTAACTTGGTTAGAAAATTTTGACCAAATGAAAAGTAACTTAGCCAGTTTTGCAACGTCATAACTTTTGCTACAGGGATCTAAATCCAGAAATTCCAAACTAGTTAAACTACTAGATTTCCTCTAGGTGGGCTCAAAATTGCATACCAGGATTTATTCTACACAGGGAGATACGTTGTTTTGAGTGCAAAGTCAAAATTCTGGT
Organism: Aquilaria sinensis; assembly: GCA_005392925.1. Lineage (NCBI taxonomy): Eukaryota > Viridiplantae > Streptophyta > Magnoliopsida > Malvales > Thymelaeaceae > Aquilaria > Aquilaria sinensis. Next base: position 154,155 of record SMDT01002967.1, on the reverse strand, counting down.
CATTTTATGACCATTTTGCCCAAACAAAATTTTGCAAGTGTGCAAACACTTTATTCGCAAGGGGAAAGCCCTCCAAGGCCACCCCATATATGTCCAATACACAAGGGAAATACATTATCTTTCATCTAACAACAATATGTGGCCAAAACAGAATTTATAAGTAAGCAGCCTATCAATCACACTTAGGCAGCTTTGCACCACATCACATACTTGTCTCATTTTACAAGCACTACATGTACATGCATACATGCACTCCATAATGGTCTTAACTTCCCTAAATATGCACCATAAGTTATAGGAGTGCCAAAGACACAATGGACTCCAGAAACAGGATGCTGGATAGCTGCTGCATAACAAAAGAAGCACCATCAGTAAAATACCAAATGTGCTCCTAAAATCACCAAAATTTCCATATCACAACTAGATACATGGACGTTGAAATACCTAAAATTTTAGATCAAAAATCAAACCATGAAGGTTAGTTTGAAGGTGATCTTTTCAACTAGACCTAAAATGACATAATTGAAGGGAGTAAGTTTAATTGAGAAACTTAATAAGGGTAGCACTTAGATTCAATGGGCAATGTAACCATCATGAAAACCTACATCCAAAGACACTAAACCACAAAACCACAATGCATATATACAAGATATAGCAACCAAATGCAGCAGCCATACACAACCACCAAACACATGATATGCAACAGCAACATATACCATAGGTTAGTCCATAAAACATGCAATAAACATAAATAAATCACTATGGCAGCCCTCCCGAACCTAATGCTTGGTCTTAGGAGGATTTTAACACTAGTTAGTACTAACTTTGGGCTTTCGAAACCCTCATTTCACTACCATCTTTGTGAACTTCACACTAGGTCACAAAACCTTCAATAAGTGCACTCTCCTCACTAAACTTGGTTCATCAAGCTCATGGCTCTCTTTGAAGCTTAGCCCTAGCTCCATGGTTTCTTGAAAATATAGAAAACAACCCATGAGAGCAAGAGAACCCTTACCAATGTGGGTAGGAAAAAAATCAAGCTTTATCCTTAAAGTATCCAAGCAATAGCTCTAGTTTGTTTCCAATTGCTTCCTTTTGCCTTCAATTTTAGTCAATTGTAAGTTTGAAGGTGTGGTGGTTATGGAGGAAGTGTGGCTATGTTCTTGGGCTGGAGGAGGCAGAATGTGGGAGAGAGATAAGTGAGTTGACCACTTAAATGGGCTTAAATGGGCTTAAGTGCACAAAACACACTTAACAAGCTTAACCTTGCTGTATGTCTTTTTCCTTCCCCATAAGCATGGTTTCTTTGTCTTAAACTTATTGGTCCACATTTTTCCCATATTTTTGACCAATTTCCAAGCCATAGCCGGCCCACCCTAGGTGGGAAAACTCCAAATTGCTCTATTTGACTTAAGCAAAGACATACAGATCTTAAGGCCTACATTAAAACACTCAGGTCCTTTATATCTTTTTGTGTTTTCTTTGTCCTTAGTTGTCTTTTGTAAGCAATTGGGTCTGCCAATAGCACTTTCATATCATTCATATCCTTCCTATAACTCTCTGAAGGTCTTTCTTCAGAGTTTTCAATTAAGTCCCCAAATTCCAAAACCTTACAAAAATGTCCATAGGTTGCTTGACAAACAAGCAATCCTTAAGGCTTTTCTTGGGGCCCAAGTTATCAACTTTGAACACTTTTAAGGAGGTGTTGATTATATCTTTTACCCCTCATACTTCAATCACTATGAAGAGAATTACACAATATAATGATGGTTTCTGACCATTATGCCACACTTTGTAATTCTCCCATTTTTTTGAGGTGGTAACATGTTGATCAAGCCTTTTACCCACCACCCTTTAATCACTATGATGAGAGTTACACAATATAATGGTTTTTGATCATTATGCCACACTTTGTAATTCTTCCATTTTTGTGAGGTGGTAACAGTTAGTTTGGTGTCAGAGCTCGGTCATGGTTATTAGAGGCTAGGAACTGAGATCTAAGGGATTATCCTTCTACTAAGGTAGTTAGTACTACCTAACATTTGTAGGTTGTCATAAACCTTTGGCTACAGGTTGTGGTGGTCAAACTGGGTCAAGTTTATTTTTGGATGCTAAGGTTAGGGACTAGATCTTAGCAATCTAGTGTAGCAACATTGGGGTTTATTGTTTGGCTTGCTCCAACGTAGGGCAACACCCTGGTATAAGTAGTTGGGATGTGACCACCATACTAAGAAGTTGTTTTAGACCTCAAACATAAGGCAGGCCACTCAATTCATAGGATTATGATGATATGGAAACCTTTATGGTGTAGAGTACCATAAGATTGGATTGGTTACTCCCAAAGTTATAAAGGTTGAACCTCCCAATATGGATGGTTAGGCTACCAGAAGGGAGGAAAGGATGAACATAACTAAGTGTTGAACACTTGGTTATGTAGGCTTTAATCCAAACTAGGGCATTCTCATACCTTTTATCGAGAGTAGGAGCTCAGCGCTGAGACTGCCAAAGCCTTGAGTTGACATATGAAGGTGCTTGATAATCATCAAGGTGGGACTAGCAAGTGGTGCAGAATGCAACAACTCTTGATGGAGAGTTGGACAAGCTAAAGACATGAGACGGCGAGAAAGAGGTTGCCTCATCCAACTTGGTAGAAGTGTGGGCGACATGCTCATAGTGCAAAAGTTAACCAAAGACTGAGGAATAAGAATGGGCCATGTATGAAAGGGGCTTATGCCCAGGGTGTAAGGAGAACAAGGCTCTAAGCCTTCCACCTATGAAACAGTCATCAATGGTCTGAGTGGTCATTTAACACGTGGTATTATTGGGCTTGGTTAAGTCAAGACCATAATAAAAAGTGGTCCCTAATATTACTTGCTACAAGGAGTGGGCCAACTACCACCAGAGTAGTAGTTTAAGCTTTGCTCGACCAATCGAGTGGTCAAAGTAGGCAACCGCCAACTGGACACAATGGGCAGCTGTAATGAACACATGGGCAAGTGAATGGCTAATGTAATATAAGTGTCTAACCTTTCACTCATAGTTTAGTTACTTTGTTGGTAAGTTCTAGAATCAGTTTACTGGCATGCTTTATTTGGCTTGTTGGGTAGTAGTTTTAAGCATGGTTAAAGGTTCACCCAAGTGCATTAGGAACTTAATGATGCACTAAGTATTAGGGTAACAATCGCGACCGTAGGACCCTTTTGCTAGCACATGAGACCATATAAGTATAGGCCTAAATGTGTTGTATTGGAGATGTTCTATTGTTTCATAGGTTTTGTTCTTTCACAAGTTAGTTCAGGTTGGCTTAGCTGGTAATGTAGAGAGTGGCTAGTTGGACGGATGAGTTCCTTAAGGTAGCCAAGGCGTGGAGAGGTTTAATCAAAAGCTGAAAAGGTAAGTAGATAAGTTTTAATTTTTATTTCTAACTATGAAATGCAGGTGGTGATCATAGATGAACTACGGTGTAAGGAATTTATTTGGGGGTAAGCGTATTGGTAGGTTTATTCATCTGTTGGCTATATACCCTAGTGTTGAGCTACTAGGAATTGAGTTGTTGCTGGGGTTTTACTTGACTGCCAGAAGGTAGTAAGACAACCCAAGCAATAGGATTGATGGCCTTGGGCTGAGGGATAGCTACTGACTTGTGGTCATCATTGCAAGGTTAAGTGGGGTGGAAGGCCACTAAGATGACCTGTGGGAGAATAGCAACTCAACTAGTAAAACTAATTGAGTAGGAAAAGGACTAAGTCCTAAATGGAACCAAGGGAGTTGTGGGGATCATATTTTGGTTCAAGTTAATACTAGTAATGTTACCACTCTGAGTGTTTCTATTCAGTGATTGAATTTAATGAGCTCAAGCCCCAGGCAGTCCATGTCCTATAGGCCAAGCAGAACATGAGCACTATGTTTACCCAAGTGGCCATCTTGGTCATTATGCAAAAATGTGTATATTGGTCCAACCATCACACACAATTTCACATACAATTTCATCTAGATGTAATGATGCAGTTAAATTCTTTATTCCTGGCCAATATGAAATTTGAGTAAAATCCCCAAGTGCATGTACAATCATATGTACACATGATGCTATTGGTGCGCATTTTATGTGTCCAAACTTTCACATCATGTTTAACTTAAATTCTACCTATGTTCTTATGTGCCCTAAAGGTCTTAAACCTTTTAATACACTAAAACCTTCATAGGAAAATAGGTTAGACATTAAATCCATCTAAGTTTACAATTATGGATTTTACACTTAACTGGGTAGAAATGACCATATGAACAGTGCTCAGCAAAATCAGCCAATTTTGACATGCCATAACTCTGGGAGCAGATAACCAAATCTAGTGATTTGAAAGCCAAGTTATTCATATTGAATTTTTCTAGATGTGATCAAAATTTCATAGCCAAATTCTTTATGGACCAAAAGTTATGGCAACTGGAGTAAAGGGTACCAAATTTTTTAGCCACTATTGACCATTACGCCCATACAAAATATCATAATATTCATACACTCCATTTCCAAGTGCAAAACCCACTTGGTAGTATCCATACATGTCTTATACACCTGGGAAAACCATTCCCATGAATTTACAACCCTTTTAACCATCATTCATAAAAAGGCCATCAAAATAGCCCATAAACACCATATGGACAGCATTGTATACACACTTCAAACTACACTCCATTGATCTGTATATCCTTCTCACACTAAACATACAACATACCCAACTCATTTACTTGCATTTATGCACCACATACATGACAATAACTTATTTAACACCTACACTAAGCTTGTTGTAGAACTTCAAAAGCACTAAGCATTCCAGAAACTTGAAGGGACCAACTACTGGGTAAGGCAGAAAGTACCATTACTAAAAATAGCTAATGTGCTCCAAAAATCATGAAAATTTTAGAAATGGAAATAAACATATGGAATTTAATATACCTGAAATTTCACAGAGAAATTCAAATGAAGCTATTACTTTGAATGCCCTCTTTCAGGTGTTCTTGAAATGGACAGAAAGGGGGTAAGTTTATTTGAAGAAACTTAGTAAGGGCTTATCATTAGAAACTTGAATTCCCAGAAACATACATGAAATCAAAAGACATAAAAATGAAAAAAATCACATGTAAAAAAATATGGCCATCCAAATGCACAAACAAATAGAACACAATCAAATGCAGTGCTGGCAGTAATACATCGTTAGGGTTAGTCCATAAACAATCAAATGAACAATATGTAATCACTATGAAAACCTTCTTCAAGCTAATGAGTGGTCTTAGGAGGTTAATTGGTCTTATTTAGTACTAACTTGGGCTCTAGAAACCCCTATAAACACTGCCATCTTAGTGCATGAAAAACAATAAGGCTGGAACCTTGTTCATCCATTTCCCCTTAACCCGTACTTGGTTCCTCAAGCTTTTTGCTCTCTTCCAAGCATGGTCTTAGATTCATGGTTGCTTGATCATCATCTTAGGATAGTAAACAACCATGAAACATGAATATTAAACCCTTACCTAATTTTTCAAGGATGAAATTTTCAAGAGATACACAATAAACCTAAAAACTAGGATTTTTCTCTTTCTTGCTGCATCCAATTGCCTTTCTTTGAGATTTCTTGGGAGATTGAGCTATGGTGGCTATAGAAGCTTATGGAGGAGCTAAGTAATGAAATTTGTATGGTGAGGGATTAAAATGACAAAGGAAAGGCAAGAAATCAAGATATTTTCTTTGGTATAATTAGTTTAATCTTAACCCTCACTTAGGTCACCATAAGTATGCCTTAATCAAAGAATTTTTGGCTAATCTTTAAACCAGCTTTTTGACCTTAGAACCTGGAACTAAAACAATGGGATAATGCTAGAAATGGCCATCTATGACTCTTATCAAAAATCATCCTATCCTTAAGTTATTTTTATGAACAATTTTAAACCTCGTTGTCATAAGTTCTTGAATAATAGTCTTTGTCTCCTTTATGCAATTTAGCATCCAAAAATTTCTTTCATACCATTCAAATCCTACCAAAATCTCATTTTTAGAGTTGTACAATTGAGTACCAAAGTCTTGGAATCTTGCAATAAGACCCATAGATTACTTGTAAAACAAGCAATCCTCTAAGGCTTCCTTTACTATGAAGCAACCATTGTAATCTTTTAAGAAGGTATAGATTATTCACTTTACTCCTTACATTTCATTCACTATGATGAAAATTATGCTATTTAATGGTTTATAACCATTATGCCTTTATACTATAATTTTCCCATTTGTTGAAGTGGTAACATTTCTCCCCCCATTAAAAATTTTGGTCCCCCAAAATTTCCCTTAGCTTAGGATACTCATCTGGATACCTTTCTAGAATTTCTTTCTCAGTTTCCCAGGTTGCCTCTCTTTCAAAATGGTTTGACCATTGTACTTTAACCATGGGAATCAGTTTGTTCCTTAGCCTTCTAGTATCCTTAGCTAAGATAGCTATAGATTTCTCTTAATATGTTAGATTTGTCTCTAACAGTATGCCTTCCACTACTATAGCGTGCTTTCCATCTAGTAGACACTTCTTAAGCATACTGACATGGAAAACATTATGAACACTTGACAAACTTGACGGTAGAGCTAACCTATAAGCCACCTTGCCAATTTTGTCCAATATCTCATAAGGAAAAATGTACCTTGGAGCTAACTTACTTCTTTTCCCAAATCTGATAGTGCCTTTGGTTGGTGCTAGTTTGAGCCACACTTTATCACCAACCTCAAACTCCAAGTCTCGTCTTCTTTTGTTCACATAAACAGTGGTCCTTTCATTGGCTATCCTTAACCTTTTTTGTATCTTCTTAATTTTATTTGTTATTTCTTCAATGATCTCAGGACCCAACTCTAGCCTATCTGAGACTTCCACCCAACAATAGGGTGTCATGCACCTTCTCCCATAAAGGGCTTCATAAGGTGCCATACCAATGGTGCTTTGATAACTTTTATTGTAAGAAAATTCCACCAAAGGTAAATGTTGGTCCCATTCTACTTTGAAATCCAAGGTACAACTCCTGAGCATGTCTTCAAGTATCTGAATCACCCTCTCAGTCTTCCCATCTGTCTGAGGGTGGTATGTAGTGGTCAAGTAGATTTTGGTTCTTAGTGCTTTGTAAAATGCACTCCAAAATCTAGCTGTAAACCTTGGATCTTTGTTTGACACTATAGAGTTTGGCACTCCATGCAACCTTACTATCTCCTTAATGTACATTTTTGCTAACTTTTCTAGTGAGTCTACGATCTTCATTTGTAGGAAATGGGCACACTTAGTTAGCTTATCCACAATGACCCAAATTGTGTCATGCCTTAATCTGGTCATACGTAGCCTAGTTAACAAGTCCATAGTGATGTTACCTCACTTTCTTACTGGAATGGGTAAATTTTATAGTGTTCCTACTGGCTTCTGATGCTCTACTTTTATCCTTTGGCATGTGTTACATTTAGAGACATATGTGGCTATGTCCTTCTTCATCTTTGGCCACCAGAAATCTATTTTCAAGTCTTTGTACATCTTTTCACTTCCAGGATAGATATTTAGTTTACCAGTGTGAGCTTCCTCAAGTATGTCATTTTTTAGATCTTGCTCACCAGGCACATATATTCTATCCTTAAAGTGCAGTAGTCTTTACTTGTAGGCAAAAGATTCATACATGGACCCTTTATTTTCTCCTAAAATCTTCTTCAAATTAAGGTCTACTTCTTGTTCCTTTCTTATCTCATCAATCGACCTAGACTAAATAGTTAACATATTAATTTGTGCTTGTTCTGATTGTTGCCACTTATACCAAAGGCCTAGCAAACTGTTCTCTTTGCTTGTATTAGCTAAACATCCACCTTTTAGCAAACCAGTGTACTTCCTACTTAATGCGTCTACCACTAGATTGCCTTTGCCCTCAGTTACTCAATGCTACAATCATAGCCTTTAATATACTCCAACCATCTTTTTTTTCTCATGTTCAACTCTTTCTGAGTGAACAAGTATTTTAGGCTTTTATGGTTAGTGTATATTACAAATGAACTTCCCATTAAGTAATGCCTCCATTGTTTTAAGGCAAAGATCATTGCAGCAAGCTCTAGGTCATGGGTAGGATAGTTTTGCTCATGGGGTCTTAATTGTCTTGACCCATAAGCAATCACGTTCCTATCTTGCATCAACACACATCCTAACCCAGATCTAGATGCATCTGTATAAATGATGTAGGGCTTGCTAGGATCAGGTAGGATTAACAATGGAGCTTGAATCAACTTGCTTTTTAGCTCCTAAAAGCTCTTTTCACATTTTTCAGTCCACTCAAACTTTTAACCCTTCTTGATCAGTTGAGTAAGGACTAAGGTAATCAAGGAGAATTTTGATACAAATTTGCTATAATAGCCTCCCAATCCTAGAAAACTTCTAATTTCTTTTACAGTCTTAGGTCTTTCCTACTTTTGCACAGCCTTGACCTTTGCAAGGTCTACTCTAAGGCCTTGTGCATCAATGATGTGTCCTAGGAAAAAAATTTCGTTTAAGCAGAATTTGCACTTGGAAAATTTAACATATAGCTGATTGTCTAACAATGTGTTCAAGGCAATTCTTAAGTGATGTTCTAGTTCACTTTCATCCTTCGAATACACTAGGATGTCATCAATGAACACCACTACAAACTTGTCCAAGTATGGTCTAAACACACGATTCATTAAGTCCATGAATGCGGCAGAGGCATTAGTTAAGCCGAAGGGCATAAGTGTGTACTCATAATGTCCATATCTTATTCTGAATGATGTCTTGGGTATATCCTCTTTTTTTACCCTTAATTGAAAGTACCCAGATCTCAAATCAATTTTAGAGAAGATCTTTGCTCCCTTGACTTGATCAAATAGATTTTCAATCCTAAGGAGTGGATACTTGTTCTTGATGGTCATAGCGTTCAATTTTCTGTAATCAATGCCCAATCTCAATGATCCATCCTTCTTTTTCACAAAAAGTACTGGAGCTCCCCACGGTGAAACACTTGGTCTTATAAACCCTTTTTCAAGAAGTTCATCAAGTTGTTTCTTGAGCTCAGTCACCTCCATGATTGGCATTCTATAAGGAGGTATGGATATTGACATGGCTCCAAGTTGTAGTTTAATCTCAAATTCAATCTCTCTTGGAGGAGGAATGCCTGGCGGATCTTTAGGAAAGACTTGTAGGTAGTCTTTCACTACAAGTACCCTACCAACTTCTTCCTCACTTTCAACATCATTCAATGCATAGTATTTATCTTCAGAAATCACAGAAATCTCATCTAACACTTCTTGTTCCTTGCCATGCATTTCATACACTAATTCTTTAGAATTCACTAATGCATGCACTTCATTACTAGGCAATGTGATTCCTCTTTTAGCACAATCAATCTTTATACCTTACATGGCCAACCAATTCATACCTAGAACAATATCATATTGTGGAATATTCAACACTAGCAGATTAGTCATAATCTTAGTCTTTCATACTTCTAGCTCACAGTTCTTAGCTAGTTCATTAGTGAAAAGACAATGACTACCTGCTGTTCTTGTTAATGATATGTTATGTAGGAATTTAATAGGAAATTCATAGATTCAATTAACTTCCTAGCCACAATGGACATTGAGGTGCCAGTATCAAACAATGCACTAACATGCACAACATTTAAATAAATCTTACCTCTAAGTGCCCCATGCTGGGATGTCACCCCTTTGTCAATCTGGAACACTCTTCCAACTCTCTACACTTGTGGCCTTGGTTGTTACCCACTCCGGGGTAGTCTAATTATGGTGCCAAAATTGTGCATTTAGACTTCCAGGATTGGTAATGTTCTGTAGACCATCAGAACACTACCCTTAGTGTGCATACCCAAGTGGCCTTCTTGGGCACTATGTAAACATATGCATATTGGTCCAACCATCACACACATATTCACATTTCATGCACACCATGGCGGCAAAGAAGGAAAATACTAGCACAAGTCAATATTGGCTACCACACATTAGGCAATCTTGTTAAGTTCTACTGACCAGCCATTGTACCTGTAACTTCACTAATAAATTGTATCATTATATCCATGTACACCCCTATTTAAATTGGTCCATTATCAATTAGAGAATTGGAGCAAACCAAGGAATTTTTTTTACATCAATAGCCTACCTATGGACCAAGTTATGGATTTTTTAAGTTGGTTACAAAATTCTGACCAAATGAACAGTAACTTAGCCAATTTTGCAACGTCATATCTTTGGTTACAAAGCTTCAAATTTAGAAATTCTAAATTTTAGTTCAACCTCTAGGTGTTCTCTAGGAGTAGCCAAAATTTCATACAAATATTCCATCAACAAAGGGAGATATAGAACTTTAAGTACAGAGTCAAAATTATGGTCACTTTATGACCATTTTGCCCATACAAAATTGGATAAGTGTGCAAACACTTCATTCACAAGGGGAAAGCCCTCCAAGGCTACCCCATATATGTCCATTACACATAGGAAATACATTATCTTGCATTTAACAATCATATGTGGCAAAAATAGAATTTACAAGTAAGCTGCTCATCATTCACACTTTGGCAGCTTTGCACCACATCACTTACATAGCCATAACGTTACTCAAATGTTTACATACTTGTCTTATTTTACATACACTACATGTACATGCATACATGCAGTACACAATGGTCTTAACTCAGCTAAGTACGCACCCTAAGTTACAAGAGTGCCTAAGACACTATGTACTCCAGAACAGGGTGCTGGACAGCTGCTGCATAACACAATAAGTACCACCATTAAAAATACCAAATGTGCTCCTAAAATCACCAAATTTCCCAGATCAAAACTAGACATATGGAAGTTCATGTACCTGAAATTTTAGATCAGAACTCAAACCACAAATGTTAGTCTGAATGAGATCTTTCTGCCAGACCTGAAATGACAGAATTAAGGGCAGTAAGTTTCATTGAGAAACTTAGTAAGGGTAACACTTGGATTCAATAGGCAAGTGACCATCATTAAAACCTGCATCCAAATTCACTAAAACATAAAAACCACAATGTATGTATACAATATATAGCAACCAAATGCAGCAGTCATTCACAACCAACAAACGCATAAAATGCAGCAGCAACATATACCATAGATTAGTCCATAAAACATGTAATAAACTTAAATAAATCACTTTGGCAGCCCTGATCAAGCTAATGCTTGGTCTTAGGAGGATTTTAAAACTAGTTAGTACTAACTTTGGGATCTAGAAACCCTCACTTTACTGCCATCATTGTGCACTTCACACTAGGTCACAAAACCTTCAATAAGTGCACTCCCCTCTCTAAGCTTGGTTCATCAAGCTCATGGCTCTCTTCCAAGCTTAGCTCTAGTTCCATGGATGTTTAAAAATTTTAGAAAACATTCCATGAGAGCGGGGGAACCCTTACCAGAGTAGCTAGGCCAAAAATCAAGCTTGATCCTTAAAGTATCCAAGCAATGGCTCTAGTTTGCTTCCAATTGCTTCCTTTTGCCTTCAATTTCAATTAATTGCAAGTTTGAAGGTGTCGTGGGTATAGAGGAAGTATGGCTGTGCTCTTGGGTTGGCGAAGGACAAAAATTAGAGAGGGATAGGTGATTTGGCCACTTAAATGGCCTTAAATGAGCTTAAAGGCACCAAAACACACTTAACAAGTTTAACCTTGCTTTATGTCCGTTTGCTTCTCACTAATTCTGGTTTCTTTGTCTTAAACTCATTGGTACACATGTGCCCAACATTTTTGACTATTTATCTAGTTTTGGCTTCCTCCCCCATGGTGGGATAACCCCATAATTCCACCATTTGACTTAAGTCAAAAGCTTGAACATCTTAGGGTTTACACTAAGACATTTAGGTCCTTAATGCCTTTAGTGTTTCCTTTTTCCAAACTTGTCTCCCACGAGCAATTCGGTCCTCCAATAGCACTTTCATACCATTTATATCATTCCCATAACTCTCCAAGTCTCTTTCTTGGGAGTTTTGCAATTGAGTACCTGAATTTCCAAAACCTTACAAAAAATTCCATAGGTTGCTTGACAAACAAGCAATTCTTAAGGATTTTCTTGGGGGCCAAGTTACTAACTAGGAACACTTTAAAGAGGTGTTGATCATGCGTGTTACCCCCCACACTTCAATCACTATGGTGAGAATTACAAAATATAACGATTTTTAGCCAATATGACACATTTGTAATTCTCTCATTTTTGTGTGGTGGTAACAATCCTCTCCCCCTTAAAAATTTTGGTCCTCCAAAATAGCCTTTAGCTTCGGGTGTTGTTCAGGATACCTTTCCATATGGTCGTTTTCAGTTTCCCAAGCTGCTTCTCTTTCATAGTGCTGTGACCACTAAAGTTTAACCATGGGAATAAGTTTGTTTCTTAACCTTCTGGTATCCTTGGCTAAGATAGCTATAGGTTTCTCTTCATATGTCAAGTTAGGTTCCAACTGTATGTTTTCAACTACAATAGCATGCTTTGTGTCCAATAGACACTTATTAAGCATACTGATAAGGAAAACATTATGAACACTTGACATGCTTGGTGGTAGAGCTAACATGTATGCTACCTTGCCAACTCTGTCCAAGATCTCATAAGGGCCTATGTATCTTGGAGCTAACTTGGTTCTTCTGCCAAATCTGACAGTGCCTTTGGTTGGTGCAACTTTCCGCCAAACATTGTCACCAAACTCAAATTCTAAGTGTCTCATTCTTTTGTTCACATAGGTTATGGTCCTTTCATTGGCTGCCTTTAATCTCTCCTGAATTTTCTTGATTTTGGCAGTTGTCTCATCAATAATTTTGAAACCCAACTCTAGCTTGTCTAAGGCTTCCACCCAACAGTGGGGTGTCATGCACCTTTTTCCATATAATGCTTCATAAGGTGCCACACCAATGGTGCTTTGGTAATTATTGTTATATGAGAATTCCACCAATGGCAAGTGTCGATGCCATTCACCTTTGAATCCAACACACAACTCTTAAGCATGTCTTACAGTATCTATATCACCTATTCAGATTGCCCATCTGTCTGAGGGTGATAAACAGTACTCATATGGATTTTGGTTTTTAGTGCTTTATGTAAAGCACTCCAAAACCGAGATGTAAATCTTGGATCTCTATCAGTTACAAAGGAGTCTGGCACTCCATGTAGTCTCACTATCTCTTGGACATACTTCTAAGCTAACTTCTCCAAGGAGCTATGAGTTTCATAGGTAAGAAGTGGGCACATTTGATTAGCCTATCCACAATGACCTAAATTGTATCATGCCTTAATCTGGTCATAGGCAACCTAGCCAAAAAGTCCATGTTTATGTTGCCCTACTTCCTCACTGGTATAGGTAGAGTTTGTAGGGTGCCAACTGGCTTCTAGTGCTCTACCTTTACCCTCTGGCATGTGGCACATTTGGAGACATACGTAACTATGTCTCTCCTTATGTTTGGGCACCAGAAGTGAGTCTTCAAGTCTTTATACATTTTCTCACTTCCTGGATGGATGTCCAACTTGCTTGTGTGAGCTTTTTCAATTATTTCATCCTTGAGCTTTGGTCCTTTAGGCACATAGATTCAGTCTTTGAAGTACAGTAATCCTTCCTTATAGGCAAAGGATTGATACAAGGAACCTTTTTCCTCTCCTAAAATATTTTACAATCTTTTATCTTTCCCATTCTTGCACTGCCTTAGCCTTTTTAGGGTCTGCCTTAAGGCCTTGTGCATCTATGATGTGTCCTAGGAAAGCCACTTCCCTTATCTGGAATTCACACTTGGATAACTTGGCATAAAGGCGACGTTCCAATAGAGTCTTTAGGACAATCTTCAGATGATGTTCATGTTCATTTTCATCCTTGGAATACACTAGGATGTCATCAATGAACACAACCACAAATTTACCTAGATGTGGTCTGAACACCCTATTCATCAGGTCCATAAAAGCAACTGGGGCATTAGTCAAACCAAATGGTATGACTGTGTACTCATAATGCCCATATTTGGTCCTGAATGCAGTCTTAGGAATGTCCTCTTCCTTTACTCTCAACTAGAAGTATCCAGATCTCAAATCTATCTTGGAGAAGATCTTAGCTCTCTTGGGTTGATCAAAAAGATCCTTAATCCTAGGGAGTGGATACTTGTTCTTGATAGTCACTGCATTGAGCTTCTTGCAGTCAATGCATAGTCTCAAAGATCCATCCTTCTTTTTCACAAAGAGAACAGGAGCTCCCTATGGTGAAACACTTGGCCTTATGAACCCTTTTCAAGAAATTCATCAAGTTGTTTCTTGAGCTCATTCATTTCTGTGATAGGCATTCTATAAGGAGGTATTGATATTGGACTAGCTTATGGTTGCAGCTTGATTTCAAACTCAATCTCCCTTTGTGGAGGAATACCTAGCAGGTCTTTAGGAAAGACTTCTGGAAAGTCTCTCACTATAAGTATTCTGTCCACATCTTCTTCACAGTGGAATTCATTCAATGCATAACAGTAATCATGCTCAGAAATCACAGGTATCTCATCTAGTACCTCTAGTTCCATTCCATGCATTTCATATCCTAAATCCTTAGAATTTACTAGTGCATGTACTTCACCATCAGGCAATGTGATTCCCCTCTTAGGCCAATCAATTCTTATGTTATGCATAGCAAGCCAATTCATACCCAGCACTAAATTATACTTAAGAATGTCCAATATTAGCAAACTAGTCATAACCTTAGTCTTTCCTACTACTAGCTCATGATCCTTAGGTAGGTCATTAGTGAAAGGACATTGACTACGTACTGTTTTCACTAAGGATATCCTAGGCATGATTTCAATAGGCAATTTCATGGCTTCAACAAATTTCCTAGCCAATATAGACACAAATGCACTAGTATCAAATAGAACATTAACAGGCATACCATTAAGGTAAATGTTACCTCTTAGTGCTCCTCCTACTGTGATGTCTCTGGCCTTTCCACTCGAAAGACCCTGCCAGCTCTTTGCACTGGAGGCTGAGGCACTGGAGGAACTAGCCTCTGCTGTCCCTCCCTATGTGGTCGTCCTCTAGGTCCTGCCCCAATAGGCCTTACTGGACCTTGGTCTTCTAGCCTCCTTTGATCCAATGATTCATGGATCCACATCTTAGACACGCTTGGGTGTCAAAATAGCAAGGTTTATTTCCATGAAACTTATTGCATTTAGGGCACCTTAGGCCAGGGAACTTCCCTTTAACCTTGCCTTCACCACCAAGATGACAATTCTTGGCAAATCCTTTGCCATGTGGTGGCTTCTTCTATTTGCCTCCTGCCTAACTACTTTCCCCTAGTCCACTGGGAAAGTACTTAGTCTCATACTCCTCTTGCTCTATTAATAGAGCTTTCTGCACTGCTTCATATTATGTAACTACTCCAAAAGGTCTAACAGCCTTTCTAATGTTCGCCTTTAGGCCTTTGACAAATCTTTTGGCCTTCAACTCCTCCAGTCCATGATATTAAGGAGCATACCTCACCAACTAATTGAATTTGTGCTCATACTCTAGGACATTGAGGTTATCCTACCTTAGAGCATCAAATTCAGCTTGCTTCATATCCTTGATGGCATCACTGATGTACTGCTCTTGGAATAGTTGTGTGAACTCTGGCCAAGTCATTTCCATGTCTTCTCCTCGCCTTCTACCCTTTTGGATAGCATATCTATCTCTAGTGCTCCTCCACCATATCTCTCCACTGCCTACTAGATTGTAGGTAGCCAGTGACACTCTCTTGGTGGAGCTGAGTGGCATCCTCTCAAACATTTTTTTAATGAAGATTAACCACTCCCACACTCTCTCTAGCCTAGCTCTTTCATCAAACTATAGAGGTCTTACGCCTTGGAACCTCTCCAATAGTCTGACTTCATCAAGGCCTTCTAGATCCTCTGATCTATGTCTCCTCGATCTGTAAGAGCCCTCTGTATGGTGATACTTTCTATGATCTCTTTGCCTTCTCCTGGATCTTCTCTTATGGCCTTCCTCAATCTCATTCCTAGTGGGAGAATGGTCATAGACTGAGGGAATGCTCCTTGACACCTAACCAATCTCATACCTTAGTCTTCTTCCTCTTGGATTTCTCTTTTCTTCATCTTCCTCCTCAACAGTTTCATCATTTGTATCTTTTATGCTTCCAGAATGAACCTATTCAGATGTGTTCCTAGTATCCTCTTCTAGTTACTGCTGTACATTCTAAACGGGTTCTACTGGAGCTACTTGGACTCCCTGTTGTTGTGCTTGAATCAGCCTCATTAAGTTTTCCTTGATTAGAGCTAAGTTCCCTGAAGCTCTAACCAAACTTGAGGCACTTCAAGGTTTGGTACCCCCTATTGCCCTTGATTCCCTCTATTTTGTCTATTTCCTTGTTGCCCAAAATCAGTAGGAGGCCTTCGGGGTGGTCCCCCTCTCCTTGTGGCAACTATGTTTACTTCCTGAATTGATGCTTCATCATAGAGCACAAATAAAAATCATAGGTATTTCAATGGTACTTAACACTAGTAGCTGACCAAACGGAGTTCATGTATGTAGATGCATGTGATGCAACTATATGCTATGTACATGTACAAACCATGCTCTAATACCAACTTCTGTTACCCACTCTAGTGTAGTCCAATTATGGTGCCAAAACTGTGCATTTAGACTCCCAAGATTAGTAATGTTTTGTACACCATCAGAACACTACCCTTAGTGTGCATACCTAAATGGCCCTCTTGGGCACTATGTAAACACAAGCATATTGGTCTAACCATCACACACATATTCACATTTCATGCACATTATGGCAGCAAAGAAGGAAAACACTAGCACAAGTCTTAATCTTGGCTACCACACATTAGGCAATCTTGTTAAGTTCTTCTGACCAGCCACTGCACTTGTAAATTTTACTAATAAATTGTATCATTCTAGCCATGTACCCCCTGTTTTACTTGCTCCATTATCAACTAGAGACTTACAGCAAACCAAGGAATTTTTTTTTTACATCAATAGCTGTTACCACCTCAACAAATTGGAAAATTACAATATAAACGCATAATGGTTATAAACCATTATATAGCATAATTTTCACCATAGTGAATGAAATGTGAGGGGTAAAGTGAATAATTTACACCTCCCTAAAAGATTACAATGGTTACTTGGTACTAAACGAAGCCCTAAAGGATTGCTTGTTTTACAAGTGATCTATGGGTCTTATTGCAAGATTTCAAGACCTGGGTACTCAATTGTACAACTCTAAAAGAGAGATTTGGAAGGATTTGAATTGTATGCAAGCAATTTTTGAAGGCGAAATTGCATAAAGGAAAGAAAAGCCATTATTTAAGAACCTAGGACAACTAGGTGTACAATTGTTCACAAAAAAATAACTTAAGGATGGGATGATTTTTGACAAGAGTCAAAGGTGGCCATTTCTAGCATTATCCCAGCCTTTTATTTCCAGGTTATAAGGTCAAAAAGGTGGGCTAAATATTAGCCAAAAAGTCTTTGTTTAAGATATACTTATAGTGACCTAAGTGAGGGTTAAGGTTAAACTAATCAAGTCAAGTAAAATATCTTGATTTCTTTCCATTTCCTGCCCATTTTCATCCCCCACCAGGCACGACTTGTTCCTTAGCTCCTCCATAAGCTCCCATAGCCACCATAGCTCAATCTCCCAAGAAATCACAAAGGAAGGCAATCGGATGCAACAAGAAAGAGAAAAACCCTAGTTTTCGGGTTTATTGTGTATCTCTTGAAGATTTCAGCCTTCACAGCTTAGGTAAGGGTTTTATCTTCATGTTTCATGGCTGTTTACTGTCTTAAGATGATGATCAAGCATCCATGAATCTATGACCATGCTTGGAAGAGAGTAAAAAGCTCAAGGAACCAAGTATGGGTTAAGGGGGAGTGCATGAACAAGGTTCTAGCCTTATTGTTTTTCATGCACTAAGATGGCAGTGTTTACAGGGGTTTCTAGAGCCCAAGTTAGTACTAACTAAGATAAATTAACCTCCTAAGACCAAGCATTAGCTTGAGGAGGGCTGCCATAGTGATTACATATTGTTGATTTGATTGTTTATGGACTAACTCTAATGATGTGTTGCTGCCAGCATTGCGTTTGATTGTGTTCTGTTTGTTTGTGCATTTGGATGGCTATATTTTTGTATATGTGCTTTGTTTTTTGTGTCTTTATGTCTTTGTATTTTAGGTATGTTTCTGGGAATTCAAGTATCTAATGATAAGCCCTTACTAAGTTTCTTCAAAGAAACTTACCCCCTTTCTGTCCATTTCAGGAGCACCTGAAAGAGAGCATTCAAAATAATATATTTCGTGTGAATTTCTCTATGAAATTTCACATATATTAACTCCCATATGTTTAGTTGTAAACTGGAAATTTTCATTATTTTTTGAGCACATTAGCTATTTTTAGTAATGGTACTTTCTGCCTTACGCAGCAGCTAGTCCCTACAAGTTTCTGGAATGCTTAGTGCTTTTGACGTTCTCCAAGAAGCTTAGTGTATGTATTAACTAAGTTATTGTCATGTATGTAGTGCATCATTGCATTTAAATGATATGGGTATGTTGTATGTGTAATGTGAGAAGGATATATGCATCAATGGAGTGTGGTTTGAAGTGTGTATACAATGCTGTCCATATGGTGTTTATGGGTTGTTTTGATGGCATTTTTATGAATGATGGTTAGAAGGACTCTAAATTCATGGGAATGGTTTTCCCATGCATGTAAAATATATATGGACACTACCAAGTGGGTTTTGCACCTGGAAATGAAGTTTATGAATATTATGAAATTTTGTATGGGCATAATGGTCAATAGTGGCTAAAACTTTGGTGCCCTGTACTCCAGCTGCGATAACTTTCTGTACATAAAGAATTTGGCTATGAAATTTTCACCAAACTTAGAAAACTTCAAGAGGAATAACTTTCATTTTGAATCATTGGATTTGGTGCCCTGTAGCCAGAGTTATGGGCTGTCAAAATTGGCTGATTTTGCTGAGCACTGTTCATATGGTCATTTTTACCCGGTTAAGTGTAAGATCTATAATTGTAAACTTAGATGGATTTAATGTCTCAAACCTATTTCCCTATGAAGGTTTAAGGATATTAAAGGGTTTAAAACCTTTAGGGTGTAGGAGAACATGGGTAGAATTTGAGTTGGACATGGTGTGAAAGTTTGGAAAAAGAAAAGATGCGCACCAATAGCATTCATGTGTGCATATGATTGTACATGCACTTGGGGATTTTACTCAAATTTCATATTGGCCAGGAATAAAGAATTTCATTGTCATCATCACTTCTAGATAAAATTGTATGTGAATATGTGTGTGATGGTTGGACCAATATACACATCTTTGCATAATGACCAAGAGAGCCACTTGGGTAAACATAGTGCACGTGTTTTGCTTGCCCTACAGGACATGGACTGCCTGCGGCTTGAGCTCACTAAAATTGATCACTGTATTTAAATACTCAGAGTGGGAACATGTTGCCCTAATACCACCCTAGCAGTTGTTTAAACTTTGCCCAGCTAGTCAAGTGGTCATAGTAAGCAGACGTTAGCCAAACATGACATGTGGCCATAGTGAACTCATGGGCAGGTGAATGGCTAGTGTGAGGTAAGTCTCTAACCTTTCACCAGTAGTCTAGTTACTTTATTGGTCAATTCTGGCTTCAGTTTACTAACATGTTTTGTTTGGCTTGTTGGGTAGTAGTTTTGAGCAGGTTTAAGAGTTAACCCAAGTACTTTAGGAACCTAAGGATGCACCAAGTATTGGGGTAATACCTGGGACCCTAGGACTCATTTCCTAGTGCATAAAACCACATACATGGAGGCTTAAATGCCTTAGATTAGATTTGTCCTAAGGTTCCATAGGTTTTGTTCTTTCACAAGATTACTTTTGGTTGGCCTAGCTGGTAATATAAGGACTGGCTAGTTGAGTGGATGAGTTCCTTAAAGTAGTTAATCAATGGAGAAGTTCAGTCAAATGCTGAAAAGGTAAGTAGGTGATTTTTAAATTTGCATTTCTAACCATGGAATGCAGGTTGTGAAAGTGGATGGATAGGTATATTCATCTGCTAGCTGTAAACCCTAGGGTTGGGCTAATAGGAGTAGAGTCAATGCTAGGGTTCAACTAGGCTACTAAATGGTAGTTAAAGGACCCGAGCAATAGGAATAATAGCCATGGACTGAGGTATTGTTGGTGATCTAAGATCATCACCTTGAGGTTAAGTGGTGTTAAGGGCCATTAAATTCACTTGTGGAAAAAGAAAGACTCAACTAGCGAAACTAGCCAAGTAGGTGATAACTGAAGGTCTATCACCAGATAAGCCCTTGGGCAAAAAAATGTTTAACACCACCCTCGGAATAAAGTCTTTCGCCAAATAAGCCCTTGGCCAAAATGACGTCCAACAGCACCACTGGAACGAAATAACCCCCGACCTCACAAAGTCCGCCCATCACATCGGCTATAGGCACGTATTCTGAGCACCCTTGTACCCTCAAATAAGCCCCATAGGAACCTCAAAGGTAAACGACACGCATTTATTCCTAGGGATCACTAACAGAGACCATCCATATGCTCCCTTACCTTGTAACCGAGCATAACTACCTATGCTAGCTAAAGATGTCTTTCTCAAGGTATAGACCAAAGGTCCCCCAAATTTAATCGACCACGTGTCTTAATCCCCTGGGCTTGTACAAAATGGCCTTCTCCCTGAACCCTTTATATATACTTGGGAGACTTCCAGGTAAGAGGATCGACCTTTTATCTATTATTCTCTAAAAGCTTCTTCTCCACATACTAACTTGGGCGTTGGAGGTCCCTTTCATGGTAATACTTGGGGGAACCCCCTGACCACTATCTCATCCTGATGTAGGTGCTGCTCAAGCCAAAAATACTCTGGAGGCCATAATGTCATACATAAAAGATGTCCTGGAGCATCACTTGGCATTGTCTTTAGCAACCCATTCCCAAGTTGCTATTGTGGAGGGTCGGCATTCTAAGGACAAAGGAGTTCCCAACTCCTAGTCCATACCTGAACCTTAGGCAATAATAGGTTAGCTGCCCTCAAAGCCTTCTTTGCCTGAGGATGAACATCCTCTGATAGTCACAATGGGCTTCCTATGCGACTTTCAGTGTTCTATTGTGGCCAAAATGACACAACAACTTGACCAACGATGGTCACAAGCTCATGCGCATGCAAGGACATCCTCCCTAGAGGTCCAAGCGGACAGAGGTCACAGATCACCTTGCTGGAGCTTAGCTGGCAGAAGCCTTCATGATGAGTCCTCAATGGAGGACTCATCGTCTCATGGACGTAACACAGCAAGGTCAATGTCAAGAGGGCAAAAGGTTTCTCAGTCATGAAATCCTTCTCTTCTATAGAAGACCCCATCAAAATTATTCACCCAGAAGGAAACACCATTCCTCTTTGCCACACCATTCCCAGCAATAGGGAAAATGCAATACTACCATCTTAATAGAAAAAATCTTGGAAAGGTTGGATAAGGTTGGGCAGAAGTCTCCCAAAAGCCTATCTGGTCAAGGTTGTCTGAAACCTTTACTGGAGATGAGTCTCCATTCATTCATGCAGTGGTGGAAGCTTATATGCCAATGACTTCCGGGTACCTCTCCATGAAATCTATGACAGGTGATCTGAACCTTAGGCTTACTTGACCAAATATAAAAAAAGCATGCCACTACACTGAGCTGATGATGCTACCCTCTGCAAATGTTTTGAAGTGGCCCTGTCAGCGCTAGCTACCACTTGGTATAACTCCCTGGCACTTGGAATGATCATAGCATTCCAAGAGCTATCCATGGCATTTACCCAGCAGTCCATTGGAAGTAGGTCAACGGTGAAGATGCTTGTCCAGATGTTCGACATTGCCTAGAAAAATGGGAAAACCATTTGTGACTATGTCAAAAGGTTCAATCAATAAGCCCTCAACCTCCCTGACTTTAGCCTAGAAACTAGGATATTGGCTATGATCCAAAGACTAAGGAGGTACACCCAACTCTTTTATAAGTTTTCAAAGATCCCCCAAAAAAACTCTGGCAGTTCTATCAAAGGGTCGAACAACACATGACGGTCAAAGAGCTGAGGATGGAAGGATCAAAGCTAGACCATCACTCTCTAGAAAGGTAGAATCCCCAATCTTGATACCAAAGAAAAGCTGGGGAAAAATCTTGGAAAATCCAAAGCAAAAGGCCATTGGCGTTCATCCCCTTGAATACCACAAGCACTAACGTCTTGATGGCCCTAGAGAGATAGGGGACTTTAATTCAATGCTCGAAGCCCATGACTTCGGATAATAGGAAAAACATGAAGAAGTATGGTCAATTCCATCAAGACCATAGGCATGACAATGAAGACTACTTCCAGTTGAGGAAGTATATTAAATCCCTACTTAAGCAAGGGCAACTTTGGCAATACTTGCGAATGTCGTCACTAAAGTTGAGGGAGAAAAAAAAAAGGATAAAAGAGGCAAGGATGAAAAGTATGACTCTGACAAGCATCATCCAAATTGAAGCCAGAGGAAGCGCCTACCTTCTTTAGCCGAGATCACCTAGACAATCACCACAGGAATTCCTTCAGTCGAAAGAAAAAGGAAGGTGAAAGAAATGGTGATGATAGAATTTGATAGCTCTACAAACAAGCTTACCCGAAGTGATGGGTCAGTGGTTAAGTTTCCACATGATGATCCTCCCCTAATTATGGCTTGAATTGAAAACTAGGATGTTAAGAGAGGACTTTGTGATGATGGTTCAAATGTCGATGTCCTATTTGCACATTTGCTACCGAGCTTGGGTATTCCCAAAAGTGAGCTTAAACCTATGACTTCACCCACGTTTGGGGTTAGTCCTACTGAACTTCCCGTCTTGGGATAGATCGATCAACCATTAATGTTAAAAGGTACCCTGGTTGAATCAGAGGAGGATATCTTTACTTCCACCATGGCAAGCTTCATTGTCACAAACATCCCATCATCGTATAATGCCATCCTTGGACACCAAACACAAGGCAACCTTCATCTCAGGACTGATGTGAAATACTTAACAATCACCTTTTGAATAAGGGAATGAGATGTGGAGATATTCATTGATTAAGCCAAAGTGGGGAAAGTATTTGTCAAGGCAAGACAGACTCCTGTCAAAGTCCATACCCAGGACACAGGAAAAGTGCTCATTGAAGGAAGGGTGGAGAATGATAAGTGTGATGATGAAAAAATAGAAACTAAGAGCTTGGAACTAGTTCAAGGCTGAAGTTCCTGAATAAGGAAACACCAAGTCAAAGATAGGCTTGCATCTATTTTATTAATGAACAAGGGTTTATTCAATGTCGAAAAGTAAATCCTTAAGCCAATCCTGTTCGGCAGAAAAAGCACAACATATTGACACACAAGAATAACTTTGTTAAAAAAGAAATTCAACATCTCTTGGAATTTAGCATAATAAGGGAGTTAAATATTATGACTGGATTAGCAACGTCGTCGTTGCCACCAAAGAAAGAGGTAGCAAACTCTAAATGTGTATCAACTTCAAAAGTGTCAATGACGCTTGCCTTAAGGATTCATATCCCTTACCTCAATTGACCAGCTAAATGTAGGTTTTTAAGCTTCCTCGATGCCTTTAATGGATGTCACCAAATTTGGATAAACCCCAAAGATAAAGAGAAAATGGCAATCATAACCGATGTAGGAACCTACTACTACATGAAAATGCCGTTCAGCCTCAAGAATGTGGGGCCTACATATCAAAGGCTAATGAACAACGTATTCGACTCCCAGATTGGGAGGAATATGGAGGTATAAGTAGACAACATGATAGTTAAAAGTAAATTATCATGTGATTACATCATGGATTTATAGGAAACCTTCAGTAACTTCAAGAGTTCTACATTTGTCTAAATCCTGTAAAATGCATATTCGGAGTAATGGCTGGTAAGTTCCTATGTTTCACGGTATCCAGAAAGTGCATAGATGCTAATCCAGAAAAACTCAAGACCCTACTCGATCCCCAAACACCTAGTACCATCAAGGATATACAAAACCTCACGGGAACAATAATGGCACTTAGCAGATTCATATCCAAGTATGGAGATCAGTGTCGACCTTTCTTTAAAGTATTGACCAAGGCATCAAAAGGAGACATTTAAAGCAATGCCTTAGACCACCCTTAGAATGGAGAATGGGCAGAAAGCTTGGGATGAGCTGAAAAGTTACCTATCTCGATTACCAATACTTCATTAACCTAGGGAAGGAGAACCCCTCATGATGTACCTTACTATTACCGAAAAAGTTGTAAGTTCAGTTCTTGTCAAGGAAGAATGAGGAAAGCAATAGCCAGTGTACTATGTTCGTAAGTCCTTGCATGGTCCCGAGGTAAGATACCCAATATTACAAAAGGTAATCTATGGCTTAGTTATGGCAAGTAAAAGACTTCGGTCATATTTTCGTGGACACTCAATCATTGTGAGAAGTAACTTGCCTCTATGGGACATCATAAGAAAGCTAGATCACCTAAGGCAATTATCGAAACGGTGCATCTTACTTGGGGAACACGACATCCTCTATGAGCGAAAAAAAGTAATAAAGTCCTGTGCCTTGGCTGATTTCATAGCCAAACTGCTAGAAAATGAGAACATCTTAGAGAATGCCAAGGACAAGGACCCTAAATGGGTATTCTTCTTATATGGTGCATCAGGATCAGAACACCATGGTGCAGACATAACACTACGAGGGCCCACTGGTATAGAAGCCTTAAAGGCTATCAAATTTGGATTTCAAATCACCAACAACATTGCTAAATATGTATCTCTTATAGCGAGATTACAGCTAGCAAAGAGAGTCGATGTAAAAGCTCTAAAGGTATATAGTGATTCCTAGTTAGTAGTTTGATGACTAACAGGAGAATATGAGGTCAAAGACCTAAAGTTGGCAAAGTATCATGACTTCATCTAGGAATTAATCCAAAAATTTAATAAGGTACTAATAAAAAAGCATCATCATAAAAAGAACATAGAAGCGAATACATTGGCCAAATCAAAGCAATCGATCAAGATGATAATTTCCCCAAGCATAGCGATTGTGGGAGTAATGACCTCAAAAAAAGATGAAAAGATCTGATAAGAGAATACTTGACAACTAACTCCTTGCCTGAGGATGCTCAAGAAGCAGCAAAGATATGATAGGAGGTTGGGAAGATACTTCTTGATTTGAAAAGCATTATACAGGCAAAGGTACTCTAACCCCTTACAATGATGTATTGATGAAAGGAACATAGAAGCTATGTTGAAAAAAGGTCATGAAGGAATATATAGATCTCACATTGGGACAAATGCCTTATCAGGAGTACTACTTCAACAATGTTACTTTTGGCCCACCATAAGAAATGGTGCTTCGCAGTTCACCAAAAAGTGCCTCAAGTGCCAACAGCACACTCCTGTATAGACAACACCCTCTGAGGTGACCACCTCTGCTAACTACCCATGCTCCTTTACAATGTAAGGAATCGATCACATCGGTCCTCTCCCAATGGCACCAAAAGAGGTTAAATACTGTGTAGTGCTTGTAGACTACTTCACTAAATAGATAGAACTAGAACCTTGAGCAACGATCTTAACCAAGGACTTCCAAAAGTTCATTTGGAAAAATATCATATGCAAGGTCGGTTGAACGAGGGTAATAGTAGTAGATAATGGTAACCAATTTATTGACAAAGGGCTCTAAGAATTTGCAACCAACCTTGGCATAAAATTGCACTTTGCTCCAGTTGCTCATCCCTAAAGCAATTAACAAGTAGAAGTATCAAACAAAACTTTGAAGGATGGCTTGAAGAAGAAACTTGGTGAAGCCAAGGGCAAGTGGCTTAGTAAATTACCGAGTGTACTATAGAGTTATGGAACAACTCCAAGAAGAGTTGCCAAGGAAACCTCATTTTCTCTTGTATTCGGAATAGAGGCCCTGATTTCTATTGAAATAGTAAAGCCCTCACTAATAATACAAGTGTTCAATGAAGAAGAAAACAACCTAAGCTTAAGAGCCAAGCTTAATATGCTTGAAGAACATAGGGAAATGGTTGAGCTCCGAAGAAGGGCTTTCCAACAATGGGTCACTACCACCACAAACATGAATGTTAAGCTTAGGGGGATCAATGTTGGAGACTTCATCCTCTGAAGAGTTGAATTGGAGCCCCAAAGACCATATCATGGCATAATTCAAGCAAATTGGGAAGGTCCTTATTTGGTCACGGAGGAAGTTTGACCAGGAGTTTTGAAGATAAAAAATACTGAAGGTGAAGAATTGAAAAACACTTGGCATTTAGATTCCTCGAAGAAGTACTACCCTTAGAAAATTTCTGAGGAAGTTGTACCAATGCTAAAAAGAACTATTATTCTCAAAACACTTAGAAAAATTTTTATCCATTAAGCATTGCTCAAAATTCACCGAACATGGTGAACATGCTTGTTAGTATTGTGCCCAAAGCCAATCATGAGATGATTGTATTTTTCACATTGAGTTATGATATTTTATTAATGCATCATTTTGTAGTTTGGTTTGTTGTTTGTTTCTGTGTAACGTAATAAAACATAATTATAACGAATTGTGGAGCGAGTTGCAATAATACATAAAGACTAGCATATGTGGAGACTAATATGAGAATTATAGTCTACATATGGGTATAAGTGGGAGAACTTGTGTACTAGATTGACCTACCATGAGAACACTGCATGGATCATTATATGAGTGTCATAAGTAATTCTCATAGTGATCATGTATATGTAGTCCTTTGACCTAAGGTCATCAAAGCTCCCTAGATATGAGTCACGTACTTTCATACTTCCTTTTGTTGCTCATAACTGAGTGAACATGAAAGAGGTCATTGGGTATGTCACATACCATATGGAGGGTTTTGTATGATCAATATGGGATTTTTCCCTCCTATGTAACGGGAGTGCTATCTTCGAGCCCCTTAATAGAGTGAGACTAAAAAAATGCAAGGCCATACTCGAATGAGTTGATATATGATATCAATATCATTAGTTTAAGTTAGTCTACTCGGGAATCAAGAAACCAAAAATTGGGCTATATGAGAGTGACACATTCCATGTCTCGTGCTTGGTCTTGATATATTGGATAAAGAGACAATGGCATATAAGAATAGTGATTATAAAGGTTTAGTCGAATTATTGACTATCTTTTCACTTGGGTAGTAATGATGTGTTGCTAGACACTGCTTATTGTTTATGATCATAAATGTGACTTATGATCATTGCCAACGTGGTAGGAGCCTATAGGGTCGCACACTTAGAGCTAGTTGGATTATTTGAGTGCATGGGCCAAATTGTTTGGCTTTGGTTTCATAATAATTTCATATTAATAATTGGCCTAAAGGTTGAGCCATTATTAAGCCCAAAATTAAACCTAATTGGATTAACGTTTTGAAGCCCATTAGGCTTAAGAGTTGAGCCTCACTATATATATATTATATAGTGAGAATTTTTGCAACTCATGCCTTAGCCTCATTAAGGACAAAATCATAAGGGTTCTAAAAAGGTTCTAGCTATACTCTTCTTCTGCCATTCCTTCAAAGATGCAAGCTAGCACTACAGCGTGCAAGAGGAATGCATCTGCCGGGACGTGGTGGAGGCGAGGTGATCTGAGAGGCTCATGTGGATACTATAAAGAGCTTGAACACGTCAATTGTTTAAGTCTTTGTGATTCAACTCAATAATTAGGTGAAATATCCTAGCCAACTAGGTATAAAATTTTTGAACACCTGTTTTACTCCATTTCACCTGGATCCTGGAGGGTTTGGTTACTTTTTGCTGTGTTTGTTTAGCTAATCGGCCAATATGACCGCCATATGTGAGGTGCCACATTTATAAAGCTGGTTAATAAATGCACATTAATTGGCATGCATTTTTGTTGAATGAGATTTAACAAGATATGTGAATTGGTGGTTGAAGCATGGTTCATGGTTATAGCCCTTGTTGGTTGTACTTGTAAATACAGCCTGTGAATAGTGCCTTTTCTTGTTGCCCTCAATGTATTTTCTCTTCTCACCTTACTCCCTTCAAGTATAACCCAAGGTTTCTATAATTGATGTATTTCTATCTTTTGGGATCATCTGAGTTGGTGTGTCAGAGGAGGTGACTACAAAAAGACAACAAAGCAAGAAGGAGAAAGTGCTTGTGAAGACCTTTTCTTTTCTTAGGCTTTTATGATATTCTCATTGGCTTGAGAATATCACATAGTTTGGGCTATAACCATGTCACGTTTAATTTGCTGTTAGTGTGAGATGCATGTTTTAAATTTGTATGTGATGCATGTATAAGACAACCGGAGATAATAATTGGTGAGATCAAAAGAAAAATCCCTTAAACAAAATATTAAGTCATTAAATGTGATGCCTTCCAAATGTTGACAATCGTCCAAACTTGGATCAACATTAGGTGGGTTTGCCAAACCAAAGCATCTATGTTCATCTTGGTAAGATGCGATGGGATAATAGTGATATCCAAATTGATAAGCTTTGGGTTGGACTTAACTAAGTTATCCCAATAGGATTAGGGCTTAGAGTCATCAAGTTGGGATTAAGTTCATGAGATGAGCTTGGACAAGTGTTGTTCACCCAATTATCCAAGAGTTGCGTGAGATGCAATTGGTAAAGAGTTGCCTATCTAAATAACTATTACTTGAAAGAAAAGCCATAGCTGACTCAAGCTATAGTGAAATATGGATCTTAGCCAACTAGAATACCTTAGCGCTAAGGTGTTCTAAAATAATATCAATGGTTATTATTTTGATTAAAATAGTTGGCGTATAATTTAATAAAAGTCCTTATAAAATGAATAAAAATGCATGACCTTTATACTTCATATTTACTATTGTAGATTACCATGGCATAAAACACATCAACACTTTTATTGCAATCAATCTTTGAGAAGGAAAAGCTAAATGGAGCCAACTTTCTTCAATGGTACCGAAACTTGAGGATAGTTCTTAAGCAAGAGAGAAAGACTTATGTCTTAGGGCAACCTATTCTGAATGAGCCTTATACCAACCCTCTAAAGGCTAAAATGGATGCTCACAATTCTAATGATGCTTTGGATTTTGCTTGCCTCATGTTGATAACCATAGAATCTGAGCTTGAGAAGCAACATGAGAATATGGGGGCATTCGATATAATCGAACATCTCAAAATGCTATTCTAGGAGCAAGCTAGACATAAGAGGTTTAAGACCTCTAAGGCATTATTTCTGTGCAAAATATCTTAAGGAAGTTTCATAGGTCCTCATGTGCTCAAAATGATTAGGTACATTGAGAATCTTGAGACTTTGGAATTTGCTTTTCAGAAAGAGTTGGCTGTTGATGTTTTCCTGCAATCATTGCCAGAAAGCTACAGTCAGTTCATCATGAACTACACATGAATGATCTTGACAAGTCCCTCACCAAATTGCTCAACATGTTGAGAACTGTTAAGTAAAACCTTAAGAAGGCTAAGCCCATTTTGATGGTTCATAAAAGCAAGGGAAAGGGAAAGACGAACAAGAAGAAGATTGTAGCTAAAGGAAAGTCCAATGCTAATTCTTCTTTAGGTGCACTGAAACCATCTGTTGGTGTGGCTAACAAAGGGGAATACTTCCATTATAAGCAACCTGGATATTGGAAGCGCAACTACAAGCTCTATCTTGAAGAACTTGCTAATGAGAAGAGGAGTACGACTTCCACATTAGGTATTTTTGTTATAGAGACTAATTTTTCTACTTCCTCATCTTGGGTATTGGATACTGGATGTGGATCTCACATTTGTTCAAATGTGTAGGATCCAAATAGGAGTAGAAGATTGGTCCACGATAAAGTGGACCTACATGTTGGAAATTCAACAAGAGTTGCTGCCTTAGTCGTAGAGACTTATGTTCTCACTTTGCCTAGTGGATTGGTTTTAGAATTAGACAACCGCTACTTTATGCCTACTATTAGTAGAAATTTGATTTCTATTTCTTTCTTGGATAAGAAAGGTTTTTCATTTATAATAAAGGACAAATGTTATTCTATTTATTTGAATGAAATCTTTTATGGTAGTGCTAAACTTCGCAATGGTTTGTATGTTCTAGAACAAAAAAATCCAATCTATAATGTGAATAACAAGAATGATTCAAACCCAACTTATCTCTAGCACTGTTGCCTGGGCTACATAAATGAGACCCGCATATCCAAGCACCATAAGGATGGACTCTTAGACTTATTTGATTTTGAATCATGTGAGACATGTCAGTCTTGTTTATTGGCCAAAAATGACCAAAACCCCTTTCACTGGGAAAAGTGAAAGGGCTAATGACTTACTAGGACTCATACATAGTGATGCATGTGGCCCTATGTTTACACGGCTTTAGTAGATATGGCTATGTGTATCTTATGAAACACAAGTTAGAATCCTTTGAAAAGTTCATAGAATTCAAGAATGAAGCAGAGAATCAACTTAGGAAAAGTATCAAAGTACTTCGATCAGATCGATGTGGAGAATACTTGGACCAAGAATTCCTTGACTACTTGAAGGAATGTGGTATAGTATCACAACTTACTCCACCTGGTACACCTCAATAGAATGGTGTATCTGAAAGGAGAAATCAAAATTTATTAGACATGGTTCGATATATGATGAGTCAAGCTAACCTTTCAACCTCATTTTTGGGGCATGCTCTAGAGACAGCTGCTTTTACACTAAACTGAGTTCCATCTAAATCGGTTCAAGAACCACCATATGAGAAATAGAGCGAGAGGCATCCCAGTCTATCTTTTATAAAGATTTGGGGCTATGAGGCTTACGTGAAACGTCAATCCTTTGACCAGCTGGGGCCCAAATCTTATAAATAACTTTTTGTTCGATATCCCAGAGAAACAAAGGGTTATTATTTCTATAATCCTTTTGAGCAAAAGGTGTTTGTTGCTTGAATTGGTGTCTTTATAAAAAATGAGTTTATCTTTAAAGGAACCAGTGGAAGGAAAGTAGAACGTGAAAAAATTCAAGAATAACAAGGCGACATCAAACATGAAATGGAACCTGAGCAGACACCACAAGATGTTCTGGTTTAGGAGTTTGTTCTAGTAGCATAAAGCCGATGTAGGTCTGGTAGGATTCA
This sequence comes from Aquilaria sinensis, assembly GCA_005392925.1. Lineage (NCBI taxonomy): Eukaryota > Viridiplantae > Streptophyta > Magnoliopsida > Malvales > Thymelaeaceae > Aquilaria > Aquilaria sinensis. Next base: position 122,981 of record SMDT01002967.1, on the reverse strand, counting down.
ACATGAGCCTAAGAGATATAGATTTCTCATGACTCACACTGGTGATGTGGTGCTCATCGATCAAGAGGAGCCCATAACCTACTAACAAGCTATGTTAGGGCCTGACTTTAAGAAGTGGCTAGAGACCATGAAGTCTAAGATGGAATCCATGTATGAAAGCCAAGTATAAACTTTGGTTGATCGACCTGAAAGGGTAAAAGCCATAGGGTGCAAATGGGTTTTCAAGAGGAAAACTGACAAGGATGGTAATGTGATTACCTTTAAGGGACAATTGGTTATAAAAGGTTTCAAGAAAAATCATGGTATTGACTATGATGAAACTTTTTCACTAGTTGCCATGCTTAAATTATCCGAATATTGTTGGCTATTGTTGTACACTAAGTTTATGAAATATGACAAACGGATGTCAAAACTACTTTCGTTAATGGATGACTACTTGAGGATGTGTACATGACACAACCTAAGTGTTTTGTCGTTCTAGAGAATGGCAATAAAGTGTGCAAATTTCAAAGCTCCATTTATGGATTAAAGTAACCTTCTCAGAGTTGGAATCTTCATTTTGATGAAGCAATCAAATAGTTTGGTTTTGTCAAAAATGAAGATGAACCTTGTGTCTGCAAGAAGGTTAGTGGGAGCGGTATTGTCTTCTTGGTGTTGCATGTAGATGACATACTACTAATTGAGAATGACATTCCTAAGCTGTAGTCTATAAAGACTTGGCTAGGGAAATAATTCTCTATGAAGGACTTGGGTGAAGCAGGCTATGTGTTAGGCATTAGAATCTATAAAGATAGATCTAGAAAATTGCTCGGCCTAAGTCTAACAACATACATTGACAAGGTGCTAAAGTGGTTTAGCATGCAAAACTCCAAGAAAGAATTCTTGCCCATGTCACATGGTATAACTCTTTCTAGATCTTAGTGTCCGAGTACACCCAATGAGAGAAAGCGCAGCTCATGAGTAAGATTCCATATGCCTCAGTAATTGGATCTATTATGTATGCCATGATATGTACTATTCCCAATGTCTCATATACCTTGAGCATGACGAGCAGGTACCAAATCCTAGTAAGATTCCTTGGATAGCTATTAAGAACATCCTTAAGTACTTATGAAGGACTAAGGATGCATTCTTGGTCTTTGGAGGTGAAGCTGAGCTCATTGTAAGGGGTTATACCAATGCTAGCTTCTAATCCAATAAGGATGATTTCATATCACAAAACGATTATGTGTTTTGCATTGGTGGTGGTGTTATGACCTGGAAGAGTTCGAAGCAACAGATAGTAGTTGACTCTATAACAGAATCTGAATACACTTCTGCCTTGATGCCTCTAAGGAGGCAATTTGGATCAAGAAGTTAATCGCAGAACTTGGAGTGGTTCCAAGCATTGCCGACCCAATAGAGCTCTATTGTGACAACAATGGAGCAATCGCACAAGCTAGGGAACCTCGATCTCACCAGAGATCCAAACACATACTCTAATGCTATCATCTTATTGGGGAGATCATCGAAAGGGCTAATGTAAGAATATGCAAGACTTCAAAAAACGGCAACATTGTCGATCCACTAACAAAAACCCTTATGTTGCAGAAGCATGATAGCCATTCTAGGCCCATCGATGTTAGACACATGGATAATTGGCTTTAATGGAAGTGGGAGATTGTTAGTATTGTGCCTAAAGCCAATCAAGAGATTATTGTATTTTGCATATTGAGTTGTGATATTTTATTGAGGCATCATTATGTAATTGTGTTTGTTGTTTGTTTCTACGTAACTTAATCAAGCATAATTATAACCCTAGAATAATGATATTCTTAAATGTCCCTAGTCTAGTATTACTAGGGAGTGAGTTGCAATAATACATAAAGACTAGCATATGTGGAGACTAATATGAAATATGCGGTCTACATATAGGTTTAAGTTAGAGAACTTGTGTGCTGGACTAGTCCACCATGAGAACACTATATGCATGGTTATATAAGTGTCATAAGCAATTATCATAGCGATCATGTATATATAGTGCTTTGACCTAAGGTCATCAAGGCTCCCTACATGTAAGTCACATATTTTGATACTTCCCTTTGTCGCTCGTAACTGAGTGAACATGACGGAGGTCAATGGGTATGGCATATACCATATGGAGGGCTTTCTATGATTGAGATGGGATTTGTCCCTCTTATATAATGAGAGTGATATTTTTTAGTCCCTTGATCGAGTGAGACTAAGAAAATGCATGGCCATGGTTGGATGTGTTGATATATGATATCAATGTCATCAGGTTAAGTTAGTCTACTTGAGAATCAAGAAACCAAAGATTGGGTTATATGAGAATGACACATTCCATGTCTTGTGCTTAGTCTTGATATCTCGGACAATGGGATAATAGCACATACGAATAATGATCATAGTGGTTTAGTCGAATCACCAACTATCTTGTCACTTGGGTAGCAATGATGTGTTGCTAGACACCACTTATTGTTTATGATCATAAATGTGATTTAAGATCATTCCCAACATGGTAGGACCCTATAGGGTCATACACTTAGAGCCAATTGGATTATTTGAGTGCATGGGTAGAATTGTTTGGCTTTGGTTTCATGATAAATTTGTATTAATAATTGGGTACAATTCTGCTCATATGTTGTGGAATGACTCTGGTAGTTGTTGTGTTCACTAGAGGTAAGGTAAGTTAAAGGAAATAACCCTAACTAGTGAGGCTTTTAGTTAAGCTAGTTTCAAGCCTAAAGTTAGAGCAACTCACTTGACCTTAGTGGCTTGTAAAGGAAAGCCTAATGACTAGCAAGATTTGTTGTCAGGGCGCAATTCACCCACACTCTAAATCTTTTAGTGGCTTGAAACCAACTACTTGTTGGGTTTCAGGAGCCAAACAAGCGTAGTGGAATATAACCAAAACACTCTAGGATCCAAGTCAAACGGGGTAAACCGGGTGTTCGAAAATTTTCATACCTAATTTTCGGTTGAGATCTCTCACTCAACTGTAGAGTCGAATCACAAAACCTGAACAGTTGACGTGTTCAAGCTCTCTATGGTATCCACACGAGCCTCTCGGGATCACCACGCTTCCACCACGTCCCGGCAGATGCGTTTCTCTTGCGCTCGCAGTGCTAGCTTGCGTCCTCCAAGGAATTGCAAGAGAAGAGTGCGGCTGTCCTTTTGGGAGGCTAGGGCAAGGAGACCTGCGAATTTCTCACTAAAAGTTGTATTTATAGTGAGACTCAACTTCCAGGCCTAATGGGTTTCAAAGCCCTAATCCAATTAGGCTTTAATTTTCGGGCTTAATAATGGCTCAACTCTTGGGCCCATTATTAATACGAAATTAAATTGTGAAACCATAACCCAAATAATTAGCCCATGCACTCTAATGATCCAAATAGCTCTATGTGTGCGACCCAATAGGCTCTTACCACGTTGGCAATGATCATAAATCACATTTATGATCATAAGCAATGAGCGGTGTCTAGCAACACATCATTGCTACCCAAGTGACAAGATTGTCGGTGATTCGACTAAACCTTTATGATCATTCACCGATATATGCCATTGTCCCTTTGTCCAAGATATCAAGACTAAGCATGAGACATGGAATGTGTCATCACTCTCGTATAGCCCAATCTTTGGTTTCTTGATTACCGAGTAGACCAACTTAAACTGATGACATTGATATCGTATATCAACTCATCCGAGCATGGCCATGCATTTTCTAAGTCTCACTCTATCAAGGGGCCCGAAGATATCACTCCCGTTACATAGGAGGGACAAATCCCATCTTGATCATACAAATCCCTCCGCATGATATGTGACATACCCAATGACCTCCTTCAAGTTCACTCAGTTACGAGCAACAAAGGAAAGTATCAAAGTATGTGACTCACATGTAGGGAACCTTGATGATCTTAGGTCGAAGGACTACATATACCATGATCACTATGAGAATCACTTATGACACTCATATAACGATCCATGTAGTGTTCTCATGGTGGGTCGGTCCAGTACACAAGTTCTCCAACTTGTACCCATATGTAGACTACATATCTCATATTAGTCTCCACATATGCTAGTCGTTATGTATTATTGCAACCCGCTCCACAATAATACTAGACCTAGGGACGTTTAAGAATATCATTATTCTAGGGTTACAATTATGTTTATTAACGTTACGCAGAAACAAAACAACAAACATAATTGCTGGATTAATGCCTTAATAAAATATCATGACTCAATGTGCAAAAAATACAATCATCTCATGATTGGCTTTTGGGCACAACACTAACAATCTCCCACTTGCACTAAAAGCCAATCATCCATGTATCTAATACCGATGGACCTAGAATGGCTATCATGCTTCTGCTGCGTAAGGGGCTTTGTCAGTGGATCAGCAATGTTGCTGTCTGTCGAAGTCCTGCATATCCTTACATCACCCCTCTCGATGATCTCCCTGATGAGATGATAGCGTCGGAGTATGTGTTTGGATCGCTGGTGAGATCGAGGTTCCTTAGCCTGTGCGATTGCTCCATTGTTGTCACAATAGAGCTCTATCGGGTCGGCAATGCTTGGAACCACTCCAAGTTCAGTGATGAACTTCTTGATCCAAACTGCCTCCTTTCGCAGCATCAGAGGCGGCAATGTACTCAGATTCTGTTGTAGAGTCAGCTACTGTCTCTTGCTTTGAACTCTTCCAGCTCACAGCACCACCACCAATACAAAACACATAACCAGATTGCGATCTAAAATCATCCTTATCGGATTGGAAGCTTGCATCGGTGTAACCCCTTACAACGAGCTCATCTTCACCTCCAAAGACCAAGAATGCATCCTTAGTCCTTCGTAAGTACTTAAGGATGTTCTTAACAGCTGTCCAGTGACTCTCACCGGGGTTCGATTGGTACCTACTCGTCATGCTCAAAGGCATATGAGACATCGGGACGAGTACATATCATGGCATACATGATAGATCCAATTGCTGAGGCATATGGAATCTTACTCATGCGCTCTCTCTCCTCGGGTGTACTCGGACACTGAGATCTAGAAAGAGTTGATACCATGTGACATGGGCAAGAATCCTTTCTTGGAATCTTGCATGCTAAACCTCTTTAGCACCTTGTCAATATATGTACTTTGACTTAGGCCAAGAAGCTTTCTAGATCTATCTCTATAGATCCTGATGCCTAACACATAGGCTGCTTCACCCAAGTCCTTCATAGAGAAACATTTCCCTAGCCAAGTCTTCACAGACTGTAGCTCAGGAATGTCATTCCCGATGAGTAGTATGTCATCTACATACAACACCAAGAAGACAATAGCGACAATAGCATTCCCACTAACCTTCTTGTAGACACAAGGTTCATCTTCATTTTTGATAAAACCAAACTCTTTGATTGCTTCATCAAAATGAAGATTCCAACTTCGAGAAGCTTGCTTCAGTCCATAAATGGACCTTTGCAACTTGCACACTTTATTGGCATTCTCAGGAGTGACAAAACCCTCAGGTTGTGTCATGTACACATCGTCAAGTAGCTTTCCATTTAGGAATGCAGTTTTGACATCCATTTGTCATATCTCATAATCATAGTGTGCAGCAATAGCGCACAAAATTCGGATGGATTTAAGCATAGCAACTGGTGAAAAAGTTTCATCATAGTCAATACCATGAATTTGCTTGAAACCTTTTGCAACCAATCGTCCCTTAAAGGTAATCACATTACCATCCATGTCAGTTTTCTTCTTGAAAACCCATTTGCACCCTATGGGTTTTACCCCTTCAGGTGGGTCAACCAAAGTCCATACTTGGTTTTCATACATGGATTCCATCTCGGATTTCATGGCCACTAGCCACTTCTCAGAGTCAGGCCCCGACATAGCTTGTTGGTAGGTTGTGGGCTCATCCTGATCCATGAGCATCACATCACCAGTGTGAGTCATGAGAAATCCATATCTCTCGGGCTCACGCCGAATCCTACCAGACCTACGTGGGCTCTGTGCTACAGGAACAGACTCTTGAACCACAACATCTTGTGGTGTCTGTTCAGGTTCCATTTCAGGTTCGATGTCTCCTTGTTGTTCTTGAATTTCTTCAAGTTCTACTTTCCTCCCACTAGTTTCCTTTAGAGATAAACTCTTTCTCTAAAAAGACACCAGTTCGAGCAACAAACACTTTTTGCTCAGAAGGATTGTAGAAATAGTAACCCTTTGTTTCTTTGGGATACCCAACAAAAAGGCATTTTTGAGATTTGGGCCCTAGTTTGTCAGAGGATTGACGTTTCACATAAGCGTCACAGCCCCAAATCTTCATAAAAGACAAATTGGGATGCCTCCCACTCCATATCTCATATGGTGTCTTTTGAACCGATTTAGATGGAACTCGGTTTAGTGTAAAAGCGGCTGTCTCTAGAGCATGTCCCCAAAAGGAGTTTGGAAGGTCAGCTTGACTCATCATAGAGCGAACCATGTCTAACAGAGTTCGATTTCTCCTTTCAGATACACCATTCCATTGAGGTGTACCTGGTGGAGTGAGTTGTGATACTATACCACACTCCTTCAGATAGTCAAGGAATTCTCGATCCAAGTACTCTCCACCTCGATCTGATCGAAGCACTTTGATACTCTTCCCGAGTTGATTCTCTACTTCATTCTTGAATTCTTTGAACTTTTCAAAGGATTCTGACTTGTGTCTCATGAGATACACATAGCCATATCTGCTGAAGTCATCAGTGAAAGTAATGAAGTATTGGAAACCTCCTCTAGCTTGTGTAGACATAGGGCCACATACATCACTATGTATGAGTCCTAGTAAGTCATTAGCCCTTTCACTTTGCCCTGTGAATGGGGCTTTGGTCATCTTGCCCAACAAACATGACTCACATGTCTCATATGATTCAAAATCAAATGAGTCCAAGAGTCCATCCTTATGGAGCTTGGATATGCGGGTCTCATTTATATGGCCCAAGCGACAGTGCCAGAGATAGGTCGGGTTTGAATCATTTAATCTGACCTTCTTGGTATTCACATTATAGATTGGATCTTCGAGGTCTAGAACATACAACCCATTGCTAAGTTGAGCACTACCATAAAAGATTTCATTCAAATAAATAGAACAACATTTGTCCTTTATTATAAATGAAAAACCTTTCTTGTCCAAACAAGAAACAGAAATCAAATTTCTACTAATAGTAGGCACAAAGTAGCAGTTGTCTAATTCTAAAACTAATCCACTAGGTAAAGTGAGAACATAAGTCCCTACGGCTAAGGCAGCAACCCTTGCTCCATTTCCAACACGTAGGTCCACTTCACCTCGGGCCAATCTTCTCTTCTACTTCTACTTAGATCCTGCACATTTGCACAAATGTGAGATCCACATCCAGTATCCAATACCCAAGATGAGGAAGTAGAAAAGTTAGCCTCTATAACAAAAATACCTGAAGTGGAAGTCTTACTTCCCTTTTCCTTAGCAAGTTCTTCAAGATAGAGCTTGCAGTTGCGCTTCCAGTGTCCAGGTTGCTTACAATGGAAGCACTCCCCTTCCTTTGCCACACCACCCTTTGGTTTCAGTGCAGCTGAAGAAGAATTAGCATTGGACTTTCCATTAGCTTTATCCTTCTTCTTGTTGGCTTTTCCCTTTCCCTTGCCCTTTTGAACCATCAAAATGGGCTTAGCCTTCTTAAGGTTTTGCTCAGCAGTTCTCAACATGTTGAGCAATTCAGGGAGGGACTTGTCAAGGTCGTTCATGTTATAGTTCATGACGAACTGACTGTAGCTTTCAGGCAACGATTGCAAGACTACATCAATAGCCAACTCTTTCTGAAGAGCAAATCCCAAATTCTCAAGATTCTCAATGTACCCAATCATCTTGAGCACATGAGGACCCACGGGACTTCCCTCAGACATCTTGCACTGAAACAATGCCTTAGAGGTCTCAAACCTCTCATGCCTAGCTTGCTCTTGGAAAAGCATTTTGAGATGTTCGATCATATCGAACGCCCCCATGTTCTCATGTTGCTTCTGAAGCTCAGATTCCATGGTAATAAGCATGAGGCATGCAACATCCAAAGCATCATCAGAATGCCTCTTGTGAGCATCCCTTTCAGCTCTTGGAGCAGTGGCAGCAGGCTCATTCGGAATGGGCTGCTCTAGGACATAAGCCTTTCTCTCTTGTTTGAGGACTATCCTCAAGTTTCGGTACCATTTGAGAAAGTTGGTCCCATTCAGTTTTTCCTTCTCAAGGATCGATCGCAACGAAAGTGTCGATGTGTTTTGTGCCATGGTTATCTACAACAGTAAATATGCAGTGTAAGAGTCATGTATTTTAATTCATTTAATAAGGACTTTTATTAAACGATACTCCCACTATTTTCCTCAAAATAATAACCCTCGATATTATTTCGGAACACCTCGGCGCTAAGGTATTCTAGTGGGCCAAGATCCATATTTGACCACAACCTGAGTCAGCTTTGGCTTTTCTCTCAAGTTACAGCTATTTAGGTAGGCAACTGCAACTGCAACTCTTTGCCAATTGCATCTTATGCAACTCTTGGATAGTTGGGTGAACAACACTTGTCCAAGCTCATCTCATGAACTTAAGCCCAACTCTATGCCTCTAAGTCCCTAATCCTATTAGGATGACTTAGTTAAGTCAGACCCAAAGTTAGCAATTTGGATATCACTATTATCCCATCGCGCCTTACCAAGATGAACATAGGTGCTTTGCTTTGGCAAACCCACCTAATGTTGATCAAAGTCTTGACGAGTGCCAACATTTGGAAGGCATCACATTTAATGACTTAATATTTGTTTGAGGGATTTTTTTCTTTTGATCTCACCAATTTGTTATCTCCGGTTGTCTTATACATGCATCACATACAAATATAAAACATGCATCTCATGCTTACAAGAAAGTAAACGTGACATGGTTATAGCCCAAACTATGCGATATTCTCAAGCCAATGAGAATATCATAAAAGCCTAAGAAAAGAAAAGAGTCTTCACAAGCTCCTTCTCTTCCTTTCTTGGTTGCCCTTTTGTTGTCACCTCCTTGGACATACCACCTTGGATGATCCTTGGACATACCACCTTGGATGATCCCATAATGCACCATTACATCAATAACGAGCCACCAAAAATACCTTACTTTCAGTGCCTGAACAGGCTGAATCCGAACCAAGCTAGGGTTTCTGCAACTATTGCAAGAATCCTAATCCATATAGGTATCTCATACCATTCAATTTGAGATTAATCTCATTAACCAATTTGTGTCGTTTCTTCATATATCTCATATGTTCATTACGAATTCCAGTTTCATGCATCTTGAATCAATCTAATTAATCATGGCCGAAAAGCAACCGAACACATAGCATCATGCGATTCAACACTCAATCCCGATTTAGGGTTTCACCAGTAGCTCTGATACCACTGTTGGGTTTCGGGAGCCAAACAGCGCAGCAGAATTTAACCGAAACCCTCCAGGATCCAAGTGAAACGGGGTAAACCGGGTGTTCAAAAATTTTCATACCTAATTTTCGGTTGAGATCTCTCACTCAACTGTAGAGTTGAATCACAAAACTTGAACAGTTGACGTGTTCAAGCTCTCTATGGTATCCACACGAGCCTCTCGGGATCACCACGCTTCCACCGTGTCCCGACAGATGCGTTTCTCTTGCGCTCGCAGTGCTAGCTTGCGTCCTCCAAGGAATTGCAAGAGAAGAGTGTGGCTGTCCTTTTTGGAGGCTAGGGCAAGGAGACCTGCGAATTTCTCACTTAAAAGTTGTATTTATAGTGAAACTCAACTTCCAGGCCTAATGGGTTTCAAAGCCCTAATCCAATTAGGATTTAATTTCGGGCTTAATAATGGCTCAACTCTTGGGCCCATTATTAATACGAAATTAAAGTGAAACCATAACCCAAATAATTAGCCCATGCACTCTAATGATCCAAATAGCTCTATGTGTGCGACCCAATAGGCTCTTGCCATGTTGGCAATGATCATAAATCACATTTATGATCATAAGCAATGAGCGGTGTTCTCATGGTGGGTCGGTCCAGTGCACAAGTTCTCCAACTTGTGCCCATATGTAGACTACATATCTCATATTAGTCTCCACATATGCTAGTCATTATGTATTATTGCAACCCGCTCCATAATAATACTAGAGTAGGGACGTTTAAGAATATCATTATTATAGGGTTATGATTATGTTTGTTAATTTACGCAGAAACAAAAACAACAAACATAATTGTTGGATTAATGCCTCAATAAAATATCAAGACTCAATGTGCAAAAATACAATCATCTCATGATTGGCTTTTTGGGCACAACACTAACACATATCAGGATAATAGGAGAGGACTTGATAGTGAGCTGGGCATAAGCCATCTTGGAAAGATTGGTTCATCGTCTAATCAGCCACCATCTTTTACTTCATCACGGCCTCTATCTTTTTCTTCTTTTTCTTACTTGTTGACTTCTTCAGCTACTCAACTTTGGCCAAGAGCTGTTTCTTGTCTGAAAAAGCTTTGGCTACCTCAACAATGAGAAAGTCATGCTTATTCCAAGGAGCCTCCTTTTTAGAAGTCCACTTGACCAACTTCAATCCCAAGTAAGTCACTTTAGATGAGTACACGCTGATGAGCTTTTGGGTACCCTTGGTGACCTCTTGACGAAGACTTGATATCCCTTCCTTAGAAATTTTGCTGAGGTCACCATATTTATAGCAGGTGGTCACCAAAGCTTGGTTAGCCTTCGCCAAGCTCTCCTCCGTTTGGGTACGGAAGTAGACCATGCTCGTAAATACCCCCTGTAGGTAAGTATTTGCAAAAAAGGAAGTACAATGGATAAGAAAAAGATCTAACTGATAGCAAAAATTCCTAAATACCAGAAATACGGTATGCCCAGGCAACATGCTCGGTAATCAGAGTAGCCAAAATCTCCTCATTTGGACATGACTCCATCAGAGAATGGAAGGTAGCATTTGTCATGAAGCCCTTCACCATATGAAGGGCCATCTTCTAGCAGTCTTCTGAGAATAAATCCATATCCTTGGTAAACTTCCAAAAAGGCTCCATCAGAACCTTCCTGAAGGGCATTTTCATGTCACGAAGCTCTCACTTCCATGCATGTTCGGCTACCCAATCAGGAACTAGCAACTCTTCTACAAGATCTCATTAAAGTTTAGTCATCACATTAGTCCCGAACCATTCATGTATAAAGTCCAAAATTTCAAAAAAGGGAAAACTCATATATGAAAGGTCAAAGGATGAACCTAGTAAATGAACCTTGGGTCCACCAGCTTTAAAATCACTCACCTCAAGGATGTCGATGGGAACATCCTTCCCCTTCTACTTCTTATTTTCCTCGACCTCTTCAATTAAAAGCATAGTTAGGGAAGTTCCCAAGGTCTCCACAACTGAGTTCAAATTGATCGAGGTAGATAAAATTGTGACATCCATCATCAAATCTCTTCCCTTATTGGTGACCTGGGAAGGAGAATAGAAAAGATCCTCCTTAGATTTCTTTTGCCTTGGTTCTCCCGAAGGCTGCCCCTTCTTCCTCTTTGGGGCCTTCTTGTTAGGACCCTACCTCAGTGCTTGGCCCATGCCAAAAATGCAACGTAAATGCATTAAAATAGTGAGGGACTTAAATGAAAATAGGGAATATCATATGTATGTTTAACCGAGGCTTATCAGGTTTGAATGGTGAAATAAAATGGCTTGTGGTGGAAGTAGTAGAACACAAAGTTTAAGGTCTGAATTGTACTTATATTCGGGTGCCTAAAACTAAATATATGTGTAATATAAGGATTATATGGTGCCATCCAAGACGTGGGCTTACTAGGGCTAGCATTAGCCCCATTTTTATGCCATTTGGCACATAACCGGATTGCATGCTTCCACTTAGGCCGAAAACGCTAATCTTGGGTCAAAGCTATATTTGCAAGTCAAGGTTGTTGTTCTTGGCATTGAAGGGTTGGGTTCTTGGTGATTTCATGACAAAACTTGGCAATTAGGGCTTGAATTGAAGAATCAAGCTCACATTTGGTGTTCCCGACCATTGGCGACCTTATGATTGAATTTTCAAGAGTAGTCTTAGAGATTCAAGTTGACCAAGAGTTCAAAGCAAGGAATTGGTAAGGATTCACGGTATACTACTTGATTTTGGTATTGGTCCACGTTCAAGTTAATATTTCGGCCTCTAAGCGATAGTAGTTTGAGCTATATGATCTTAGAATTCTATAGCAGCTTATGTGATACCTTTGGGTTTATGTGAAATGGTGGCTAGCTAGTTACTAATGGCAAGTACTAAGGTTCAATATAGGAAGGCCAACATATAGTTAAACTTGGAGCTCTAGTGGAATGGGTAATATTGAGAATGAAGCTTGATGGCAAATTATGTGTGTACTTCCTAGTTGGCTTTTGGTCGAGAAAGAATTAAGTGTGTGGTGTGTGAGTTGTGTGCTTTGGTTGTTTGTTTGTGCTTTGAACTAAGACTCTAGCTCTTCAGTCAAGAGCTTCGATGATTCCATCATGCCAATCGCCAAAGTCCTAGAATCCCACTTTGTTGGCAAATCCTTCCAACCCTATGGCACCTCCATAAAGAAACACTTCTTCTGCCAACCTTGCCAACTATCCTTGGTGGTGATGGTGAAAGTATATTTTTTACTCCCAGTTCCCCCATGATAGCTTGAAAAAGATGAAGTGAGGAACTACCTTAAAAACCTCACACATACACAGGAAAGCGTTGATGTATGAGTAAGAGTTCGAGGGTAACTGATTAATGGCTATGCCATTGAACTTGCAAAAACCAGAAACCATCTTCAGAGGAGGATATCAAAGACCAACTTTTAATTAGGATCTGAAAATAGTGACCTCCCTATCCGAGGATGATAGCTTGGTTCACCATGCTCGAAAACTCTAGTCTTAACATATGAAAGCAAAATAAAAATTGTGTACAACTTCTTCAGTTTTTCTAAAGCAGCATACATCAAATGAGCATCAAGAAAGCTCTAACCCTCTTCACCAGCACTAACTTTGGTACCCCAAACTTCCATCATGAGACCCTGAAGCTCTAAATTTGGAAGAAAAGGAAAAAAAGGAAAACAAAAAGCAATTCAAATGGAACACCCACCTGTTACTCTCATGAAGAATCTTGTAACCACCATGAAAAGTGGCCAAAAATGACTCCACTGTAAAGAATCGCTACGAGGAGAAGGGAGAAATTAGCAAGCAAAAGAAGGAAAGTAAATAGCAAAATGAGAAGTGAAGAACTTCTAAATCGAACAAGGAATATATAGCCCAATGGAGGCAAATGAAAAAACACCATAATAACTGACCTCTATCAAAAGACATAACCGATGTAACCGATGCAAGGAACAACCACTGAAATGATGACACATGTCACCTAATGCATATATTAAGGACACACTTCCTGACTTGTCAAATCCACATGCACAAATCAAGGAAGCTAATCTACTCATCCTTAAAGTTGGAATAATTTTGGAGGCAATTGTATACTCTAATAGGTGGGAGAAAACCTTAAGAAAGGAACATTGCTAGGTGAATATTGGCCTAGTTGAGTCAAAATTAGAGCTTTGTCTTTTCCTGGAAAGGGCACGTGATAACCAAAGGTCTATTTCCATATAGGCCCTTAAGTATAAGGACGTTCAACACTACCTTCATAATAAAGCCTATTGCTAGATAGGCCCTCGGCCAGAAGGACGTTCAACACCACCCTTAAAATAAAGTCTATTGCCAGATAGGTCCTCGGTTAGAAAGATGTTCAACACCACCCTCGGAATGGAATAGCCCCTGACCTTGGAGAGTTTACCCATCACCCTCGGCAATAGGCACATATTTTAAACACTCTTGCACCCTCAATAAGCCCCATAGGGACCTTGGAAGTAAACAACAAACCCATATTCCTTAGGACCACTGATGAAGACCATCCATACACTCCTTGACCTAGTAATCAAGTATAACCGCTTATGCTAGCTAGATATGTCTTTCCCAAGGTATGGTCTAAAGGTCCTTTAAATCTAACTGACCATGTGTCTTAATCCCCTGGGCTCACGCAAAACGGCCTTCTCCCTGAACCCCCTATGTATACTTGGGAAGCTTCTAAGTAAGGGGATTGACCTTGTATCTATTGTTCTCTAAAAGCTTCTTCTCCACATACTAACTTGTGAGTTGGAAGTCCCTTCCCCAGTAATACTTCAGGGAACCCTCTAACCCCTGTCTCATCCTGTTGTAGGTGCTACTCAAGCCAAAGATACTCTGCAGGCAATAATGTCATACATTGAAGATGTCTCAGAGCATTAATAGGCAAAGGGCTAAATCCCAAGTTGAACTGAGGACACTATGGTGAATCACTTGATACTTTATATTAGTGCCAATAAATTAATGGAACCTTGAACTATCAAGTCAAAAATGACCAAGTGATGCTAGAAAATGGATGTTTTGCCTCAACCCTACAGGGTAATGTTTGAGGAGTGCATGTGAGGCAGAGTTCACTACGACCTGTTGAGAGTCAACTTAAAAGTAACCACAAGGTAAAAGTAATCTCCCACCTATTTAAGTACTATGCTCAATAGTCTAAAGTCCCAAGTCTAATATAGGTACAGTTATGCTCAAGTATCTATTTGTGGCTTCATCAATTACCAAGTTCACCAAAGTTAAGGGAAGTTGAGGGCTGGAAACCAAGTAAGAGGGGATTTTGGGTAAGCTAGTTTAAGGCCAAAGTTTGAGTATTTCACTTGACCTTATTGCCTCACATGAAAAGGCTAGTGACTTGTGAGATTGGTCAAGGGCTAGTAGGAGAGACTCAAAACTCTGAGCAAATAAACCAATCATAAGGTACTTTTCTTGCTACACTAAGCAGAGTTGCAACAAATGAGCCACACTTGACCTATTCTCTCTGGCTAGCTACCTCTTGATAGTTAACTAAAGTAAATGGTGAAGTCAGTTCTCCCATCGAGTAAGTTGAGTTGACATGGTGAACTTATGAATGCATCATCCCAATAAGAGGTCGACATCGTGTAGTTATGGTATAGTGGTTGAGCATGGAAGTTAGAGACGGTTCTTTGCAACCATAGTTTAACTGAGGAATGGTTATCATGAAGATGCTTAATAGTGTTAGAGGCTAAGAGGCCTAGGAGGTGGTCTAGGAGTCAAGTAAGATTAGAGCCACGTTAGAGCCTTGTTAAGGTGGCCGAGCTATGTAGTCAACAACCAAGACAAAGATACCTAGGTTGGCTCAGAATCTAGTGGTACCCTACAACTCAGCTAATGACCCCATAGGTACTTTACGCATGGGGTATGTTTGGTGGCAGAAAAGTAAGTGTATTAAGGACACACCTGAAAGATTATTCGACATGTATAAGGTGTTGAGCTCTGCTTGTAGGAAAGTGAAAAGACTGAGTGTGTAGCCTTCAAGCACTTAGGATACTCTGAGTGGAGCAGCTAAAGCATCAAGACCTTCGACTTGGGTAGCATATTAGTAGCTTAATGGCTAAGTGTTGGATGGCTTAAGCCGAAGGGCACAGATAAGGCCTAAGGGCTACTAGCTACTTGGAGGTCTTGGCACTCACGCTAAAGGGGTTTTCTTTGGTAGGCATACTATTGTAGAACAAGGTCTCAGCACCCCAAATTACTTGGCTTTTAGTGACTGTGAATCCCACTTATTTACTATTTGCTACCTATTACTTGTCAGTGAATTAAAATATATTACATGCAACTAGTTTCTTAGCCTACCCTACAAAAAGATATGCATGCTTTTGTCTTGGCGATGCAAACAATTAAGTAAACTATTTCAAAAACATTACTCGAGTGTTTTATTTCAAACTTACTTAAATTGTGTCAAGATAATGAAATACTAGTTACTTCAACTTCAAGTAATAGTTTGTGCACACTTAACATCACTATCATGTAAACAAAAGTAACTTAATGGTTTTACACCACAATGTATCCTAATAGAGGCAACATCTTACTACACAAGGTACTACATACATAAGAAAAAACTTAACTAAGATCCTTTCATTGAGCCCCACCTTTGAGCTATCAAAGCTCCAAGTCCAAGCCCTTCTTTAGTCATTGTGCACCACTTAGCCTCTACACTGTAAAGGTATAAAAATAAGTTAATACATAGCTTAGTCCACAAGTAAACCTAGAATCACAAGGATTCTAGAGAAAGAGTACCTACAAAAGAAAAAGCTTAGCCCACAACTATCCACCAGTTGTTAGGCCCGCTGCTAGAACCTGCATACAAACTTAAGGGAGTGAGTAAATGAATGTACTCAGTAAGGGTCCCTTAGGGTACCTACAAAGAGATAGCTAGCAAGTAAGCATGCAAAAATGTGACAAACAAACTAGTAATCAACCAACAAGCAATACAAAAAACAACAAGGAAGATATGTAATGCATGAATGTATGATATGCAATTCACACAATCCTAGGGACTTCTTGCACCTTAGGTGCCTTATACTTGCTGTGAGCTCAAATGACAGTGGTACTTGAGACATTTGCCCTTGTATCCCATATACTTTACCTCCCTTAAGTCCCACTTATGGGTCCTAGAGTAGGTTGTCACCTTCCCTCAAACTTACCTGACTTACCCTTAATTCATTGTACAAGGCAGCCATATTATGCGATCTAACGTGCTAAGCTCTTCAAGCTTAGCTTAAAGCTTTTTAGTGGCTCATTTACCAAACCAAATGGTTTGGTTGAGATCTTCTTAGGTTTTTTTTTCAATTCCCTTAGGTCCAAGACCTTTCTTTCGTAGGCCAATGTAGCCCCTGAAAACGAGCTAATCCCCCTTAGTGCCCTTTTGACAACTTGAGCACTTTTGGTCCTTGGCCATTTTGCTTAGCTCTACCTTAATCACAATACTTAGCTACCTCTTAAATAATTCATAATTCTTAACTTAGCAATGAGTCTTAGACCCAACCGAGGCTACAGAACGTCGTACATTAGCCTAGGGATGATAACCGAGAGTTTGAGACATTCTTAGGATATCCCATTCTTGAGGGACTAATGCCTTGGCAACACCATTGGTGATACATCGCCAAAGACATCAATGCTCAGGAAACCTGAGGTCCAATGATGATGAGTCTCTAGTTCATGTCACCACCAGCATTGCACGACAGCATGCAAACTTGCATAAAACTTGCTCAAACTTTCCCATCCCAAGTCCAATTTACATGGGTCTTATTTCTACTTCATTCCTACACATAACAATACATTTCTATGCATTCTTTAAGATAAATTAACCTGAACCCTTAACTCAATTTCAGCCACAAACCAAGAATCAAAACATAAGTTCACTTAAGCTCAACCAAGCTCTCTTGAGTTCCAATCCTAAAACCAACATGATATGGCACCAAGAACCTCAAATCAAGGACATTTCTAGCTACACTAACAAGTTAGAACCAGATCCAAGAAAACCAAGAAGCTTACCCTAGGTTTTAGGCTCAAAACAAGCATCAAAGAAACATTTAGGAGCAAGAGCACCATTAACAAGTTTAAGTCTTGTTGGATTCACCTTGGGACCTTCAAATTCAATGAACACCTATGGAATTAGGGAGTTTTGGAGAAAAAATTCTAGTGGTGAGAGGGAGCTATGAGTTTGGGAAAGAAACAAATAGTAAAAGGTAGTCAAAACTTCTAAAAATATCTTAACCACCCCCACTAAGGCATACTTCATGATTTCTTGCCCCTTAGCACTCAAGTTCTCCTTTGTTCAATTTAGTCACTAAACACTCACCCAAAACCATCCCTCCTTGGTCCTAAACGATGCCCAAAAACTTCCTACACTTAGCCTCCTGGACACTTAAGGCACTTAAGACATAAATGGCTCAATTGAGCACTTAGTGAAACTTTTTACATGTTTCCTTCAAATATGGTTCTAATAGCTAGGATAATTAATGGCCTTGACTTAATTAGTCAAAATTCCTTACATGAACCTAATTTCATCAAAATTATAGTCATTCCATTCACTTGGATCAAAATTACCATTTTTCCCATTTCTGACTTTTAGGTGCCAAACCACACTTAAGAACTCATTTTTATTTAACTTAGCTCGTCTTTCTTGCTTAACAAGGTGTTAACTTGAGGTAACTAAGTAAAAAAACTTAAATTAAAATACTTACCCTATCAAAACCTGTCATTGACTAAGAGAGTTGTCACAACCTCCTCTCATTCAGAAATTTGGTCCTCCAAATTTTGACTTAATTAGGGGAACTCACTTGGATATTGCCTTAGCATATCCTATTTGGTCTCCCAAGTGGCCTCTTCCTCCCCATGGTTAAACCATAGTACCTTGACCATTGTGATCCACTTTGTTCATAGTTTTCGGACTTGGCGGTCAAGAAACTTGATGGGGTGTTCTTCATAACTTATGTCCTCTCTTATCGAAATGGTGGGTAGGGTTAACACTTGCTTAGGATTCACAATGCATTTCCTTAAGGAACTCACATGAAAGACATTGTGAACATGGGCCATACTTGGTGGCAAGGCCAATTGATAAGCCACTTTTCCCACCCTTTCAAGGATTTCAAAAGGACTAACATATCTTAGAGCCAACTTAGCCCACGGTATAAGTAATCTTAATGGGGATAAGGTGTGCAGACTTTGTCAACCTATCCCACCACCCAAATTGAATCATGCTAACTTCTTGTGTTAGGCAACCTGACACAAAAGTCCATGACGATGGATCCCCACTTTCTTTTCAAGAGGGGTAAACTTTGCAACATTCCAGATAGCTTTTGGTGCTCTGCCTTCACCATTTGATAAATAAGGCACTTAGACACATATTCATATATGTCCTTCTTAAACTTTGGCCACTATAAATGATTCCTAAGGTCATGGTATATCTTATTTACACTAGGGTGAATATTAAGCCTACTCATATGTGCCTCTTGCAACACTTGCTGCCTTAAGTCACTTGGCACATAAAGCTGGTCACCATAGTAAAGCAACCTATCCTTGTACTGAAATTCCTCTAGTACAGTATGATTCCTTTCCTCCCTAGACATTCTCTTCAAGTTTCAGTCCTTGTCCTGAGCTTCTTTAACCCTAACTAGCCACACTGACTGGATCTTAAGGACCTTAACTTGAGCCATTTCCCAGTCTTGCCAAGTTTCAAACAAGTTTAAGAACTATTCTATAATGGAATGTTTTGAGGTATTAGCCACTTGATCCTTCGAAAGGATCACCCCAGAATACTTATAGCTTAAGGCATCAGCCACCACATTGCCTTTACCAGAACAATAGTCTATCGAGTAATCATAATCCTTGATACACTCAATCCACCTCCTTTGTCTCATGTTCAGGTCCTTTTGGGTAAATAAATACCTCAAACTTTTATGGTCCATAAAGATCTAAAATGACCTCCCCACAAGGTAGTGTCTCCAAAGCTTTAAGGCAAACACAACCGCCACCAACCCAAGATCATGCACCAGGTAGTTCAACTTGTTAGGCCTTAACTGCCTAAATCCATATGCAATCACTTGCTTATCCTGCATTAACACACATCCTAATCTTGTCCTAGATGCATCAGTGTACACCACAAAAGTTTTATACGAATCTGGTAAGATTAAGATAAGAGCAGAAATTAACCTCTTCTTAAGCTCCTAGAAACTTTCCTCACACTTAGAAGTCCAAATGAACTTCTGAGCCTTCTTTCTCAAGGCAGTCAATGACGAAGCTATCATAGAACATTTCTCAATGAACCTTCGGTAATAGCCCACCAAACCCAAGAGACTTTGAATTTTAGTTACAGTTGATAGGCATTTCCACTCCACCACTGCCTCTACCTTTTCTAGGTATACACTTAGTCCCTGAGCATTTATGATATACCCAAGGAAAGGAATTTCACTTGCCCAGAATCGGTACTTAGATAGTTTTGCATAATATTGGTTATGCTTAAGCACTTGCAAAGCTATCTTTAAATATTCCTTATGTTCATGGGAAGTCTTAGAGCACACCAAAATATAATCAATGAACACCTCAACAAACTGGTCAAGGTAGGGCCTAAAAATTTGATTCACGGCATCCATGAAAACTGTTAGAGTATTAGTCACTCCAAATGGCATAACCGTGTACTCAAAATGCCCATACCTAGTCCTGAATGTAATCTTTGAGATATCTTCATCCCTTACTTTTATCTGGAAATATCCAAACCTTAGGTCTATCTTGGAAAAAACTTTTGCCCCTCTTAACCTATCAAATATGTCATCAATTCGAGGCAATGGGTATTTGTTCTTTACAATCACTGCATTTAGTTTCCTGTAATCTATGCAAAACCATAAGGTTCCATCCTTTTTCTTCATAAACAACACTGGGGCAACTTATAGGGAAACACTTGGCCTCATAAAGCCCTTCTCAAGCAATTCTTCTAACTGCTTTTTCAACTCATCCATTTCAGGTAATGACATCCGGTATGGGGGTAAGGAAATCAGTTCTGCCCTAGGCTGTAAGTGTATAGAGAATTCAATCTCCCTACTTGGAGGTAATCCTAGGAGGTCTATAGGAAAATCTTTAGGAAATAGATTGGCTATTGGAATTTCCTTGAGTTGCTCCACGACTGCCACCCTATTAGTGAGTAAGACATTTCCTCATTCACAATAGGAACAAACTCCATCAACTTGAGGTGCAAACTCTTAGCACTACTTGCCAAACCTCTCGTGCAAGTTACACTTACCCCTGAGGCATCCTCAAGGGTAACCTTACTACCTCCACAGTCGATCTGGGCCTTATACCTACTTAACCAATCCATTCCAAGAACAACACCATAAAGGATCGAAGTTAAAATCCAAAGGTCACACAAAAACCTATGGCCTACTAACTCTAAAGGATACCCCTTAACCATTTCATTGGGGAAAACAATATTTCTCCCAACAGTCTTAACAAACCTCATCTCATCTATCAAAGTCTTTTATAGTCCAAACTTAACAACCATGCTCAAGGAAATGACAGAAATGGTAGCACCAATATCGAATAGAATCCTAATACTACTATCTTGAACATTAAAGTTATCTTGCATAGCTGTCGACTCTCTGGTTGCACAGCCCATGAAAGCAAAGACACGTGGCTACACAAGCACTTCTGTAGATGCATTTCCAGCTCCTGAGGCTCCTGGTCTTCCTTGGCCCTAGTTTTTCCTAAGCCTCAGGCACTCATCAGCTCAAATGTCAAGCTGATGACATCAATTGTGGAGATCAGTCCCGAGGGTGCAAGGTTTATTGTCATTAAACCTCTAACACTTAGGACAATGGACCTTCCTAATCTTCTTGACTTTCTTAGAGGGACCTTGGTCTCTCTCGGGTTATGCCTCTTGCCTGACAACCTTGAGTGCACTAGGACCCTTGGCTCAACGGCCTTATCCCTGGGTTTTGCCTCCACCAACTTCTTTTCCAGTGCCAAGGCCTTTTGAATGGCCTTATGATAGGTTTGAACTCCAATCACCGTCAAGAAACTTTTTAACTCTACCTTAAGCCCATGAATGAACTTTTTTGCCTTAAGTTCATCCTTCTCGGCCAAGTGAAGAGCATACTGGAAAAACTAAACTTCCTTCCATACTCAGGGACCATCAAGCTTCCTTGAACCAAGTCATCAAATTTAATCCTCTTTTGATCATGGGCTGCCTCACTATTGAACTCATTCCATAATTCCTTCTCAAATTCATTCCAATCAAGTTCTATGGGCCTTTGCCCAAGTTTACCTTCATTGTAAGTGTGAAGTCTCTCCATGACATCTTTCCACCACAAGGAAGCCTTGCCTTCCAAGAAGAAAGGCACCAAATCCATCTTGGCCTTGTCATCCAACTTCATGTTCTTAAAGATCTCGTCGATTTGATACAACCATCGTTAGGCCCTATTAGGATCTCCCACACCATTAAACTTTAGAGTGTTGATATCTCGGCATATCAAAACAAGTCCCATATGGTCCGAAATAATGGGTCCCCTCTTTCTCCTTCATGGATGGATATCCTCTTCATATTCTTCCTTGCTATCCTCTTCGAAGTCCACTTGAGAATGTTCGTTCACTTGCTCCTGACCTTGCACTTACCCTTGGGGCGGGGGATTTCTCCCCTGACCTTGGTGCACCATTAGGCCTTGGTGAATGATAGCCTTTACCCTATTAGGGTTCTCCAAGGTCTCCCCTCCATTTGGAGGTTGAGCATGCTCCTCAAGCAGAATAGCCATACCATCTAACATTCGGTCCATTGACTTATTAAGCCTCTTCAACAATAAAACTACTTCTCCCATATCTACCCCATTGGGATCACTATATCCCACACCAAGAGCCTAAGCCTTAGTAGGAACACCTAACCGAGTATTAACCATGATAACTACAACAAAAGCCAGAAGACCACACCCAAAGCAACTTATAAGTAAGACTAACTACACTTAGCACATGGAACACCTAGATCTTAGTTCATTTATTACCTTTACTAGGACCATTGACCCACTCTGATACCAAACTATCGCGAAACGGCGTCACAATACCCAAAATTACTTGGCTTGTAGGCTTTTTAAGGATGGTGAATCTCACTTAGTTACTATTGGCTAACTATTACTTATCAGTGAATTAAATTATATTACATGTGTTAGGACCATTCCTCATTGCTTGGCTTAGGCCAAGAATATAGAGGAAACACAAAATAAAAATGAGGGATTTGATTGAAAATGTGAATAAGGGTGTATGTGCAAAACCAAGAAAATTTTGGGTTCAAATTGCACATGAAAAATTAGACTATGATGTTTATGGCATGGAACAAAGTTCAAGGGCCATATTGTACACTTAAACTAGTACTACAAGTGAAACTATGAAGTTTAAACTAGCAAAATCAACCATGCAAATAAGCACAAGGATAAGTGGAGCATTAAGCCAACTTTTGGTAGCTTTTGGACACATTATGACCGGTCAAGTTTTGTCTCCCACCAAGAGTTATGCCATCATTTTTTTTTTGTTTAGTTAATGATCCATTATCTTGGTGAAATGGCCGAAACATGCAAGGGGAAATGGCCATTTTCGATCATTTTAAGTTATACTTGGCAATGTTGGCCAAGAAACAAAGTTAGTGCCAAAATGAATATTTGTTTTAGTGACTAAAAATGAAGTCATGGATTATTGATGGGCTCAAAGAGCCATGCAATTTAGTTCAAGGCCGAGAGTGGCATTAAGCCATTTTTTAGTACAAATGGCTATAACCGGTTAAGCATGATTCCACTTAGCAAATTAAAAAACTAGTTTCAGCCAAAGCCTTCTCTTTTGTGTCTTGACCGAGACATTGAGAGCTTGTGTTGTTCTTGAAGAGCTCCTGAAGGTTGCTGCCGAAACCATGGCCATTTGTTGAAGATTGGAGCTTGGAAGCAAGAGTCAAGCTTTTCTTCCTTGATTTCGGCCTAAGGTGACTTCATTATTTCATTTTTCAAACTTAGTCTTAAATGTTCATGAGCAACCGAGCCATTCCTTGTTGTTCTTGGAAGGTTGCTGCCGTGTTCTTGTTGGTTTAAAGAGAGAATGAAAGCTTGAAAGTATAATCAAGCTTGGATTCAAAAGAAGTGAAGGAAGGATTGAAGTTCACCCTCGGTCTTGAAGAGTTCAAGCAAAACCGAGACCATTCAAGCTCAAAATTGAGGTAGGATTCATGATTCTACTTGGATTCTTGGTAATTCTTCCATGATCAAGTAGTTAAGGCAACTAAGTGATGGTTATATATTGCTAAATGACCTTAGTTTGCTTGATGAGCATATTGAGAAATTTTGGGTTATGTTAGTTGATTAGCTAATCAAATTAATGGCAAGTGTTAGAATGCATAGTGAGTAGGGCCAACTTACTATGTAATTCGGAGCTCTAGTGGATTGGTGTGTGCAAATGAGGAAGTGAAGTGCAAATTACAGCATATGGACACTTGCTAGTATTCGTCAAATTGTGAACTTGTGGTGTGTGTGTGACTTGTGTGCTTGATTGTTTGTTTGTGTGTGCTAACCACTTGTAGGTATCATAATTATGCTTATATAATGCCTTAGTATATATATATATATATATATATATATATATATATATATATATATTGTATTTGTGTTTTCTATGTTTTCTTGCAGATTAAGTTAAGCTAGTGAAGGTTAAGTCTTGTACTTAACTAAATAGACCTTATATGGTCGTTTGCGAATCCTACTGAGTATAAACTTATGCCCATAATGTTTGAATTTTTAGGAAATGGTATTGAGCTAGAATAGCGTGCTCGGTTGCTTGCTAGTGTGCTAGTATTACACTATTTGCTTGAGGTATGTGTGCCAACTAAAACTTGGCTTAATTGAATTATACTTACAAGTCTTATGTTTATGGTTTATGCCCAAAACTTACGGTATAAGTTTTGCAGGCTTTGAGTAGATTATGGGACATGTCTAGCAGTGGAGATGGATGTGTGTTCTTGGGCACTAGTTTGGTGGTTTGCCTTCATGACTATGAACTTATTCATAGGTCTTGTACTTCAAACTATGGTCATGTATATAGTCTTTAAGATCCTTCTCGGGTACTATAGGTGAACTTGGTTGAAATGCATAAATTTGGCTAGTTTTGGATAATGGGTACTCTTGGTATGTTGCCAAATAAATAGTACTTGTATGTAGGCTACTTTTGTGTATATTTAGCCTCGGATGGACCATGGTTTTGTGTAAATATTTTGGATGCTTGCATGCCAAGTTATGCTATGCTTATGTGGTTATGGATGTGCCTTATGAATGGAACCTCTTGTGTTCTTTACTTGACCAAATGTTCATGAACATGAAAATTGATTTCCAAAACTTGATGAGATCGGCTTCTTTGTTGACATGCATTGGAGTAGCATACTTGATGAGCACACATCCTAGACACTTAAAAGACTAAGTGTATGCCTTGCTTGTATTGCAAGCTATTGATTTACAGCCTTGCCTTGTGTTGCAAGTTAGTGGTTGGGCCTTACTTAAGCTACAAGTAATTGTTCTAATCAACTCATAAGCCTCCTCAGGCACCTCCCAGGCCCTCAGCTTAAGAAAATAAGACTTAAAACTACCTAACAAACAATGGCCGAAATAAAAGGTAGTTAATAACACCTAAACATAGGAGTGTTTAAATAACTCCTGGGTATAAATGGTGAGTGGCACTGAGAGTGCACAGGCTGGGGCTTGTGTGGGGTGTGACAACATGCAACTAGTTTCTTAGCCTACCTTACAAGAAGATCTGCATGCTTTTGTCCTAGCAATGCAAAGAATTAAGTAAACTATTTCAAAAACATTGCTTGAGCATTTCATTTAAAACTTACTTAAACCATGCTAAGATAATGAAATACTAGTTTCTTCGACTTTAAGTAATAGTTTATGCACACTTAACATCAGTAGCATGCACCCAAATGTAACTCAATGGTTTTACACCGCAATGTATACTAATAGACATCTTAGTACACAAGGCACTACATACACAAGACAAAAACTTACTAAAATCCTTTACTTGGGCCCTACCTTTGAGTTATCAAAGCTCCAAGTGTAAGCCCTTCCTTAGTCCTCGTGCACCACTTAGCCTCTACACTGTAAAGGCATAAAACTTAGTTAGTACATAGCGTAGTCCACAAGTAAACTTAGAATCACAAGGATTCTAAAGAAATAGTACTTGTAAAAGAGAAAACTTAACCCACAACTATCCACTAATTGTTAGGCCTGGTGTTAGAACCTGCACAACAAACTTGAGTACATGAATGTACTCAGTAACCCTTGGGGTACCTACAAAGAGATAGCAAGCATGCAAATATGAAAAACAAACAAGTAATCAACCAACAAGCAATACAAGAAAACAAAGGAAGATATGCAATACATGAATGTATGATATGCAATTCACACAATCCTTGGGACTTCTTGCACCTTAGGTGCCTTATACTTGCCGTGAGCTCAAACGATGGAGGTACTTAAGACATTGGCCCTCATATCCCAAATACTTTACCTCCTTTAAGTCCCACTTACATGTCCTGGAGTGGGTCATCACCTTCTCTCAAACTTTCTCATCTTACCCTTAATTCACTATACAAGGTAGCCATCTTATACGGTTTAACTTGCCAAGCTCTTGGAGCTTAGCTTAGAGGTCCTTAGTGGCTCACTTACCAAACCAAATGGTTCGGTTAGGATCTTCTTGGGTTTCTTGTTCAATTCCCTTAGGTCTGAGACCTTTCTTTTCTAGGCCAATGTAGCCCCTAAAACTAACCTAATCCCCCTTAGTGCCCTCTTGACAACTTGAGCACTTTTGGTCCTTATGTACTCTACTTAGCTCTACCTTAACCATAAGACTTAGCTGCCTTTTTAAATAACACATAATTCTTAACTTAGGAATGAGTTTTAAACCCAACCGAGGCTACAAAACGTCTTTAAATTAGCCTAGGGATGATAACCGAGAGTTTGAGATATTCTTATGATGCCTCGTACTTGAGGGACTAATGCCTTTGTGACCCATTGCCAAAGGCATCAATGCTTGGGAAACATAAGGTCTAATGGCGATGAGCCTCCAGTTCATGTCGCCACTAGCATTGAGCGAGAGCATGCGAACTTACATGAAACTTGCTCAAACTTTCCCATCCCAAGTCCAATTCACATGGGTCTTATTTCTACTTCATTTTTACACAGAATACTATATTTCTATGCATTATTTGAGCAAAATTCTAAATTAACTTGAACCCTTATCTCAAATTCAGCCACAAAGAAAGAATCAAGGCACTAGATCACTTAAGCTCAACCAGGCTCTCCTGAGTTCCAATCCTAAAGCCAACATGATATGGCACCAAGAAACTTATATCAAGGCCATTTTTAGCTACACTAACAAGTTAGAACTAGCTCCAACAAAACCAAGAAGCTTACCTTAGGTTTTATGCTTAAAACAAGCATAAAAAAACCATTTGGGAGCAAGAACACCAAGAACAAGTTGGAGTCTTGTTGGATTCACCTTAGGACCTTTAAATTCAATGAAAACTTATGGAATTGGGGAGTTTTGGAGTGGAAATTCTGGTGGAGAGAGGGATCTATGAGTTTGGGAAAGCAACAAATGGTACAAGGGAGTCAAACTTCCAAAAATATCTTAACCATGGTTATTAAAATCACGTTTCAAGTCGTAGAAACATACGTTTTTATGAATTTAGAGATGGAAGACGTTTAGAAATGCAATAGAAACGTAATTCTAGGTAGAAATGAATATAAACGCATTTCTAGTCCTAGAAACGTATAAACGTTAAGATTCTACGACTCTAGCCTTATTACATCAAATCTGTAAAAAATATATATATTGGGACTAAATTGTACGTTTTTGAAAGCTGGGGACTGGAGCTGTAATTACGTGCAGAATGAATCAGACGTGACCTAATGCCAATTCTGGTCCTTTATTCTCCAGCATGTTTCATAATACTCCCAATATTTGTATAATTTCCAGTTAAAGCACCAGATGCGTGGCAATTTTAAGGATTAAGCTGGCCAAGCTTCTTATTCTAGCTTTAGCCAACCAAAACCTACCTCCTCTCTACAAAAACACCAAGACCAAACCTGAAGCCTTAGCCAACCTAAAAACCTGCCTTATTCCACTAAATTAAGCATAAAATCAATGAAATTTTAAGCGCAAATCACATGCTGTTTCTAATACTTTTCTAAGACAATTTAAATGGTCTTATATTTTTCATAATTTTTTCCTAAGTTTTTTTTTTGTATTTTTGTAGAGTCTTATGACTCTAGGAATTTTTACGACTCTATGACTTTAGAACAGCTAAAATGACTCTAAATAGAAACCCATTTTTGACAACCTTGATCTTAACCACCCCCACTAAGGCATACTTATTGATTTCTTGCCCTTTAGCCCTCAAGTTCTCCTTTGTTCAATTTAGTCACTAAACACTCACCCCAAACCATGCCGCCTTGGTCTTAAAGGATGCCCAAAAGCTTCCTGCACTTAGCCTCTTGGACACTTAAGGCATTTAAGACATAAATGGCTCAATTGAGCACTTAGTGAAACTTTTTACACGTTTCCTTCAAATATGGTTCTAATAGCTAGGATAACTAATGGCTTTGACTTAATTAGTCAAAATTCCATACATGACCCAAATTTCATCAAAATTATAGTCATGCCATTCACTTAGGTCAAAATTACCATTTGCCCATTTTTTACTTTTAGGTGCCAAACCACACTTAAGAACTCATTTTATTTAACTTAGCTCTTCTTTCTTGCTTAACAAGGTGTTAACTTGAGGTACCTAAGTAAAAACACTTAAATTAAAATACTTACCCTATCAAAACCCGTCATTGACTAAGAGAGTTATCACACATACGAGTGTAAGAGATTCTAAAACATTGATGGCAATAGGATTATAGTTCTTGGGTAGTGCATGGGGACCTTACCCAATGCACCGGTATGCTTGATGCATGGTTGCCATCTGAGGAGGGCATTGGAATACTAGTACGCTAGGTTGGGCCAGGACTTGCAACTCTTGGTAGTTCATTCATTCGAGAGAGCCCCAGAGTATAGCAGAACTTATAGCAGAGTATGTCTTAAGGTGCAAGTGGTGTATGTGGTAAGGCCATAATACACTAGTGACATACTTAGTCTAGCAAATGTTAGGAGTTGTCGAGTTCCAAACCTAGAGCAAAAAACTAATAGTGTAAGGTGAGTGAACAAGTTTCAAACTTGTTAAGCTAGCTTGCACAAAGGGATTTGGTATCTAGCGTTGGATGCCAAACCTATAGTTGATCTTTTTCAATGTGAGTGTTAACGGACAAGTTTAATTTCTTTAAGTTAGCTTACACTAGTGGGTTCTGGGACAAAGGAAAGAATGAAGGAAGTTTGTTGGTGTTGAGCTTTTAGTAAGATCCTATCAATCTAAGGTTAGTGGACGAGCTTCTAAAAGCTTGTTCAGCTATCTTGCACTAAAGTAATTGGCATAAAGTTTGGTGTTGAGGAGTCATAATCACTGAATTCACTAGTACAACTTCACATAGTCAAAGGCCTTCAGCAGTACCTGATGGCCAGGGGCCTCATCGTTCAGAGTCATGATGACTGGAGGAGAGACTTCTGGGAGGAAGAACGCCTGGTGGATTGGATCGCCCAAAGGAGAGTGCCTGAAAGCTCAGAAACAAAGGGTTAGGAGGCCACCGGAGTGTTTTTCCAGGGGGGGAGCCTCCGACGCCCAAGTCAGTGGTGGCTGAGAGAAAGGCAGAGAAAATAGCACAAAGGGCTGAGGAGTCTCGCCTAGTAATTTTCTCAGAGTGTGGGAGCCGTATTTTTGCCAACCAGCCTCCTGCCAAGTATTAATTCCTGGTATTTATAGGAGTGCCTAGCCCGTTCAGATCGCGACACGTGTTCGGTCGGATGTTCCTGAATTTCTGGGCGTAGGAGACAGATAGCTGGTAGCAGGTTGCCTTGAGCCATGTGCTGAGATGGGCCATGATGTGATTCTGATGGCGTCAGTGTGGCAGAGCGCCTTTTGAGGCGGATTGTGGCGTCTGTGAATGGATGTGTCAGAGGCTTCCTTAAATGCTTCCATAAATGCTCCTGCCGTACTCCCGAGGTCCCTGGGTGAGGTCGTCCTTTGGTACGGACAGAGCCTCTTCGGGAAACAAGCCCTCAGTTCGGGGGTTCCCAGTTTCAGGGAGTTCCGCCTTCGGGGATATCATGTTCGGCTCGCTATGTCTGGTGCCGCTTTTCCGAAGGCGATCTGTTCACAACCTTGGGGGGGCAAGTAGTGTCCTCGGGTTTTCCTGGCGTGCCGGGCTCGGAGCTCTTCGGCTATCTCCCGAGGTGCATGATCACACCTTTTCTCGGGTAGCGCCAGCTTCTTCTGGCCATTCTTGTGGCAGGGAGTTCGGCCAGATAGAGGCGATAGCGTTTGGCTATCACATGCCCCCCTTTGGAAAGCCGAAGTGAAGACTTCGGTTTTGCATCTCTTTCCGAGGTTGTTTATGGGAGTCTCTTTGGAAGCTTAACCTGTTCCGAGGATGCGCCTTTTGCCCGAAGATCATGGGCTCTTCGGCCTTGGCCTGTTCTTTGGTGTCTTCGAGGCGGAGCCTGTGCCGAAGATACACCTCTTGCCCGAAGGTCATGGGCTGTTCGGCCATAGCCTGTCTCTTGGCGTCCTCGAGTTGGCCTGCTCTTTGTTTCTGCAGGTCTGTTTGGCCAAGCGTGTCAGTCTGAGCGGCGCGTCCCAGTTTTCCAGGGATGTCAGAAGGACGTGTCCCATTTTTCAAGGGACGTTTGGAGGACGTGTCCCCCATTTTTGCGCAGTGTTTGACACGTGGCGCTTTGCCATTGGAGGAGAGTGGCGTCGGTTACAGAGGGCGCGCCTTTTCAGGTGCAGAGAGCAGTTACGGCGACGGTTTGCCTCCAAAGGGTACTTATGACGATGTTTCGGTTACCCACCTCTGGCTTATAAGTAGCCCATTCCATCATAAGTTCCTTTTGGTCTTTCTTCTACTCTTTTCTCTGCTTTGCCCCTGTTCTTGCACTTTCTTGCTTTCTGTGGCGGAGCTACCTTAATCAGAGCTTTTTTCAGCCAACTTTCACGACGGCGTCCTCAGATTTTGGCAAATCTTTCGGTGGGTTTTTGTTTTCCAGAGCGCTTTGATCCCTGTGTTCTTTTGAGTTTTTCTCTGGAAACTGTTTTCTTCCGTTTTCAAACTCGTTTTCATGTCGAAAATGCCCATTCCTGAGAGCTGGCAGCCTCTTTTAGCCCATCCTTGTTGCACCACCCCTGCAAAGTTAGAGAGGTGGAAGAAAAAATTCTTTCTTCCCTCTTACGCCATTACTAGGCTGCCTCGTTCTAGCCATTATGCTTTTTCAAACCATAGTAAGGAGGTAACTGTTTTTCGAGCCCAGCTGAAGGCCGGTCTTCGGTATCCTCCCCCGAAGATGGTGTGCGAGTTCTGCAAATTTCATGGCATTGCTGTGAACCAGCTTCCCCCGAACTCGTTCTGCTATTTTAACGCCTACCTCTGCATGTGTGGCGTCTTCGGGATAGAACCCCATTTCATAATCTTTATGCAGTACTACAAGCTCTCTGTGGTCCCGAAGGGTGGCTTCTATTTCATGCTACCTCGGGGATCCGGGAGCAAGAAATTCATGTTCACCTTCGCCACTAAGGATAGCTGGCGGGGGTGGCAACAGAAGTTCTTCTTCCTGAAGATGGACGAGGCCTGGTCGTATGTTCCGACCAAATGGGCTCAGGGCACACTGGATGTGGACGTTGTTGATCCGAGGATGCTGCTGACCCCAGAGTTGGCTCCCGTGTTCACGGATTTCGATGCCCGCATTCGGGCTGTCTCTGACTGGGATCCCGAGGTCGCTCCGCGCGCCCTTTACCCTTTTCCAATCAACTGGAAGTTGATGACCGAAGAGGTCCTTCGGGAACTAAAGGTGGTAAAGGAGCACGAGACTGACCTCAAGATGCCAGCTCCTGCCATCGCCGGGAAGGATTCCTGGTTGGTCAAGCTTCTTAAGGAGGAAATTTCTTTCGAAAAGCTTGTCGAAAGTGAGTCATCTTCTACTCCTTTGCTGTTTTTTCCTCGGACTTACGCTGATGTTTCTCTCCTTTTTTAGAGATGGGCGACGAGACTGCCGCCTATTACAAGTCCCTTTTCTCCGGCCAAGTGGAGAAGGGGGAGCAGACAAAGAAGGCGGCTTCTCGAGGGTGGAAGTCCGTTGGTGCTGGTCCCTCGGCTAAACGGGCGAAGAAGACTGTTCTTTCCTCCCCTTTGGAAAGTACTGGGGAGGGAAACGAGGACGCCGAGGTTGCTGTCACTTTGCCGCCTGATGATTCGGCCGAGGTCCCTGCTTCCGCCGACGTCCCTCCAACCGACGTCCCTCCCCAAAGTCCTACTGCGTCGCAGGCCCTCCTTGATGTAGTGGTAGAAGTACCTTCTGCCGAGGAGCGGCGCAGGCGGAAGGGCAAGGGCATTTCGACCGAGGAGGCCGAGGACTCCGAGGACGTCGTTGTCGAGGTTCCACCAGGTTTGTTTCCAGACAAAGTGTACTTCCTTTGTTTTTTCTGGATTGCCTTCTTTGTCTTTAATCTCCTTCTCATTCTTGCCACGCAGGGCGAGTTGCCTTCCGAGCTTCGGCCGAACTTAGGCCGACTTTCGAGCCAGAATGAGGCGAGGATCGCACTCGCCAATCGGCCGCCAAGAACCAGCAGCTGAAAGAGGCTGCTGAGGAAGAAGTGACTGCACGGAGGACTTGAACTTTTACTCCGAGGACTGTCCTGAAATGGTGAAGCAAATTTTGAATGGGGTGCTTACAGAGGCCTCCTTCAAGGCTATTGCGGCGGCCTTCCGGATGATGACACCCTTGCCGCCAAAGTCACCGAGCATGCTGCTCAGGTATGTTCTTCACACCTGTTTCCCTTCAATGACCTGTGAGGCTCTTACTGACCTTGCTTCATCTTTTTGCAGCTGTCCAAAATTCCGAGTTGGAAGATCCAAAGGAGCCTTTCTGAACGGCCATGGAGGACTTTCGAAGGAAGGTAGATTGCTGAACTGAAGGACGACCTTGACGACCTCGAGCTTGATAAGAACGAGTCTGATCAAATGGCCAAGGTTGCCTTTCAGGACGACTTCTGCCTTGCTCGTCACCAGGTCCTCCAGAGGTTCCCAGATCTGGACCTCTCTTTTCAGGAGGCTCTAAACATTCCTGGGGGACCTCGGTGGGAATGGTCCAAGGTCGAACATTTGAACCTTCCTCCTTCAATTCCAGTGCCAAAGGTGGTGGAAAAGGGCGGGCCAGCGAGTGGCTCTTGGGACGCCGCGAACCCTTAGGCTATTTTTTAGGGCCCCTTTTCCTTCCCTTCTATTTTGCATTCCTTCTTCGGGCACTTCTTTACGGTAAAGCAGCTTTGCTCTTAATGATGATTTTTTTGGCTAAGTCTTTTCTTGCAAGTTTCTTCATTTCCATTGTCCCGAACACGTTCGCTCAAGAGACTTCGGAAAACCTGCGATCAAAGAAACTTTTTTACCTTCCTTTGTCCCGAGTGCGTTTGCTCGAGAGACTTTCTGGAAAGTCTGAAAAATTTGACTAAGTCTTTTTGCAGGCTTTTGCATTTCCATTTTGTCCCGAACATGTTCGCTCGAGGGACTTTGGAAATTCCTTAGTCAAAAAATTTTCCTTCTTTTCCTATTGTCCCGAGCATGTTTGCTCAAGAGACTTAGGAAATCTTTCGAGAGTTGTTTTCCATTTTTCCCGAGCGTGATGGCTCAAGGGACTTCGGAAAACTGTCTCTGCGCTTATTTCGGCGAGTACTTCTGCGACGTTCTTGTTTCCCATCTTTCCCGAGCATGATGGCTCAAGGGACTTCGGAAAACTGCCTCTGCGAGATTTCTCCATCTTTTCCAGAGCATGATGGCTCAAGGGACTCTGGGAGGTTAATCTGCGCTTTATTACGGCGAGCATCTTCGCGGAATTCTACTTTGCACAATTTTGGATACTTAAGAACTTTCCTTAAGAGCATTCTGTACTTACAATTCCTCCGCTTCATCTTAGGCGTAGAATTTTTTCAAGGCGTCTGAGTGCCAAGTATTTTTCAATTCTACGCCTTCGGCGTCGCCAAGTTTGTACACGCCTTTTCGTACTTCGGCGAGAACCAGATAAGGTCCTTCCCAGTTTGCGCGAAGTACTCCGTGGGACGGCCTTCGGGGTGCAAAGTCAGCCTTTCGGAGAACGAGGTCTCCCTTCTTGATTTCTTTTGGCCTGGCCCGTAAGTTTACAGCCGCGGCCACTCTTTGCTGAAAAGCTTTTCTTCTCAGCTCGGCTATTTCTCTGTGTTCGCCGACGAGGTCGAGCTTGGTTCTGAGGCCGAGGTCGTTTCCACCTTCATCAAATATTTGCACCCGTATTGATGGTCTGACTATCTCGACTGGGATAATGGCCTCTGTCCCGAAGACTAGTGAAAAGGGAGTTTCCCCTGTGGCCCTTCGGGGCGTCGTTCGGTAGCTCCACAATACGCTTTGGAGTTCTCCTGGCCATTTCCCTTTTGCTTCTCCCAGTCTCTTTTTCAGGCCATCTTTTATGGTCCTGTTCGATACTTCCACCTGCCCGTTACTTTGGGGGTGAGCTACTGGGGCGAAGTGCATCTTTATTCCGAGGTCGCTGATAAATTCCTGGAATCCTTTGTCTATGAATTGGGATCCATTATCAGCTACTAGTACCCTCGGTATGCCAAATCTGCATACAATGTTCTTCCATACGAACTTCTGCACTTCTTTTGCCGAGATAGTTGCCAGCGGTTCTGCCTCGACCCATTTAGAGAAATAGTCCACTGCTACCCCAGACGCAGAATTTCACGCCTCCGGGTGCTGTGGGGAGTGGCCCAATAAGGTCTATACCCCAGACTGCGAACGGCCAAGGATAGTCAGCCGAACTTACCGTCTCCGAGGGTGCCCTCTGGATGTTCGCGTGTCTCTGGCAGCTACCACATTTTCGGACGAACTGTCTTGCGTCCTTTCTCAGGGTAGGCCAGAAGTATCCTTGGCGAAGTATCACCGCTGCAAGGGCATCAGTTCCGATATGTGAGCCACACATGCCTTCGTGGACCTCTTCAAGGATCATTTCAGTATCCTCTTCAGCCACGCATCTCTGCAGCGGGTTTGCATATCCCTGCCGGTATAACTCTTCACCAATCAGGAAGAATCGGCCGGAGCGTCTTCGCAGTCTCGCAGCGTCGCCGGGGTCTTCGGGGAGCATATTTTCTGCGAGGTATCTCTTTATGGGATCTTTCCATCCTTTTCCCGAGGTCGCTATGCTCAGCACTGAGATGCTCGGATGGTCTAGCACCTCGGTGTATGTTTTCGACTTTGCCAAGCAATCCGCCTCAGTGTTATTCCGCCGAGGTACATTTTCGATCCGTACGGCGTCAAACTCTTGGATGAGCTTTGCTACCAGCTCGTGGTATTTTGCCAAGATTGGGTCCTTCGCCCCATAATCTCCTGCCGTCTGCCGAACTACCAGCTGGGAATCGCTGTGAGCCTTTAAGTTTCTCACGCCAATCTTTCTGGCCAAGCGTAATCCCGCTATGAGGGCTTCATACTCAGCTACATTGTTGGTGACGTTGAAGCTGAACTTGATAGCCTTCATTACCTCCAGGCCTTCGGGGCCCCTGATAATTACTCCAGCTCCCTGGTGTTCGGACCCCGAGGCTCCGTCTACGTGCAAGGTCCATTCTGGCTCACCCTCTTTTGGATCTGAATGGCTCTCCTCAGTGGTGGGTATTTCGGCGATAAAATCTGCCAGTGCTTGAGCTTTTATGGCCTTCCGAGGCTCATACGTGATTTCGTGTTCGCCCAGCTCTATGCACCACTTGGAGAGCCTTCCCGAATGATCAACTCTCTTCATGACATCCCGTAGCGGCAGACTACTTCGGACGATGATGGGGTGAGCCTGAAAGTATGGTCGCAGCCTTCTCCCTGCAAGCACCAAGGCGTATATAGCTTTTTGAAGCAAAGGGTACCTGACTTCGGCGCCATGCAGGGACTTGCTGACATAGTAGACCGGCCATTGCTTTGGCCCTTCTTCTTTCACAAGGACCGAGCTCACAGCTTTTTCTGTGACGGCGAGGTACAGTACGAGGGGCTCTCCCTCCCGAGGTTGTCGCAGAGTCGGCAGGCTGGCCAAGTAGACTTTGAGTTCTTCCCAGGCTTTTTGGCAATCTTCATCCCAAGGATGATCATTTCTTCCGAGGTTGCCTTCCATTTTTGCTGCCTTTGTGAGGACTTTGAAGAAAGGTCGACACCTATCTCCGTACCTGGAAATAAATCTGCTCAGAGAGGTTATTCTTCCGGTGAGTCTCTGCACGTCTTTGACTGTGGCAGGAGTTCGGAACTCAAGCAGAGCCTTAATCTTCTCGGGGCTAGCATCGATGCCTCTTTTGGATACCATGTACCCAAGGAATTTTCCCGAGGTCACCCCGAAGATGCACTTCTTAGGATTAAGGCGGATCCCGAAGGCTCTAAGCTTTTGGAAGGTTTCCTCTAAATCTGCAACGTGGTAGCCAGGCAGCTTGCTCTTGACTATCATATCATCAACATACACCTCCATGTTTCTCCCCATTTGGTCTTTGAAGACCTTGTTCATCAGCCTCTGGTAGATGGCTCCTGCATTTTGGAGCCCGAAGGGCATCCTGATATAGCAATATGTTCCTCCCTCGGTGATGAAGGCAGTCTTCTCTTCATCTTCGGGGTCCATCCTTATTTGATGGTAGCCACTGAAGGCGTCTAGGAAACTAAGGAGCCCATATTCAGCAGTTGAATCTACCAGTTGATCTATTGGCGGCAGAGGGTATGAGTCTTTCGGGCAAGCATCGTTCAAGTTTCTGAAATCGATGCACATCCGGAGTTTGCTGCTACCTTCTTTTGTGGCAATGACCACGTTGCTTAACCATTCGGGGTACTTGACCTCCCTGATAACTTCAGCATCTAGGAGACGCTGGACTTCGGTTTTGACAAAGTTGCTTTTGTGGGCTGAGATGCTCCGTTTCTTTTGCCGGACAGGTTTTGCTTCCGGGCTTACTTTGAGGCTATGCTGTATTATGCCAGGGTTTACTCCTGGCATATCTTTCGGCGAGTAGGCAAACAGATCTTTATTTTCCAGCAGAAAGGATACAAGATTTTCCTTGTCACCTTCGGCCAAGCTCTTCCCTATTCGGGTAGATTGACCTGGGACAAGCTCTACTGCTTCCGTTTCTGCTTTGGCGAGATCTTCTTCTTTGCCTTTTTCTAGCGCCTTTGCCTCCATCGTTTGCGCGAGGTTGCTCGCCGGAGCTTTTCGTGCTTTCACAAACACCTTTCTTACCTCGGCTTGGTCTATGAAGACCTCTGCATCTCCATCCTTGGTGGCGAATGTGACAGTCAAGTACTTCACATCAGGGCGAATGTGCAGGTTCCCCATTGTCTGCCTTCCAAGGATGGCGTTGTACGAGGACGGGACGTCCATGACGATGAACCTCGCCATTGTGGAGGCGTACAACTCAGCTGCTCCGTCTACCGAAGTCCCTCTCATCATCAGCGGGAGATCGATCCATCCGAGGACGGGTAGTTCGGATGGCCCAACGCCAAAGGTGGGCGAGGTGACAGGCTTAAGTTCGCTGCTGGAGATGCCCAAGCTCGGCAGCAGGTGCGAGAATAGGACGTCAGCATTTGAGCCATCATCAAGCAACACTCTTTTGACGTCCCAGTTCCCTATTCTCGCCATTATCAGCAGCGGATCGTCGTGGGGGAAGACGACGGTGGAGCCAT
The DNA here is from genome assembly GCA_005392925.1 of Aquilaria sinensis. Taxonomy (NCBI): domain Eukaryota; kingdom Viridiplantae; phylum Streptophyta; class Magnoliopsida; order Malvales; family Thymelaeaceae; genus Aquilaria; species Aquilaria sinensis. The sequence continues at coordinate 85,707 of SMDT01002967.1, read as the reverse complement.
CTTTGCGAGCCAGCTTCTTTGATGGACTTTGATACTCCATGACTGCAATTTCTCTGGCTTTCCGCTTTCTTTCCGAGGATGGGAGCCCCGTGGTGATGGTTTGGATAACCCCTGCTGGAGGTGGAGGCCGCCTTTTTGGACTTCTATTTCTCCGCCTGTCGGAGTCGTAATCCTCGTCTTCGGCCCTTTCTTCCTCCTCTTTTCTGCCTTTTGGGGAAGGCATCCGCAGGTACTTCCGAAGTTGGCCTTGTTTTATCAGCGACTCTATGTACTTCTTCAGCTGGAAGCAGTCTTCGGTGTCATGACCGTGGTCGCGATGAAACTGGCAGAACTTCTTTGCATTCTTCTTGTTATCGGCGGTCATGGCCCTTGGCCGCCGAATCTGCGTCCCTTGCCTTTCCAGCGCCATGAGGATGTTGGTCCGTGTGGTGCTCAGGGGCGTGAAACTTTGAGGTTTCCTTCCCCGCATCCTCCGAGATCGTCCTGCCTGTTCGGTAGGATTACGGGCTTGCTGATTGGACCCTTCGGCGCGGTAGTTGTCTGACTTCGGCCCAGCCATTCTCAGCTCCTCGGCTGTCATGTGCTGTTCGGCCCTTCGGTAAAATTCTCCGAGGGTGTCCGGGGGGTCCTTTGAGAACTCGTAGAACAGCTGTGAGTCCCGCCGAAGGCCCCGTGTCATGGCAAGAATGCGGATTTCGGGCCGGAAGTCTGGGACGCTCAGAGCTTCCCTGTTGAATCTTTCGACATAGTCTCGGATGGTTTCTCCGTTCCTCTGCTCTATGTCGAACATCTGCACAGGCATCTTCGCCGTCGGCCTGCTCCCAATGAACTGCTGGGTGAAGGCTGTGGACAACTCCTGGAACTCAGTGATGGTCCCTGGAGGCAATGAATTGTACCACGCAGTTGCTGGCCCTGTGAGGGTGACTTCGAAGCATTTGCACATGGTAGCGTCATCAGCACCGTGCATTATCATGCTGCGTCTGTATTTCGTCAGATGGGCCTGTGGATCAGTGCGGCCATCATATATCTCCAGCCGAGGCACTCTGAAGTCACCTGGCATGGCTGCCTCAACGACGGCCTGAATGAAAGGGGAGTCATCTTCGCAGAATGTCCCCGAGAGTCTGGCCCAAACGGGTTTTCTGGCCATTTGTTTCTCCACTCTATCTAGCCGTGCTAATATCCTCTCCATAAGCACTGTGGCACTAGGCCCTACTTCAGGGAAGAGAGATTTCCGGCGCCTCTTCGGGGAGCGAGTTCGGCACTGAGGGGACAGGGACCTCGCCTCAGGCAGCGAACTTCTTTGCTGCAAGACCCTCGGTCGCTCAGACCTCTTCTGCCCCACAGGCTGTTTCCCGAGGGGAGTATTTTCTGTGGACGATTCTTCGCGCGGATCTCCACTTCCCAAACTGCAATGAGTAGACTTTGGGCTTTTCTCCCGAGGGCGTCCTGGTGAGGGAGGTCTCTGGGCCTGTGCTTGCTGTGGCCACCTTCGGTCGATCTGCTGTGTCATTTCAGACACGACCGAACGCTGGAAGTCCCTCAGGAAACTCATGGTGATTACCAGAGGGCGGTCTTCCTCAGGCGCAGAAGTCTCTGGGAGTGTTTGCTCAGCAGCCGGTTGTGTCTCAGGCGCGGACGGGGACTTTGGGAGCCCCTTGTCCTTAGAACGCCGAGTTTCAACGACGGCGATCTCAGAGCGGGTTCCCACAGACGGCGCCAAATGATGGCCAGGGGCCTCATCGTTCAGAGTCATGATGACTGGAGGAGAGACTTCTGGGAGGAAGAACGCCTGGTGGATTGGATCGCCCAAAGGAGAGTGCCTGAAAGCTCAGAAACAAAGGGTTAGGAGGCCCCCGGAGTGTTTTTCCGGGGGGGGAGCCTCCGACGCCCAAGTCAGTGGTGGCTGAGAGAAAGGCAGAGAAAATAGCACAAAGGGCTGAGGAGTTTTGCCTGGTAATGGGAGCCGTATTTCGCCAGCTAACCAACCAGCCAACTTCCTGTCAAGTATTAATTCCTGGTATTTATAGGAGTGCCTAGCCCGTTCAGATCGCGACACGTGTTCGGTCGGATGTTCCTGAATTTCTGGGCGTAGGAGACAGATAGCTGGTAGCAGGTTGCCTTGAGCCATGTGCTGAGATGGGCCATGATGTGATTCTGATGGCGTCAGCGTGGCAGAGCGCCTTTTGAGGTGGATTGTGGCGTCTGTGAATGGATGTGTCAGAGGCTTCCTTAAATGCTTCCATAAATGCTCCTGCCATCCTCCCGAGGTCCCTGGGTGAGGTCGTCCTTTGGTACGGACAGAGTCTCTTCGGGAAACAAGCCCTCAGTTCGGGGGTTCCCAGTTTCAGGGAGTTCTGCCTTCGGGGATATCATGTTCGGCTTGCTATGTCTGGTGCCGCTTTTCCAAAGGCGATCTGTTCACAACCTTGGGGGGGCGAGTAGTGTCCTCGGGTTTTCCTGGCGTGCCGGGCTCGGAGCTCTTCGGCTATCTCCCGAGGTGCATGATCACACCTTTTCTCGGGTAGCGCCAGCTCTTCTGGCCATTCTTGTGGCAGGGAGTTCGGCCAGATAGAGGCGATAGCGTTTGGCTATCAGTACCGATAAGTTAAAGGTAGTGAAAGACCATACCATAGTCTTAAAAAATTAGGTTGCATAAGGTGTTTCAGCTGAGTAAGGTTAGGCTGTGGTGGGGAGAGCAGAGAACAGCCATTTGTGTTACCACCTCACAAAAAAAGGGAGAATTAAAAGTGTGGCAGAATGGTCAAAAAACCAATATATAGTGTAATTCTCTTCATAGTGATTGAAGTATGAGGGGTAAAAGGTATAATGAACATCTCCTTAAAAGTATTCTAAGTTGCTAACTTGGCCCCCAAGAAAAACCTTAAGGCTTGCTTGTCTTTCAAGTAACCTTTTTTGCAAGGTTCTAGAAATTCGGGTACTTAATTACAAAACTCTTAAGAAAGAGCCTTGGAGAGTTATGGGAAGGAAATGAATGGTATGAAAGTGCTATTGAAGGACCAAATTTCTCATGGAAGACAAGTTTGGACAATGGAAACACTAAAGGCATTAAGGACCTAAATGTCTTCGTGCAAACCTTAAGATGTTCAAGCTTTCAAATTAAGTCAAAGGGTGGAATTATGGGGTTATCCCCACCATGGGAGAGGTGGCTATGGCTTGATAAATAGTTAAAAAGTGGGAAAAATGTGGACCAAGAAGTTTAGGGCAAAGAAATCATGCTTATGGGCAAAGAAAATGACATAAAGCATGATTAAGGCTAACAAAGATGTTTAGTGCCCTAAAGCTAATTTAAGAAGCCAAACTCAATTTTTCTTCTCTCATATTCAATGAAACCAACCACCACCCTCCCCCACACTTCTTCTATAGCTCCTCTATAGCCACCATACCTCCAAGAATGAAATTGAAGGCAAAAGGAAGCAATTGGAAGCAAACTAGAGCTGTTGCTTGAATACTTCAAGGATCAAGCTTCAAACTTGGCCTACTCATCATGGTAAAGGTTCTCTTGCTCTCATGGATTGTTTAATGTATTTTGAAGCATAAATAGAGCTAGGGCTAATCTTGGAAGAGAGCCATGAGCTTGATGGACCAAGCTTAGTGAGGGGAGTGCAGTTGCTGAAGGTTTTGTGTTTTAGTGTGAAGTGTACAATGATAGCAATGAAGTGAGGGTTTTTAGAACACAAAGTTAGTACTAACTAGTGTTAAAATCCTCCTAAGACCAAGCATTAGCTTGAAGAGGGCTGCCATAGTGATTTACTTAAGTTTATTGCATGTTTTATGGACTAACCTATGCTTTATGTTGTTGCCACATTTCATGTGTTTCTTGGTTGTGAATGGCTGCTGCACTTGGTTGCTTTATCTTGTATATATGCATTGTGGTTTTTGTTGTTTAGTATCATTGGATGTAGGTTTTAATGGGGGTCACAATACCTTAAGAAACCAAGTTTTTCCTTTACTGAGTTTCACAATAAAACTTACTCCCCTCAATTCTGTCATTTCAGGTCCAGCAGAAAGATCACATACAAACTAACCTTTGTTGTTTGATTTTTTATCTGAAATTTTTGGTATTTTAACTTCCATGTATCTAGTTATGATCTGAAAATTTTGGTGATTTTAAGAGCACATTTGGTATTTTAGTGATGGTGCTTATTGTGTTATGCAGCAACTGTCCAGCATCCTATTTTTGGAGTCCATTGTGTCTTAGGCACTCATGTAACTTAGGGTGTGTATTTAGCTAGGTTAAGACTATTATGTAGTGCATGTATGCATCTACATGTACTGTATGTAAAATGAGACCAGTATGTGAACATTTGAGTAATGTTTTGGCTATGTAGGTGATGTGGTGCAAAGCTGCCTAAGTCTAAATGATAGGCTGCCTACTTGTAAATTCTGTTTTTGCCACATAAAGTTGCTAGATGTAAGAGCGGGTAATTTCTATGTGTATTGGACATGTATGGGATAGCCTTGGAGGGTTACCCCTTCTGAATAAAGTGTTTGCAAACTTATGAAAATTTGTATGGGTAAAATGGTCATAAAGTGACCAGAATTTTGACTCTGCACTCAAAGTTCTATATCTCTTTGTGTAAAATGAATCTTGGTATTAAATTTTGACCAGATAATGAGCACATCTAGTGGTTGAACTATGATTTAGAATTTCTAAATTTGGAGCCCTGTAGCCAAACATGAACTTGAAGGAGGTCATTGGGTATGTCACATATCATGCGGAGGGATTTGTATGATCAAGATGGGATTTGTCCCTCCTATGTAACGGGAGTGATATCTTCGGGCCCCTTGATAGAGTGAGACTTAGAAAATGCATGGCCATGCTCGGATGAGTTGATATACGATATCAATGTCATCAGTTTAAGTTGGTCTACTCGGTAATCAAGAAACCAAAGATTGGGCTATACGAGAGTGACACATTCCATGTCTCGTGCTTAGTCTTGATATCTTGGACAAAGGGACAATGGCATATATCGGTGATGATCATAAAGGTTTAGTCGAATCACCGACAATCTTGTCACTTGGGTAGCAATGATGTGTTGCTAGACACCGCTCATTGCTTATGATCATAAATGTGATTTATGATCATTGCCAACGTGGTAAGAGCCTATTGGGTCGCACACATAGAGCTATTTGGATCATTAGAGTGCATGGGCTAATTATTTGGGTTATGGTTTCACAATAATTTCGTATTAATAATGGGCCCAAGAGTTGAGCCATTATTAAGCCCGAAATTAAAGCCTAATTGGATTAGGGCTTTGAAACCCATTAGGCCTGGAAGTTGAGTCTCACTATAAATACAACTTTTAGTGAGAAATTCGCAGGTCTCCTTGCCCTAGCCTCCCAAAAGGACAGCCACACTCTTCTCTTGCAATTCCTTGGAGGACGCAAGCTAGCACTGCGAGCGCAAGAGAAACGCATCTACCGGGACGTGGTGGAAGCGTGGTGATCCCGAGAGGCTCGTGTGGATACCATAGAGAGCTTGAACACGTCAACTGTTCAGGTTTTGTGATTCAACTCTACAGTTGAGTGAGAGATCTCAACCGAAAATTAGGTATGAAAATTTTTGAACACCCGGTTTACCCCGTTTCACTTGGATCCTAGAGGGTTTCGGTTAAATTCCACTGCTGCACTGTTTGGCTCCCGAAACCCAACAGTGGTATCAGAGCTACTGGTGAAACCCTAAATCGGGATTGAGTGTTGAATCGCATGATGTTATGTGTTCGGTTGCTTTTCGGCCATGATTAATTAGATTGATTCATGATGCATGAAACCGGAACTCGTAATGAACATATGAGATATATGAAGAAACGACACTAATTGGTTAATGAGATTAACCCGAAATTGATGGTATGAGATACCTATATGGATTAGGATTCTTGCAATAGTTGCAAAAACCCTAGCTTTGGTTCGGATTCGGCCTGTTCGGGCACCGAAAGTAAGGTATTTTTGGTGGCTCGAATGGAGGAGTCTCGGGTGCCTACTTGCTCGAAATAGAAGATTTCGGGCTAAGCAATTGTAAGAAAATTTTTTGCGCAGGGGGGCGCTGCCCCCCACGCCCCCCGCAAGGGCGGCTCCCCTTGACCTCGTCCGCTGACCGGTCAGCGGAACCACCGCCCACTGACCGGCCAGCGGGACCGCCGTATGCGAAGCGCCACATAAATAAAAACTGGTTAATCAACACACGAAAATTGGCATGCATCTTTGTTGAATGAGATTTGACATGATATGCTGATTGGTGTTTGAAGCATGGTGCATGGTTATAGCCCTTGATTGGTTGTACTTGTAAATACGGCCTGCGAGTCGTGCCTTTTCTTGTTCACTCTCATTGTACATTCTCTTCTCACCTTACTCCCCTCGAATGTAACTCGAGGTTTCTATTATTGATGTAATGGTGCATTATGGGATCATCCAAGGTGGTATGTCCAAGGATCATCCAAGGTGGTATGTCCAAGGAGGTGACAACAAAAGGGCAACCAAGAAAGGAAGAGAAGGAGCTTGTGAAGACCCTTTTCTTTTCTTAGGCTTTTATGATATTCTCATTGGCTTGAGAATATCGCATAGTTTGGGCTATAACCATGTCACGTTTACTTTCTTGTAAGCATGAGATGCATGTTTTATATTTGTATGTGATGCATGTATAAGACAACCGGAGATAACAAATTGGTGAGATCAAAAGAAAAATCCCTCAAACAAATATTAAGTCATTAAATGTGATGCCTTCCAAATGTTGGCACTCGTCAAGACTTTGATCAACATTAGGTGGGTTTGCCAAAGCAAAGCACCTATGTTCATCTTGGTAAGGCGCGATGGGATAATAGTGATATCCAAATTGCTAACTTTGGGTTCGACTTAACTAAGTCATCCTAATAGGATTAGGGACTTAGAGGCATAGAGTTGGGCTTAAGTTCATGAGATGAGCTTGGACAAGTGTTGTTCACCCAACATCCCCAACTATCCAAGAGTTGCATAAGATGCAATTGGCAAGGAGTTGCCTACCTAAATAGCTGTAACTTGAGAGAAAAGCCAAAGCTGACTCAGGTTGTGGTCAAATATGGATCTTGGCCCACTAGAATACCTTAGCGCCGAGGTGTTCCGAAATAATATCGAGGGTTATTATTTTGAGGAAAATAGTGGGAGTATCGTTTAATAAAAGTCCTTATTAAATGAATTAAAATACATGACTCTTACACTGCATATTTACTGTTGTAGATAACCATGGCACAAAACACATCGACACTTTCGTTGCGATCGATCCTTGAGAAGGAAAAACTGAATGGGACCAACTTTCTCAAATGGTACCGAAACTTGAGGATAGTCCTCAAAGCAAGAGAGAAAGGCTTATGTCCTAGAGCAGCCCATTCCGAATGAGCCTGCTGCCACTGCTCCAAGAGCTGAAAGGGATGCTCACAAGAGGCATTCTGATGATGCTTTGGATGTTGCATGCCTCATGCTTATTACCATGGAATCTGAGCTTCAGAAGCAACATGAGAACATGGGGGCGTTCGATATGATCGAACATCTCAAAATGCTTTTCCAAGAGCAAGCTAGGCATGAGAGGTTTGAGACCTCTAAGGCATTGTTTCAGTGCAAGATGTCTGAGGGAAGTCCCGTGGGTCCTCATGTGCTCAAGATGATTGGGTACATTGAGAATCTTGAGAATTTGGGATTTGCTCTTCAGAAAGAGTTGGCTATTGATGTAGTCTTGCAATCGTTGCCTGAAAGCTACAGTCAGTTCGTCATGAACTATAACATGAACGACCTTGACAAGTCCCTCCCTGAATTGCTCAACATGTTGAGAACTGCTGAGCAAAACCTTAAGAAGGCTAAGCCCATTTTGATGGTTCAAAAGGGCAAGGGAAAGGGAAAAGCCAACAAGAAGAAGGATAAAGCTAATGGAAAGTCCAATGCTAATTCTTCTTCAGCTGCACTGAAACCAAAGGGTGGTGTGGCAAAGGAAGGGGAGTGCTTCCATTGTAAGCAACCTGGACACTGGAAGCGCAATTGCAAGCTCTATCTTGAAGAACTTGCTAAGGAAAAGGGAAGTAAGACTTCCACTTCAGGTATTTTTGTTATAGAGGCTAACTTTTCTACTTCCTCATCTTGGGTATTGGATACTGGATGTGGATCTCACATTTGTGCAAATGTGCAGGATCTAAGTAGAAGTAGAAGATTGGCCCGAGGTGAAGTGGACCTACGTGTTGGAAATGGAGCAAGGGTTGCTGCCTTAGCCGTAGGGACTTATGTTCTCACTTTACCTAGTGGATTAGTTTTAGAATTAGACAACTGCTACTTTGTGCCTACTATTAGTAGAAATTTGATTTCTGTTTCTTGTTTGGACAAGAAAGGTTTTTCATTTATAATAAAGGACAAATGTTGTTCTATTTATTTGAATGAAATCTTTTATGGTAGTGCTCAACTTAGCAATGGGTTGTATGTTCTAGACCTCGAAGATCCAATCTATAATGTGAATACCAAGAAGGTCAGATTAAATGATTCAAACCCGACCTATCTCTGGCACTGTCGCTTGGGCCATATAAATGAGACCCGCATATCCAAGCTCCATAAGGATGGACTCTTGGACTCATTTGATTTTGAATCATATGAGACATGTGAGTCATGTTTGTTGGGCAAGATGACCAAAGCCCCATTCACAGGGCAAAGTGAAAGGGCTAATGACTTACTAGGACTCATACATAGTGATGTATGTGGCCCTATGTCTACACAAGCTAGAGGAGGTTTCCAATACTTCATTACTTTCACTGATGACTTCAGCAGATATGGCTATGTGTATCTTATGAGACACAAGTCAGAATCCTTTGAAAAGTTCAAAGAATTCAAGAATGAAGTAGAGAATCAACTCGGGAAGAGTATCAAAGTGCTTCGATCAGATCGAGGTGGAGAGTACTTGGATCGAGAATTCCTTGACTATCTGAAGGAGTGTGGTATAGTATCACAACTCACTCCACCAGGTACACCTCAATGGAATGGTGTATCTGAAAGGAGAAATCGAACTCTGTTAGACATGGTTCGCTCTATGATGAGTCAAGCTGACCTTCCAAACTCCTTTTGGGGACATGCTCTAGAGACAGCCGCTTTTACACTAAACCGAGTTCCATCTAAATCGGTTCAAAAGACACCATATGAGATATGGAGTGGGAGGCGTCCCAATTTGTCTTTTATGAAGATTTGGGGCTGTGACGCTTATGTGAAACGTCAATCCTCTGACAAACTAGGGCCCAAATCTCAAAAATGCCTTTTTGTTGGGTATCCCAAAGAAACAAAGGGTTACTATTTCTACAATCCTTCTGAGCAAAAAGTGTTTGTTGCTCGAACTGGTGTCTTTTTAGAGAAAGAGTTTATCTCTAAAGGAACTAGTGGGAGGAAAGTAGAACTTGAAGAAATTCAAGAACAACAAGGAGACATCGAACCTGAAATGGAACCTGAACAGACACCACAAGATGTTGTGGTTCAAGAGTCTGTTCCTGTAGCACAGAGCCCACGTAGGTCTGGTAGGATTCGGCGTGAGCCTGAGAGATATGGATTTCTCATGACTCACACTGGTGATGTGATGCTCATGGATCAGGATGAGCCCACAACCTACCAACAAGCTATGTCGGGGCCTGACTCTGAGAAGTGGCTAGTGGCCATGAAATCCGAGATGGAATCCATGTATGAAAACCAAGTATGGACTTTGGTTGACCCACCTGAAGGGGTAAAACCCATAGGGTGCAAATGGGTTTTCAAGAAGAAAACTGACATGGATGGTAATGTGATTACCTTTAAGGGACGATTGGTTGCAAAAGGTTTCAAGCAAATTCATGGTATTGACTATGATGAAACTTTTTCACCAGTTGCTATGCTTAAATCCATCCGAATTTTGTTTGCTATTGCTGCACACTATGATTATGAGATATGGCAAATGGATGTCAAAACTGCATTCCTAAATGGAAAGCTACTTGAGGATGTGTACATGACACAACCTGAGGGTTTTGTCACTCCTGAGAATGCCAATAAAGTGTGCAAGTTGCAAAGGTCCATTTATGGACTGAAGCAAGCTTCTCGAAGTTGGAATCTTCATTTTGATGAAGCAATCAAAGAGTTTGGTTTTATCAAAAATGAAGATGAACCTTGTGTCTACAAGAAGGTTAGTGGGAGCGCTATTGTCTTCTTGGTGTTGTATGTAGATGACATACTACTCATCGGGAATGACATTCCTGAGCTACAGTCTGTGAAGACTTGGCTAGGGAAATGTTTCTCTATGAAGGACTTGGGTGAAGCAGCCTATGTGTTAGGCATCAGGATCTATAGAGATAGATCTAGAAAGCTTCTTGGCCTAAGTCAAAGTACATACATTGACAAGGTGCTAAAGAGGTTTAGCATGCAAGATTCCAAGAAAGGATTCTTGCCCATGTCACATGGTATAACTCTTTCTAGATCTCAGTGTCCGAGTACAACCTCGAGGAGAGAGAGCGCATGAGTAAGATTCCATATGCCTCAGCAATTGGATCTATCATGTATGCCATGATATGTACTCGTCCCGATGTCTCATATGCCTTTGAGCATGACGAGTAGGTACCAATCGAACCCCGGTGAGAGTCACTGGACAGCTGTTAAGAACATCCTTAAGTACTTACGAAGGACTAAGGATGCATTCTTGGTCTTTGGAGGTGAAGATGAGCTCGTTGTAAGGGGTTACACCGATGCAAGCTTCCAATCCGATAAGGATGATTTTAGATCGCAATCTGGTTATGTGTTTTGTATTGGTGGTGGTGCTGTGAGCTGGAAGAGTTCAAAGCAAGAGACAGTAGCTGACTCTACAACAGAATCTGAGTACATTGCCGCCTCTGATGCTGCGAAGGAGGCAGTTTGGATCAAGAAGTTCATCACTGAACTTGGAGTGGTTCCAAGCATTGCCGACCCGATAGAGCTCTATTGTGACAACAATGGAGCAATCGCACAGGCTAAGGAACCTCGATCTCACCAGCGATCCAAACACATACTCCGACGCTATCATCTCATCAGGGAGATCATCGAGAGGGGTGATGTAAGGATATGCAGGACTTCGACAGATAGCAACATTGCTGATCCACTGACAAAGCCCCTTACGCAGCAGAAGCATGATAGCCATTCTAGGTCCATCGGTATTAGATACATGGATGATTGGCTTTTAGTGCAAGTGGGAGATTGTTAGTGTTGTGCCCAAAAGCCAATCATGAGATGATTGTATTTTTTGCACATTGAGTCATGATATTTTATTAAGGCATTAATCCAGCAATTATGTTTGTTGTTTTGTTTCTGCGTAACTTAATAAACATAATTGTAACCCTAGAATAATGATATTCTTCAAACGTCCCTAGTCTAGTATTATTGTGGAGCGGGTTGCAATAATACATAACGACTAGCATATGTGGAGACTAATATGAGATATGTAGTCTACATATGGGTACAAGTTGGAGAACTTGTGTACTGGACCGACCCACCATGAGAACACTACATGGATCGTTATATGAGTGTCATAAGTGATTCTCATAGTGATCATGGTATATGTAGTCCTTTCGACCTAAGATCATCAAGGTTCCCTACATGTGAGTCACATACTTTGATACTTTCCTTTGTTGCTCGTAACTGAGTGAACTTGAAGGAGGTCATTGGGTATGTCACATATCATGCGGAGGGATTTGTATGATCAAGATGGGATTTGTCCCTCCTATGTAACGGGAGTGATATCTTCGGGCCCCTTGATAGAGTGAGACTTAGAAAAATGCATGGCCATGCTCGGATGAGTTGATATACGATATCAATGTCATCAGTTTAAGTTGGTCTACTCGGTAATCAAGAAACCAAAGATTGGGCTATACGAGAGTGACACATTCCATGTCTCATGCTTAGTCTTGATATCTTGGACAAAGGGACAATGGCATATATCGGTGATGATCATAAAGGTTTAGTCGAATCACCGACAATCTTGTCACTTGGGTAGCAATGATGTGTTGCTAGACACCGCTCATTGCTTATGATCATAAATGTGATTTATGATCATTGCCAACGTGGTAAGAGCCTATTGGGTTGCACACATAGAGCTATTTGGATCATTAGAGTGCATGGGCTAATTATTTGGGTTATGGTTTCACAATAATTTCGTATTAATAATGGGCCCAAAGTTGAGCCATTATTAAGCCTGAAATTAAAGCCTAATTGGATTAGGGCTTTGAAACCCATTAGGCCTGGAAGTTGAGTCTCACTATAAATACAACTTTTAGTGAGAAATTCGTAGGTCTCCTTGCCCTAGCCTCCCAAAAGGACAGCCGCACTCTTCTCTTGCAATTCCTTGGAGGATGCAAGCTAGCACTGCGAGCGCAAGAGAAACGCATCTGCCGGGACGTGGTGGAAGCGTGGTGATCCCGAGAGGCTCGTGTGGATACCATAGAGAGCCTGAACACGTCAACTATTCAGGTTTTGTGATTCGACTCTACAGTTGAGTGAGAGATCTCAACCGAAAATTAGGTATGAAATTTTCGAACACCCGGTTTACCCCGTTTCACTTGGATCCTGGAGGGTTTCGGTTAAATTCCGCTGCGCTGTTTGGCTCCCGAAACCCAACATTTCCTTCCTTGCTCCTACGGTGTGCATAAAATGTGAATATATGTGTAATGGTTGGACCAATGCATGCATTTACATAGTGCCTAAGAGGGCCACTTGGGTATGCACACTAAGGGTATTGTTCTGATGGCCAACAGAACATACCAATTTAGGAAGTTTTAAATGCACAATTTTGGCACCATAATTGGACTACTTTGAAGTGGGTTACAATTTGTGTATAGTTGGGTATGAGCTCAAAGAATGGCATTAGCCATAGTACCTATGCAAGACAAGGCCTGACTCAAGTACTAGAGTGAATTAGCTAAATGACTCGGGTGGTTTGATGCCAGGTGGATTGTTGTGTGATCGACACCCCTTGGTAAGTTGATTCGGATACATCGACACTGTATCCTAAGATAGTGTCTTAAGGTAGGCTGATTAAATTTGGAGAACCAAATTCTCCAATATGGGGAAAATGTTATAGCCCTCTTAGCGAAATGCTCAGTTAGCGAGGTAAGTTCATAAATCCTTGGCATCAATGCCTTAATTAAAGGTGAATTATCAAGATCAAGGTTAGTTGGTTCTGAGTGGTTTAAGTCACTAGGTTCACCTAAGGGAAAAACTGTCAGTTTGCACCTATAGGGTCGAGATGAATCCCAAGAGTAAAAATGGTATATTTAAAACCAAAGCCCAAGTTAGAAAGTTTTGCCCAATTATTTAATTACCTAGTTACTATTTGGGGAAAGGGAAAATTTGCAAAACTTGAAAAAGTTTAGGGGGAAATGGAGGTTTTGTGTTTCAAACACTTTTGGAGAATGGATTTCTGCCACTATTCATCCCATTTCTAGCCCAAATTTTGCAGCTTCCCTTCTTCCTCTCAATCTCTTGCCAAATCCTCTTCAAAACCAATATTTCTCAACATAATTGGAAGGCTTTTGTGTTGCCCAAGTCAAGTGAAGCTTGGTTTACATGTTTTTTCTTGGTTTTGGAGCTTGGTGGCATTTTTCTTACTTGGGCTCCCATTTGTGCATGAGATACTCTTTTCCTCTTAATGATTTCATGTTTCTTAAGCTCATATAAGCTTACATTTTGTTGGGTTGGTGTTAATTTAGTGCCATATACCTTTTAGTTTGCTTGGAACCTACGAACCCAGTGGAACCCTTTGAAACTTGGTCTATGTAGCCTATGTTGCTCAATTCATGCTAGTTTAAGGTTAATTAAATCCTAATTGGATTAGGGTTTTGAAACCCATTAGGCCTGGAAGTTGAGTCTCACTATGAATACAACTTTTAAGTGAGAAATTCGCAGGTCTCCTTGCCCTAGCCTCCCAAAAGGACAGCCGTACTCTTCTCTTGCAATTCCTTGGAGGACGCAAGCTAGCACTGCGAGCGCAAGAGAAACGCATCTGCCGGGACGTGGTGGAAGCATGGTGATCCCAAGAGGCTCGTGTGGATACCATAGAGAGCCTGAACACATCAACTGTTCAGGTTTTATGATTCGACTCTACAGTTGAGTGAGAGATCTCAACCGAAAATTAGGCATGAAATTTTCGAACACCCGGTTTACCCTGTTTCACTTGGATCCTGGAGGGTTTCGGTTAAATTTCGCTGCGCTGTTTGGCTCCCGAAACCCAACAGTGGTATCAGAGCTACTAGTGAAACCCTAAATCGGGATTGAGTGTTGAATCGCATGATGCTATGTGTTCGATTGGTTTTCGGCCATGATTAATTAGATTGATTCATGATGCATGAAACCGGAATTCGTAATGAACATATGACATATATGAAGAAACGACACTAATTGGTTAATGAGATTAACCCAGAAATTGATTGGTATGAGATACCTATATGGATTAGGATTCTTGCAATAGTTGCAAAAACCCTAGCTTTGTTCGGATTCGGCCTGTTCGGGCACCGAAAGTAAGGTATTTTTTGTGGCTCGAATGGAGGAGTCTCGGGTGCCTACTTGCTCGAAATAGAAGATTTTGGGCTAAGCAATTGTAAGACAATTTTTTGCGCCGGGGGGCGCTGCCCCCCACGCCCCCCGCAAGGGCGGCTCCCCTTGACCCCGTCCGCTGACCGGTCAGCGGAACCACCGCCCGCTGACCGGCCAGCGGGACCGCCGTATGCGAAGCGCCACATAAATAAAAACTGGTTAATCAACACGCGAAAATTGGCATGCATCTTTGTTGAATGAGATTTGACATGATATGCTGATTGGTGTTTGAAGCATGGTGCATGGTTATAGCCCTTGATTGGTTGTACTTGTAAATACGGCCTGCGAGTCGTGCCTTTTCTTATCACTCTCATTGTACATTCTCTTCTCACCTTACTCCCCTCGAAAGTAACTTGAGGTTTCTATTATTGATTTAATGGTGCATTATGGGATCGTCCAAGGTGGTATGTCCAAAGAGGTGACAACAAAAGGGTAACCAAGAAAGGAAGGGAAGGAGCTTGTGAAGACTCTTTTCTTTTCTTAGGCTTTTATGATATTCTCATTGGCTTGAGAATATCGCATAGTTTGGGCTATAACCATGTCACGTTTATTTCTTGTAAGCATGAGATGCATGTTTTATATTTGTATGTGATGCATGTATAAAACAACCGGAGATAACAAATTGGTGAGGTCAAAAGAAAAAAAAACCCCTCAAACAAATATTAAGTCATTAAATATGATGCCTTCCAAATGTTGGCACTCGTCAAGACTTTGATCAACATTAGGTGGGTTTGCCAAAGCAAAGCACCTATGTTCATCTTGGTAAGGCGCGATGGGATAATAGTGATATCCAAACTGCTAACTTTGGGTTCGACTTAACTAAGTCATCCTAATAGGATTAGGGACATAGAGGCATAGAGTTTGGCTTAAGTTCATGAGATGAGCTTGGACAAGTGTTGTTCACCCAACTATCCAAGAGTTGCATAAGATGCAATTGGCAAGGAGTTGCCTACCTAAATAGCTGTAACCTGAGAGAAAAGCCAAAGCTGACTCAGGTTGTGGTCAAATATGGATCTTGGCCCACTAGAATACCTTAGCGCTGAGGTGTTCCAAAATAATATCGAGGGTTATTATTTTGAGGAAAATAGTGGGAGTATCATTTAATAAAAGTCCTTATTAAATGAATTAAAATACATGACTCTTACATTGCATATTTACTGTTGTAGATAACCATGGCACAAAACACATCAACACTTTCGTTGCGATCTATCCTTTAGAAGGAAAAACTGAATGGGACCAACTTTCTCAAATGGTACCGAAACTTGAAGATAGTCCTCAAGCAAGAGAGAAAGGCTTATGTCCTAGAGCAGCCCATTCCGAATAAGCCTGCTGCAACTGCTCCAAGAGATGAAAAGGATGCTCATAAGAGGCATTCTGATGATGCTTTGGATGTTGCATGCCTCATGCTTATTACCATGGAATCTGAGCTTCAGAAGCAACATGAGAACATGGGGGCGTTCGATATGATCGAACATCTCAAAATGCTTTTCCAAGAGCAAGCTAGGCATGAGAGGTTTGAGACCTCTAAGGCATTGTTTTAGTGCAAGATGTCTGAGGGAAGTCCCGTGGGTCCTCATGTGCTCAAGATGATTGGGTACATTGAGAATCTTGAGAATTTGGGATTTGCTCTTCAGAAAAAGTTGGCTATTGATGTAGTCTTGCAATCATTGCCTGAAAGCTACAGTCAGTTCATCATGAACTATAACATGAATGACCTTGACAAGTCCCTTCCTGAATTGCTCAACATGTTCAGAACTGCTGAGCAAAACCTTAAAAAGGCTAAGCCCATTTTGATGGTTCAAAAGGGCAAGGGAAAAGGAAAAGCCAACAAGAAGAAGGATAAAGCTAATGGAAAGTCCAATGCTTGTTCTTCTTCAGCTGCACTGAAACCAAAGGCTGGTGTGGTAAATGAAGGGGAGTGCTTCCATTGTAAGCAACCTGGACACTGGAAGTGCAACTGCAAGCTCTATCTTGAAGAACTTGCTAAGGAAAAGGGAAGTAAGACTTCCACTTCAGGTATTCTTGTTATAGAGGCTAACTTTTCTACTTCCTCATCTTGGGTATTGGATACTGGATGTGGATCTCACATTTGTGCAAATGTGCAGGATCTAAGTAGAAGTAGAAGATTGGCCCGAGGTGAAGTGGACCTACGTGTTGGAAATGGAGCAAGGGTTGCTGCCTTAGCCGTAGGGACTTATGTTCTCACTTTACCTAGTGGATTAGTTTTAGAATTAGACAACTGCTACTTTGTGCCTACTATTAGTAGAAATTTGATTTCTGTTTCTTGTTTGGACAAGAAAGGTTTTTCATTTATAATAAAGGACAAATGTTGTTCTATTTATTTGAATGAAATCTTTTATGGTAGTGCTCAACTTAGCAATGGGTTGTATGTTCTAGACCTCGAAGATCCAATCTATAATGTGAATACCAAGAAGGTCAAATTAAATGATTCAAACCCGACCTATCTCTGGCACTGTTACTTGGGCCATATAAATGAGACCCGGATATCCAAGCTCCATAAGGATGGACTCTTGGACTCACTTGATTTTGAATCATATGAGACATGTGAGTCATGTTTGTTGGGCAAGATGACCAAAGCCCCATTCACAGGGCAAAGTAAAAGGGCTAATGACTTACTAGGGCTCATACATAGTGATGTATGTGCCCTTATGTCTACACAAGCTAGAGGAGGTTTCCAATACTTCATTACTTTCACTGATGACTTTAGCAGATATGGCCATGTGTATCTCATGAGACACAAGTCAGAATCCTTTGAAAAGTTCAAAGAATTCAAGAATGAAGTAGAGAATCAACTCGGGAAGAGTATCAAAGTGCTTTGATCAGATCGAGGTGGAAAGTACTTGGATCGAGAATTCCTTGACTATCTGAAGGAGTGTGGTATAGTATCACAACTCACTCCACCAAGTACACCTCAATGGAATGGTGTTTCTGAAAGGAGAAATTGAACTCTGTTAGACATGGTTCGCTCCATGATGAGTCAAGCTGACCTTCCAAACTCCTTTTGGGGACATGCTCTAGAGACAGCCGCTTTTACACTAAACCGAGTTCCATCTAAATCGGTTCAAAAGACACCATATGAGATATGGAGTGGGAGGCATCTGAATTTGTCTTTTATGAAGATTTGGGGCTGTGACGCTTATGTGAAACGTCAATCCTCTGACAAACTAGGGCCCAAATCTCAAAAATGCCTTTTTGTTGGGTATCCCAAAGAAACAAAGGGTTACTATTTCTACAATCCTTATGAGCAAAAAGTGTTTGTTGCTCGAACTGGTGTCTTTTTGGAGAAAGAGTTTATCTCTAAAGGAACTAGTGGGAGGAAAGTAGAACTTGAAGAAATTCAAGAACAACAAGGAGACATCGAACCTGAAATGGAACCTAAACAGACACAACAAGATGTTGGGGTTCAAGAGTCAGTTCCTGTAGCATAGAGCCCACGTAGGATTGGTAGGATTCAGCGTGCGCCCGAGAGACATGAATTTCTCGTAACTTACACCGGTGATGTGATGCTCATGGATCAGGATGAGCCCACAACCTACCAACAAGCTATGTCGGGGCCTGACTCTGAGAAGTGGCTAGTGGCCATGAAATCCAAGATGGAATCCATGTATGAAAACCAAGTATGGACTTTGGTTGACCCACCTGAAGGGGTAAAACCCATAGGGTGCAAATGGGTTTTCAAGAAGAAAACTGACATGGATGGTAATATGATTACCTTTAAGGGACGATTGGTTGCAAAAGGTTTCAAGCAAATTCATGGTATTGACTATGATGAAACTTTTTCACCAGTTGCTATGCTTAAATCCATCCGAATTTTGTTTGCTATTGCTGCACACTATGATTATGAGATATGGCAAATGGATGTCAAAACTGCATTCCTAAATGGAAAGCTACTTGAGGATGTGTACATGACACAACCTGAGGGTTTTGTCACTCCTGGGAATGCCAATAAAGTGTGCAAATTGCAAAGGTCCATTTATGGACTGAAGCAAGCTTCTCGAAGTTGGAATCTTCGTTTTGATGATGCAATCAAAGAGTTTGGTTTTATCAAAAATGAAGATGAACCTTGTGTCTACAAGAAGGTTAGTGGGAGCGCTATTGTCTTCTTGGTGTTGTATGTGGATGACATACTACTCATCGGGAATAACATTCCTGAGCTACAGTCTGTGAAGACTTGGCTAGGGAAATGTTTCTCTATGAAGGACTTGGGTGAAGCAGCCTATGTGTTAGGCATCAGGATCTATAGAGATAGATCTAGAAAGCTTCTTGGCCTAAGTCAAAGTACATATATTGACAAGGTGCTAAAGAGGTTTAGCATGCAAGATTCCAAGAAAGGATTCTTGCCCATGTCACATGGTATCACTCTTTCTAGATCTCAGTGTCCGAGTACAACCGAGGAGAGAGAGCGCATGAGTAAGATTCCATATGCCTCAGCAATTGGATCTATCATGTATGCCATGATATGTACTCGTCCCGATGTCTCATATGCTTTGAGCATGACGAGTAGGTACCAATCGAACCCCGGTGAGAGTCACTGGACAGCTGTTAATAACATCCTTAAGTACTTACGAAGGACTAAGGATGCATTCTTGGTCTTTGGAGGTGAAGATGAGCTCGTTGTAAGGGGTTACACCGATGCAAGCTTCCAATCCGATAAGGATGATTTTAGATCGCAATCTGGTTATGTGTTTTGTATTGGTGGTGGTGCTGTGAGCTGGAAGAGTTCAAAGCAAGAGACAGTAGCTGACTCTACAACAGAATCTGAGTACATTGCCGCCTCTGATGCTGTGAAGGAGGCAGTTTGGATCAAGAAGTTCATCACTGAACTTGGAGTGGTTCCAAGCATTGCCGACCCGATAGAGCTCTATTGTGACAACAATGGAGCAATCGCACAGGCTAAGGAACCTCGATCTCACCAGTGATCCAAACACATACTCCGACGCTATCATCTCATCAGGGAGATCATCGAGAGGGGTGATGTAAGGATATGCAGGACTTCGACAGATAGCAACATTGCTGATCCACTGACAAAGCCCCTTATGCAGCAAAAGCATGATAGCCATTCTAGGTCCATCGGTATTAGATACATGGATGATTGGCTTTTAGTGCAAGTGGGAGATTGTTAGTGTTGTGCCCAAAAAGCCAATCATGAGATGATTGTATTTTTTGCACATTGAGTCATGATATTTTATTAAGGCATTAATCCAGCAATTATGTTTGTTGTTTTGTTTCTGCGTAACGTAATAAACATAATTGTAACCCTAGAATAATGATATTCTTAAACGTCCCTAGTCTAGTATTATTGTGGAGCGGGTTGCAATAATACATAACGACTAGCATATGTGGAGACTAATATGAGATATGTAGTCTACATATGGGTACAAGTTGGAGAACTTGTGTACTGGACCGACCCACCATGAGAACACTACATGGATCGTTATATGAGTGTCATAAGTGATTCTCATAGTGATCATGGTATATGTAGTCCTTCGACCTAAGATCATCAAGGTTCCCTACATGTGAGTCACATACTTTGATACTTTCCTTTGTTGCTCGTAACTGAGTGAACTTGAAGGAGGTCATTGGGTATGTCACATATCATGCGGAGGGATTTGTATGATCAAGATGGGATTTGTCCCTCCTATGTAACGGGAGTGATATCTTCGGGCCCCTTGATAGAGTGAGACTTAGAAAATGCATGGCCATGCTCGGATGAGTTGATATACGATATCAATGTCATCAGTTTAAGTTGGTCTACTCAGTAATCAAGAAACCAAAGATTGAGCTATACGAGAGTGACACATTCCATGTCTCGTGCTTAGTCTTGATATATTGGACAAAGGGACAATGGCCTATATCGGTGAGGATCCTAAAGGTTTAGTCGATTCACCGACAATCTTGTCACTTGGGTAGCAATGATGTGTTGCTAGACACCGCTCGTTGCTTATGATCATAAATGTGATTTATGATCATTGCCAACATGGCAAGAGCCTATTGGGTCGCACACATAGAGCTATTTGGATCATTAGAGTGCATGGGCTAATTATTTGGGTTATGGTTTCACTTTAATTTCATATTAATAATGGGCCAAGGAGTTGAGCCATTATTAAGCCCAAAATTAAATCCTAATTGGATTAGGGTTTTGAACCCATTAGGCCTGGAAGCTGAGTCTCACTATAAATACAACTTTTAAGTGAGAAATTCGCAGGTCTCCTTGCCCTAGCCTCCCAAAAGGACAGCCACACTCTTCTCTTGCAATTCCTTGGAAGACGCAAGCTAGCACTGCGAGCGCAAGAGAAACGCATCTGCCGGGACGTGGTGGAAGCGTGGTGATCCCGAGAGGCTCATATGGATACCATAGAGAGCCTGAACACGTCAACTGTTCAGGTTTTGTGATTCGACTCTACAGTTGAGTGAGAGATCTCAACCAAAAATTAGACATGAAATTTTTGAACACCCAGTTTACCCCGTTTCACTTGGATCCTGGAGGGTTTCAGTTAAATTCCGCTGCACTGTTTGGCTCCCGAAACCCAACAATTCATAGCTTGCTTATGGAAGAATTCAATTAGTTTTGTGAATGCTATTAGTTGGTGTTTGGTGATGCATGGTTGGTTAATGGGGTTTTGATGGTTTGTGTGGTGTTTATGGGCACTGTAGGGTTGGTTTAAATGGTGAATTTGGCTAAGTGCATATGTACATGTAGATTTAAGGCAATTAAAAGCATCCTTAAGGCCATTTGGAGGCTTTTGAACCCCCAAAGTGCCTATAGGGCTAAATTTCAAATTTTTCTAAGAACGATGGATTAGGGACATGTCACCAAGGTTGAAGATGCATTGCTAAGCCTCGTGTAAGAAACCATAGAGTTTTTTAATATGGCGATGCATTGCTAAGGGTTGTCGATGAGTCCTCACAGGCAAAACCCTTAGACCCCACCAGCTTTAACACCCATGTAGTATTTTGTCTATAACTTGGCGCTTGAGTATACGATTAAAGGGATTCAAGATTTCATATGAAGCTAATAGGAAAGGATACCATTTTCATGTTTTTCCAAAACTTGAATTGGACTAGATTTAGCTTCATTTTTGTTCAAACTAATAAGACTTTTGGCCACATTAGAGCCCCCATTAGTCAGATGTAAGGTTTAGTACCATCGAGAGCCTAGCCGAGCCTTCAAGTTTAAGGTCTTGATGTGGGAACCTTAGCGTACCTAGGTGATTCCAAAGAACCTAGTGAATGTGTCCAACCATGGTCATTACTAGTCCACTATGGCGAACTAAGTAATGGTGGATAGGTATATGTCTTGAGTGAAGGATTAACGTACTTGTAGCCAAGGCAAGATTACTTGAGGCATAAGTAAGAACCTAGTTCACTCCTGGTTAGGTTTTAATGTGGAAGCTTAGTACACAAGTGACCTAGGCAAGTCTAAGGACATGAGGTACTTTGTGAAGGCTTAGTACACCTAGTGAGTTCCTTGGAACTCAAACAAAGTGCATCCACCATGTTTACTTACACAACAATCAAGGGAAGGTTATTTAGTTAGCTTAGTTCACTAGGACGTCCGTAAGCCAAGTTTGCTAAGAATGAGTTTGGGGCCAAAACTTACTAGGCATGGGATAATATCCATGCGACAACTACGAAAATTAGGGGTCCCAAGGGACTTAAATATATGAGCTATGTTAGCCCTTAGATTGCAAGCATGCATAATAGACTTCCTATATTATCTGTATATGTGTATTCTTACGATTTTTCCTAAAGGTTAAAAGATACCTTGCTAAGAATTGTTGATTCTCACTCCCTTGGTCTTCGTTGTGCAGATTTGTTCCATAAGGCTGGCAACCATTTAGGGTTGTTGAGCTAGGCTCACAAGCAAGTATATGGTTTATTTGATTTTTTCTGATTTTAGTTTGTGGTTTGCTTGTTGGTTAAGTTATGGTGCTAACTACAATTATTTATCTGGCCACCAGAGGCTAGTAAAGCACAAAAGAGGGCTTATGGAGCTTTTCACCTAAAGTTTACTTTAAGGTGGAAGCTTAGTTGCGGATCTTAATACTATGTCTCAATGTATAGTTTCCATACACTAGTTGCGGATCTTAATACTATGTCTCAATGTACTATAGAGTCACTCTTGAGTATGAGCATAGTCTACTTTTGCTTGGATGTTTATATGTAATTGATTATGTGTAGTTAACCACATAAATGTTTTGCATACTTTGATGGTTTTGATATTTGGCTTTAATGAAATGCCATGTCAATGTTTTATGTTTTATTACTTGTTTAATCATTCAAGTCAAAGTGTATACTTACACATGACAGCATAGTAGGATTAATTAACTACAAGGATAAAGGTTTTAACAAGTGTGCACATAATCAATTAGCCAATTACGACTAGTGTGGGACAAGTTCCTATAGTCTTCCTGAGCATGCCCATGAGGGGACGTGTCACTTAATGCATTGAAAGTTGGAAAACCATGTAATGTGGCTAAGGTACCAAGCACCTTGACGGTCAAGCTTGTGTATGGTGGGTCGAAGCTTTGAGTGACCTAAGAATGACCTTTTAAACCTCAAGAACTATGAAGAAATTGACCATAGATCCTCAAGGTAAGCCCAAACTGGCTAAGGTGTTAAGGTTGGAAACCTAGCAACCCAAGGTGGGGGCTTATGATCCCCAATGCTAGTGGAACCCTAGGTGGCCCAAATCAAGCTTGTTAAGCTTGATAAGATTATTTGCTTGGTAAAAAAGCTAAAAATGGGTGGACAAGGTGGCCAGGGTTGTCTATAGTGGCTAAGGAGGAATGGTACCTTAAGGAGAAAGAAAAGGATATAAATAGGGGAAAATATAGGCCTTAGACTTTAGTGACCCAAGGATCAAGGTTGTAAACCCCTAGGCACTATAGAGGATCTAAGGGTGGCCTAAAAATTCTTGGACTTTGCAAGGATAAGGCATTAAAGGGCCCCATAAGTGGAGCCACTAAAGCTAACTACCCGGCACAAAAAGAAAAAGAAATATGTGTGTAAGGATTGAGTAGGTGATGACTTACTCTAAGGTGCCCGTAAATTGATGGTTAAGGGTGTATGGGTGCTAAATTACACAAAGGGAACTGGTCAAAACTTTAGAGGTAAAGCATCTTAGATGCAAGGGGCCAGTGTCTAGTACCCTAGCCATATAAGTTCATGACAAGATAAGCACCCATAGGTATAAGAGAAGTCCCAAGTGTATGTGCATGTGTTTCATCCAACCATTCATCCATACATATTTGCATTTCATATTATATTTTTTGTGTATGTGCTTGTTTCTTTGTTTTTGTTCCTTGTAGGGCTTGGTGTGAATTTGTTTACATGTATACATATGTTTATGGTTTGCCTATTTTCCCCCTTGCATATGTTTGTTGTGTATGTGCTTTTTTGTTTGTTTATGTTTCCTTGTAGGGCTTGTTGGGAATTATGTTTGCATGTGTACATATTATATTTGTTATGTATGTGTTTATGTTTTTGTTTGTTTGTTTGTTTGTGTTTCCTTGGAGGGCTTGTTGTGAATTATGTTTGCATGCATGTATATGTTTGTGGTTTGCCCATTTTTACCCTTATAGGTACTTCTTTGAAGTCCCTTTATTGAGCACTTATTGTACTCATCCCTTTATGTTGCTTATTGTGTGGATTTAGGGATAAGAGTATGGGATAAATGGTCTAGCAGCTTTACGTGTTACTAAGCTAAGTGTCTTTGCTTGTACTAATCTATGAACTTTTTTCATTCAAGGTTTGCATGATTATTTGTTGGGACTAACTACAAGTATTTTCATGGTTTCCTCAGATTAGAAGGCTAAGTGGCACAATGAAGGTCCATGAGGCTTACACTCAAGTAGTTAAGGGGTGAAGCAAAACTGAAAGAGACTCAATATAAGCACACTTTAAAATCTCTCTTTGCTTGATTTAGGGTACTTTACTAAGTGTTGTCTCTAGAGTTAGACTACTAAGGGTTACTTTTGGGTTGTACATAAAGAGTTTTGTATATATAATACTCAATTTTTTCCTAATGGCTAGCTAATTAATATTTTTTTAAGCATTGGCATGTTTTATATTAGTTTTAAAAGTTTGGCCAACATGGTTTATATTTATCAATGCTTTATTATTGTTTGCATAGCTAAAGTAGCTCATGCATATTTTTTGTCCATGCCAAGTTAGATAGTAGTTGCATATATGCGTTTTTGGGCCTTAGGTAGTAATTAGCCAACTGTAATTAAGTGGCATGATTTCCACTGACTCAAGCTGAGTGCTTCCACATGCTTCTAGGATAGGCATTCCATTATAAATTTTGTCTATCCATGATCAACTACTTTAGGGCTCTTTCTTTTTGCTCACCTCTTAAAGATAATGGTTGTAACTCTAGCCTCCTCGTACAATAAAGTCTCCTCATGGTTCTTTTAAATTCTAGATCAATGTTCAAAACTTCACCAAGAGTGCTTCAAGTCATACACTAACTTTCCTAAAAAACATTGAGGAATAAGCAAGTGAGAATGAAAATTAACTATAGTGAAAAGCAAATAATGTAAGAAAAATAATGGCTTTTCGGCATTCTTAAGAAAGTTCCTAGGCAGTGGTGCCCAAAACTTCATGTCCCCAAATCTAACTATCAAATATGAAGCTATAAAATCTCTAATTATACGAGAACTAAAGGCAATTGCACCTATTGCACTGTAGCATAACATTGACGAGTATCAAGGTCATATTCCACGGTTCTGAAGGTATCTACCCTACTCTGTACTTTTTCTATTATATAACCGATAAATATGAGTGATGCATACTAGAACTAAAAACTAGATAAAATTAAACTAGTATTATTAATAAGCAAATGAAAGCAATGAGAAAGTAGATTGAATGAATCAACAATGAACAAAAAGTTAGGCTTAGACATGAATCCCCCATGAACTTTAGTGCAAACTACTCTCTAAATTAGTTCAATCAAAATATTATATGCTTGGACTATGGAGAACTCCTAGGATAATCTAACTCTTCTCCTAAGGTAGCTAAACCATATCCTTAGGTTAATCAATCAGAATGTCCTTATAACCAAAACCCTTAAAAGTGAATTAATGCTCTATGAATCTCACTATGAAGTTTGACCTCAGTTCAAAGGTCTTACATTAGCCTATCACTAGACTTGTATAAAATCCCTTCTACCCACACAATGGTCAAATCAAACACACAAGTGGTCAACTTAACATGCTTGAAATCAAGTATCTAATTAATAGGCCAATAACTATTAATCTATCAAACCATAGAGCACTTATGGGTAAATCACAAGAAATTATATTCAATTAAAACAAAGTAGTCATAGAAACAAGATCATTTTAAGGTTCATCTACTCAAAGCATGAGTAGAAAATTAGCATATCATCCAAAAAAAGAAAACATAGCAGAAACAAAAGAAAACTGGATATTAAAGTCCTTTGATTACTCACAATGGAATTACCATTAGGGTTCACTCATTGTGAAGAAGAACCATTCCTTCTATGTCCCCCAGTAGTCTTTTTAAGCAGCAAATGCAAAAGATTTATTGCCCTAGTGATGTTTGGGGACAATGAAGAAGACAAACCTCTCCCTCAGGGCCAAGTTGTAGAATTATTGGAAAACATCTATCAGAGGCTTGCCCTTACCAGCCTACAATAGATGATGAAGGCTTTCCTGTGTATGAAGGAATTAGGACCAAGCTGCATAGTCGGGATATGGTAGAACTCACCTAGTCAACTTACTAATGGCTAAAGAGGAAATTGGAGCAAAGCCTCAAGATGGGCAAATAAAATTGGGAGGATCTATCATTCCCTAAACCTCCCCCAACCGCTGCATTTGTAAACCATTTAGGAGGGTTATTCACTTAATGGCCAAATTGGTACTTTAGGGTGGCTTAAGACTCAGCACCTAGGACACTTAGCCAAATTTTAAACTTAGTTTCTCGATTTTAGACAAGAAACAGCAAAATTCATTTGGCCCATTAGATGATGGTTGTTTTGTGCCAAAAATTCATGTTAAGCTAGTTTAAGATGGATCTCGAAGGCTAAAATAAGTGAGTTCCAAGTTGCATAGCCAAAACATGTCAAATAAATAAGTTATGCCATGGCGGGTTAAGTATGTGCACTAATGGCATGGTAAGCCTACCTTCAGGCGTACCAAAAGCATTTCAAATCACATGCCTAGAAACCATACATCCACTACATTTACATGCCAAAAGGAGTAATACAAATATTAAATGGACGAAAACATTATGTACAGGGTTAAGCCTAGCTAGGTTAACATATGTTACATAAGTGTCTCGAAAAGCACACCCAAGGGCCTCCTTTGCATTTTCTAGACCCATACACACATGCACTTCTACTTTTAGATGTCAACTTGGTAGCTAGTATTTCACATATTTCCTAGCCTTTACAAACACCAATATAGACCCAAATGCAGCTAAACCATAAACACTTAGGTTACACATTGAGCATTAGTAGGTTACCATTAGCCTTATGCATCTGAACCATACCTACTCATTCATATACTTTCCCAAGCTACTAGATATACACTAATCCTCCACTTCCTTCCCTGAAATATGAAGAAACAGGGCATAAGTACATAGTACTCAATACGGGTCCAAACTGGCACTAAGTGCCTGCAATGTCTTAAACATTGTTATATAACATAAACATAGCTTTTTTTCCATGCAAACCTGCAAGGTTAAAACCAAAAAAAACTCAAATGTGACTTAGGGAAATATAATAAATTTTAACATAAGGTTCGCACATGCATCCAAGCAACAAAGCACACAAAACACACATGCGACAACACATGGCTATATAGCCTAGGGCATAACAAGCATTTTTTAGCATTTTATGCATTTCAATAGTTTAATTTAGTCAATTTAATTAATAATTAGAAATCTTTAGATCTTGTACAAGCCCAAAAAAACTTAAAACAAGATCCTAATGCTTGCCTTAAAATAGTCTAGCTAGAAACCATAGTGCTCTTGACACACAGAGCCCCTACATATACTTAAGCTCCTTTGGCTTTAAGCCATCACTTAGGGCGTCTTCTTTACTCAATAACCTATAGAATAAAATCTAGAATTCAAGAGAAGGAACATATTTGAACCTTTACCAAGCTTGTAGGTGCTGAACAAACAAGTTAAGCTTGATTTACATAGCCCTTAGCTAAAGCAAGCAAACCCCCTTCATTAGTGCTCACGATTTCCCCTTCTTTTCTTATAATCTTTCACCCAACCAACCATGGATGAATTACACAATTTTTTTCATCTTAGACCACCAAAATGTGCTAGGAAGCTGCTTAAAATCTGTTCTAAGAAGTGAAAGGCATCCAAGAAGTGGAAGGGGTCCAATAAGGTTAAGCTAGGTGTCCAAAACTTGGCTTAACCATTAAATTAAGATACTTAACTTGTTGTTTGTTGATTTAACCAGCTCTTCACAGTTTTAAGCTCATTTCTTGCACCCACTTTTCCTTTTCATTTGGACAATTAAGTCCTCAATTTTAACCTAAACACATAGGCAGCTTAAGTGCACCCTAGTGCACCCGATAGTACATCTTTGTTTCTTTTCCTTCTTTGGCCAATTCTTTTTAATTTTCCCAGCCTTAGGCCTTATTCTAAGCTTAGGTACTCAAGCCCCTTAAATTACCCAAAAGCTATTGCTACTTTAAACCTCTTATAAACATGGGTGTGTGCACTTGAGCTCCTTGGTGCCCTTCCATGGTGCACCTTAGTGCTCTTGGGTTTTCTTAACCAAGTCCTTCTTAGTTTAAGCCTTATTTTAAAACCTACTTTGACATCCAATTCATCCATCTTGGCCTTTAAAACATAACACTAACACACATGCACCTAAAATGCATCGAAGGGCACCCTTGGGTACCCGTTGGGTCGCTTAGGCTTTATTTGCCTTTCCCAGCCATTTTCATGACTTTTATGTTACATATTTATAGCCCATGGCTTATACAAGTCATAGTCATGATAGGATCTTCTTGCCCTTATTAGGGGAATCGCTCCTTATTATGGATGTCCAAATGTCCATTAGCTAGCACCACCTTTGTCGTGCAACCTCAAACGCTACCACAGAATAATTGTTCTTCATCTTGTTTATCTTCCCTATGTTGGGGAAGATAGGATCTATACTAGCAACCCTTTGTTTGGCAATGGCATCCATGGTGGTGGTAGGCTACTCACCAACGGGAGTCACTCTTCCCATAGTATACTTATAAGGCACCATCTGATATAAAGAAAACAATCACAAGGCAAAAGACATTGAGAAAGGTGGCTAGCTATTGTGGAAACAAATAGAAAGAAAAGGCACAATGGAATATAAGGAAGAATTATTACCCACTCTAGGGTAGCCCAGTTATGGTGTCAAAATTGTGTATTTAAAACTCTTAGGGTTGGTATGTTCTGTAGGCCATTAGAACAATACCCTTAGTGTGCATACCCAAGTGGCCCTCATGGGCACTATGTAAATGCAAGCATATTGGTCCAACCATTATACACATATTCACATTTTATGCATACCATGGCAACAAGGAAGGAAAACACTAGCACAAGTCCTAATCTTGGCTACCACACATTAGGCAATCTTATTAAGTGTAAGTGACCAGCCATTACACCTGAAACCTCTTCCAAAAAAATTTATTAATAAAAACATGTAACCCCTTATTTTCATCATTTCATTATCAAGTAGATTCTTTAAGCAAACCAAGGAATTTGATTTTACATCAATAGCCCACCTATGCACCAAGTTATGGATTTTTTAAGTCAGTTACAAAATTTTGACCAAATAAACAGTAACTTAGCCATTTTTGCAATGTCATATGTTTGGTTACAAAGCTCCAAATTTAGAAATTCCTAGTTCAACCACTAGATGTGCTCTAGGTGTGGCCAAATGTTTATACCAAGATTCAATCTCCATAGGGAGATATAGAACTTTGAGTGTAGAGTCAAAATTTTGGTCACTTTATGACCATTTTGCCTATACAAAATTTCATAAGTGTACAAACACTTCATTCACAAGGGGTAAGCCCTGCAAGGCTATCCTATACATGTCCAATACAAATAGGAATTACATGCTCTTGTATCTAGCAACTTCATGTGCCAAAACAAAATTTACAAGTAAGTAGCCTATCATTCACACTTATGCAGCTTTGCACCACATCACATACATAGTCAAACCATTACTCAAATGTTCACATACTTGTCTCATTTTACATACACTACATGTACATGCATACATGCACTACATAATGGTCTTAAGCCAACTAAATACACACCCTAAGTTACAGGAGTGCTTAAGACACAATGGATTCTATAGACAGGATATTGGGCAGCTGCTGCATAACATAATAAGCACCATCACTAAAAATACCAAATGTGTTCAGAAAATCACCAACCTTTCAAAATCACAACTAGACACATGGAAGTTTATGTACCTAAAATTTCATATCAAAACTCAAACCACAATGGTCAGTTTGAATGTAATCTTTCTCCTGAACCTGAAATGGCAAAATTGAAGGGAGTAAGTTTCATTGTGAAATTTAGTAAGGGAAACACTTGATTTTTTAAGGAAATGTGACCCTAATTAAAACATGCATCCAAAGACACAAAAACACAAAACCACAATGCATATATATAAGATATAGCAACCAAATGTAGTAGCCATTCATAACCAACAAACACATGAAATGCGGCAGTAATATAAAACATAGGTTAGTCCATAAAACATGCAATAAACTTAAGTAAATCACTATGGTAGTCCTCCTCAAGCTAATGCTTGGTCTTACGAGGATTTTAAAACTAGTTAGTACTAAATTTGGGCTCTAGACACCTTCACTTCACTTCCATCATTGTGCACTTCACACTAGGTCACAAAATCTTCAATAAATGCACTCCTCCCACTAAGCTTGGTTCATCAAGCTCATGGCTCTTTTCCAAGCTTAGCCCTAGCTCCATGGATTCTTGAAAATACAATAAATAATCCATGAGAGCAAGAGAACCCCTAACTTGATGGGTATGCTAAAATCGGAGCTTGATCCTAGGTGCACTCAAGTCTTAGCACCACATAGCTTCCAATTGTGCTTCCTTGACTTCAATTGCAAGTAGTTTGAGTTTAAAGGTATGGTGGCTATGGAGGAAGGGTGGAGGAGGGTGGGCTACGTCCCTTGGTTGGTATGGCTGAATATGTGGGATAAAAAAATGGTCTTGACTACTTAAATGGTCAAAAGTACACTAAACACACTTAAGTAGTCTTAACCTTGTCTTATGTCATTTTCCTTGCTACAAGACTATGGTTCCTTAGTCTTAATCTCCTAACCCACATTTGACCATCCTTATCTTACTTTAGCAGCCCCTCCTTAGGTGAGATAACCCCACAATTTCATCATTTGACCTAAGTCGAAGACATATACATCTGATGGCATACATTAGAACATTTAGGTGCTTTATGCCTTTTTGTGTTTTCTTTGTTCTTAGTTGTCTTCCATAAGCAATTTGGTCCTCCTATAGCACTTTCATACCATTCATCTCCTTCTCATAACTCTCCAAATCTCTTTTGTGAAAGTTTTGTAATTTAGTACTTGAATTTCCAAAATCTTACAAAAAATTCCATAGGTTGCTTGGAAAACAAGCAATCCTTAAGGCTTTTTTTGGGGGCCAAGTTACCAACTTGGAACACTTTTAAGGAGGTGTTGATCATGGCTTTTACCCCCTCACACTTTAATCACTATGATGAGAATTACAAAATATAATGGTTTTTTACCATTATGCCAAACTTGTAATTCTCCCATTTTTGTGAGGTAGTAATAATCCTTCACCCCTTAAAAATTTTGGTCCTCCAAAATTGCCTTTAACTTCCAGTATTCTGTAGGATACATTTCCATAAGGTCTTTCTCAGTTTCCTAGGTTGCTTCTTTTTCAGAGTGGTGTGACCTTTGAACTTTAAATATGGGAATGAGCTTGTTTGTTAACCTTTTGGTATCCATGGCTAATATAGCTATAGGTTTCTCTTCATATGTCAAGTTAGGTTCCAACTATATGTCTTCCACTACAATAGCATGCTTTGTGTCCAACAGACACTTCTTAAGCATACTAATGTGAAAAACATTATGAACACTTGACATTCTTGGCGGTAGAACTAACCTATATGCTACCTTGCCAACTCTGTCCAAGATCTCATAAGGAACTATATATCTTGGAGCTAACTTGGTTCTTCTATGAAATTTGATAGTGCCTTTGGTTGGTGCAACTTTCAGCCAAACATTATTACCAACCTCAAACTCCCAAGTCTCTCCTTTTTTTATTCACATAGGCTGTGGTTCTTTTATTGGCTACCTTTAATCTTTCTTGAATCTTCTTGATTTTGGCAGTAGTTTCCTCTATAATTTTAAGACCCAACTCTAGCCTATCTGAGGCTTTCACCCAATAGTAAGGTGTCATGCACCTTTTTCCATATAATACTTCATAATGGGCCATGCCAGTGGTGCTCAAATAACTATTATTATATGAGAATTCCACCAATGGCAAGTGTTGGTCCCATTCACCCTTGAAATCCAATACACAACTCCTAAGCATGTCTTCCAATATCTATATCACCATTTCAATTTGCCCATCAGTCTGAGGGTGATAAGCAGTACGCAGCTGGATTTTGGTACCTAGTGCTTTTTAAAAAGCACTCCAAAATCGTGCTGTAAATCTCGAATCTCTATAAGATACAATGGAATCTGGTATTCTATGTAGCCTCACTATCTCTTGGATATACATCTGAGCCAACTTCTCCAGAGAATTTGTGAGTTTCATAGGTAAGAAATGGGCATATTTGGTTTGCCTATCCACAATAACCTAGACTATATCATGCTTTAATCTGGTCATAGGCAACCCAATCAAAAGTCCATGGTTATGTTGCCCCACTTCCTCAATGGTATAGGTAGAGTCTGTAGGGTACCAGCTGGCTTCTGGTGCTCTACCTTTACCCTCTGGCATGTGGCACATATGGAGACATAAGTAATTATGTCTCTCCTCATATTTGGTCACCAGAAGTAAGTCTTCAAGTCTTTATACATTTTCTTACTTCTTGGATGGATGTTCAACTTACGTCTATGAACTTCTTCAAGTATTTCATCCCTGAGCTTTACTCTTTTAGGCACATAGATTCAATCCTTGAAGTACAATAATCTTTGCTTGTAGGCAAATGATTCATACAAGGAACCTTTTTTCTCTCTAGAAATCCTTTTCAATTCAGGATCTGTCTCCTGTGCCTTTCTGACCTCTTTAATCCATTCTAATTGGATTGTCAATGTGTAGATTTGGGCTTCCTCCCACTTATGCCATTTATGCCGTAGGCATAGCAGACTATTCTGCTCATCATGATTAGCCATGGATCCTTCTTTTAGAAGACCTGTGTACTTTTTGCTCAAGGCATCTGCTACTAGATTGCTTTTGCCCTCTGTGTCCTCTCTAGTGCAGTCATAGTCCTTGATGTACTTTAACCATCTCCTTTGCCTCATGTTCAACTCTTTTTGAGTGACCAAGTACTTTAGGCTTTTATGGTCAGTGTAGATCATAAAGGAACTACCCATCAAGTAATGCCTTCATTACTTTAAAACAAAAATCACTACTGCCAGTAACCCAGATCTAAATGCATTTGTATAAATGATATTCATGTTCATTTTCATCCTTGGAATACACTAGGATGTCATCAATGAACACAACCACAAATTTGTCCAGATGTAGTCTGAACACCTTGTTCATCAGGTCCATGAAAGCAAATGGGGCATTAGTCAAACCAAATGGCATGACTGTGTACTCATAATGCCCATATTTGATCCTAAATGCAGTCTTTGGAATGTCCTCTTCCATTACTCTCAACTGGAAATATCCAGATCTCAAATCTATCTTGGAGAAGATCTTAGCTCCCTTGAGTTGATCAAATAGATCCTCAATCCTAACGAGTGGATACTTGTTCTTGATAGTCACTGTATTAAGCTTCGTGTAGTCAATGCATAGTCTTAATGATCCATCCTTCTTTTTCATGAAGAGAACTGGAGCTTCCCATGGTGAAACACTTGGCCTTATGAACCCTTTTTCAAGAAGTTCATCAAGTTGTTTCTTGAGCTCATTCATCTTTGTGATAGGCATTTTATAAGGAGGAATGGATATTAGACTAACTCCTGGTTGTAGCTTGATCTCAAACTTAATCTCCCTTGGTGGAGGAATACCTGGCAGGTCTTTAGGAAAGACTTGTGGAAAGTCTCTCACTACAGGTATTCTATCAAATTCTTCTTCACAATACAATTCATTAAATGCATAATAATAATCATGCTCAGAAATCACAGGTATCTCATCTAGTACATCTAGGCCTATGCCATGCATTTTATATACTAATTCCTTAGAATTCATTAATGCATGCACTTCACCATTGGGCAATGTGATTTTTCTCGTAGTACAATCAATTCTTATGTTATGCATAGCAAGCCAATTCATACCCAGCACTATATCATACGTAGGAATGTCCAATACTGGCAGATTAGTCATAGCCTTAGTCTTTCCTACTACTAGCTCACAATCCTTGGCTAGGTCATTAGTGAAAAGACATTGACTACCTGCTGTTTTCACTAAGGATATCCTAGGCATGATTTCAGTAGGCATTTTCATGGCATCAACAAATTTCCTAGTCACTATAGACACAGATGCACCAGTATCAAACAGAACACTAACAAGTATACAATTAAAGTAAATAGTACCTCTTAGTGCTTTTCCCTACTGTGATGTCTTTAGCCTTTTTTTACCCACTCTGGGGTAATCCAATTATGGTACAAAAACTGTGCATTTAAACTCTCAGGTTTGGTGTGTCCTATAGGTCATCATTACAACACCCCTAGTGTACATACTCAAGTGACCTCTTGAGCACTATGTAAATACATGCATATTGGTCTAACCATAACACACATATTTATATTTATGCACACTATGGTAGCTAAGAAGGAAAACACTAGCATAAGTCTTAGTTTTAGCTTCCACACATTAGGCAATCTTGTTAAGTTCTAGTAACTAGCTACTGCACCTGTAACTTTCACTAATAAATTGTATTATTCTAGCCACATACCCCCTATTTTCTTTGCTCCATTATCAAGTAGAGACTTAGAGCAAACCAAGGAATTTTTTTTACATCAATAGCCCACCTATGGACCAAGTTATGGATTTTTTAAGTTGGTTACAAAATTCTGACCAAATAAACAGTAACTCAGCCAAATTTGAAACATCATATCTTTGGCTACAAGGCTCTAAATCCAGAAATTCCAAATCCCAGTTAACCCTCTAGATGTCCTCTAAGCTTGGTCAAAATTTCATACCAAGATTCATTCTACACAAGGAGATATTAAACTTTAGGTCCACAGTCAAAATTCTGGCAACTTTTGGACCATTTTGCCCATACAATTTTTCCAAACCATGCAAACACTTCATTCACAAGGAGAAAGCCCTCCAAGGCTATCCCATATATGTCCATTACACATAGGAATTACATTCCCTTTCTTTTAACAACTTTATGTGGCCAAAACAAAATTTACAAGTAAGCAGCGCATCATTCACACTTAGGCAGCTTTGCACCATATCACTTACATAGCCAAAACATTACTCAAATGTTCACATACTTGTCTCATTTTACATACACTACATGTACATGCATACATGCACTAAAATATGGTCTTAACTCAGCTAAATACGCACCCTAGGTTACAGGAGGTCTTGAGACACAATAAACTCCAAAAACAGGATGCTCGACAGCTGCTACATAACACAATAAGTACCACCATTATTAATACGAAATGTGCTCCTAAAATCACCAAACTTTTCAGATCATAACTAGACATCAAAGTTCATGTACCTAAAATTTCAGATTAAAACTCAAACCACAAAGGTTAGTTTGAAGGTGATCTTTCAGCTAGACCTGAAATGATAGAATTGATGGGAGTAAGTTTCATTGAGAAACTTAGTACGGGTAGCACTTGGATTCAATAGGCAATGTAACCATCATTAAAACTTGCATCCAAAGACACTAAAATAGAAAAACCACAATGCATATATATAAGATATAGCAGCTAAATGCAGTAGCCAAACACAAACAATAAACACATGAAATGTGGCAGCAGCATATACCATAGGTTAGTCCATAAAACACATAATAAACATAACCAAATCACTATGGCAGCCCTCCTCAAGCTAATGCTTGGTCTTAGGAGGATTTTAACACTAGTTAGTACTAACTTTGGGCTCTAGAAATCCTCATTTTACTGCCATCTTTGTGCATCTTTGTGCACTTCACACTAGGTCACAAAACCTTCAATAAGTGCAGTCCCCTCACTAAGCTTGGTTCATCAAGCTCGTGGCTCTCTTCCAAGCTTAGCCCTAGCTCCATGGTTGCTTGAAAATATAGAAAACAACTCATGAGAGCAAGAGAACCCTTACCAAAGTGGGTAGGCCGAAAATCAAGCTTGATCATTGAAGTATCCAAGAAATAACTCTAGTTTGCTTCCAATTGCTTCCTTTTGCCTTCAATTTCAATCAATTGCAAGTTTGAAGGTGTGGTGGCTATGGAGGAAGTATGGCTATGTTCTTAGGCTGGGGGAGGATGAAAATGAGAGAGGGATAAGTGATTTGGCCACTTAAATGGCCTTAAATGAGCTTAAGGGCACAAAACACACTTAACAAGCTTAACCTTGCTTTATGTCATTTTCTTTCTCACTAATTATGGTTTCTTTGTCTTAAACTCATTGGTACATATGTGCCCAACATTTTTGACTAATTATCAACTCTTGGCTGCCTCCCACATGATGGGATAACCCCACAATTCCACCCTTAGACTTAAGTCAAAAACTTGAACACCTTAAGGTTTACACTAGGGCATTTAGGTCCTTATTGCCTTTAGTGTTTCCTTTGTCCAAACTTGTCTTCCATAAGTAATTTGGTCCTCCAATAGCACTTTCATACCATTTATATCCTTCCCATGACTCTCCAAGTCTCTTTCTTGAGATTTTTACAATTGAGTACCCGAATTTCCAAAACCTTACAAAAAAGTCCATAGGTTACTTGACAAACAAGCAATCCTTTAGGCTTTTCTTGGGGGCCAAGTTACCAACTTGGAACAATTTTAATGAGGTGTTAATCATGCCTTTTACCTCTCACACTTCAATCACTATGATGAGAATTACACAATATAATGGTTTTTAGCCATTATGACACACTTGTAATTCTCCCATTTTGTGAGGTGGTAACACCTTTCCACTTGGAACACTCTGCCAGCTCTTTACACTGGAGACCTTTGCATTGGGGGAACTGGCCTTTGATATCCCTCCATGGGTGCTGTCTCTCTAGGTCCTACTCTAGTAGAT
This sequence comes from Aquilaria sinensis, assembly GCA_005392925.1. Lineage (NCBI taxonomy): Eukaryota > Viridiplantae > Streptophyta > Magnoliopsida > Malvales > Thymelaeaceae > Aquilaria > Aquilaria sinensis. Next base: position 48,691 of record SMDT01002967.1, on the reverse strand, counting down.
CTCACTGGACCTTGGTCTTCTGGCCTTCTTCCTTGCACATGTGGGCAATCTTTGATCCAATGATCTATTGCACCACACCTTAGGCAAGCTTGAGTATCAAAATAGCAAGGTTTCTTTCCATGAAACTTCTTGTACTTAAGGCACCTTAGGCTAGGGGACCTCCCTTTAACCTTACCCTCACCACCAAAATGGGAACTATTGCCAATTCCCTTACCATGTGGTGCCTTTTTCTACTTGCCTCCCGCCTAGCTACTTTCCCCTGGTCCACTGGGAAAGTACCTAGTCTCATTCTCCTCTTGCTTTAGTAATAGAGCTTTCTACACTACTTTATAGTAGGTGACTGCTCCAAAAGGTCTTAGAGCCTTTCTAATGTTTGACCTTAGGCCTCTAACAAATCTTTTGGCCTTTAACTCCTCTAGTCCATGATACTGAAAAGCCTACCTCGCCAACTAATTGAATTTGTGCTCATACTCTAGGACACTGAGGTTGTCCTGCCCTAAAGCATCAAATTTAGCTTACTTCATATCCTTGATGGCATCACTGATGTACTGCTCCTAAAACAGCTAAGTGAACTCTAGCCAGCTCATCTCAATATCTCTTCCTAACCTTCTGCCCTTCTAGACAACATACCTATCTCTGTTGCTTCTCCACCACATCTCTGCACTGCCTACCAAGTTGTAAGTAGCCAGTGACACCTTCTTGGTGGAGCTGAGTGGCATCTTCTTAAACATCTTCTCAATGAAGATTAACCACTCCTCAACTTTCTCAGGCACAGCTCTTCCATCAAACTATGGAGGCCTTAGTCCTTGGAACCTTTCCAACAGTCCGACTTCATCTAGGCCCTCTAGATCCTCTACTCTATGTCTTCTGAATCTATGAGAACCCTCAACATGGTGATGTTTTCCATAGTCTCTATGTCTTCTCCTACCTCTTCTCTCAATATCTTCCTCAATCTCATTCTTAGTAGAGGAATGGTCATAGACTGAGAGATTGGTCCTAGATACCTGACCAATCTCATATCTCACTCTTCTTCCTCTTGGATTTCTTCTATCATCATCTTCCACTTCATCAACTTCATCATTTCTGTTCCTTATTCTTCTAGAAGGAACATGTTCAGATGTGTTCCTAGCTTCCTCTTCTAGTTGCTGCTATTCATCTTGAAATGTTTCTGCCTATGCTACTGGGACTCCTTGATGTTGTGCTTGAATCAGCCTTAATAAGTTTTCATTGATTAAAGCTAAGTTATCTGAAGCTTTAACCAAACCTATGGCACTTCATAGTTTAGTGCCACCTGTTGGCCTTGATTCCTTCTATTCTGTCCACTTCTTTGTTGCCCAGATTCAGTAGGAGGCCTTCAAGGTGGTTCCCTTCTCCTTGTGGCAACCATGTTTACTTCTTGCATTGATGATTTATCATAGAGCACATATAAAGATCATAGGTATTCCAATAGTACTTAACACTAGCTGCTGACCACACTGAGTTCATGTATGTGGCTAGCATGCAAATGCAATTATACGCTATGTACATGTGTAAACCTTGATCTGACCATGCTCTTATACCAACATCTGTTACCCACTCTAAGGTAGTCCAACTATGGTGCCAAAATTGTGCATTTAAAACTCTCAGGGTTAGTGTGTTCTGTAAGCCATCAAAACAATACCCTTAGTGTGCATACCCAAGTGGCCCTCTTACGCACTATGTAAATGCATGCATATTGGTCCAACCATTACACACATATTCACATTTTATGCACTTTATGGCAGTAAGGAAGGAAAATACTAGCACAAGTCTTAATTTTGGCTACCATACATTAGGCAATCTTATTAAGTGTAAATGACCAGCCACTGCACCTAAGACTTCTTCCAAAAAACTGTATTAATCTAGCCATGTAACACCCTACTTTCTTTGCTTTATTACCAAGTAGAGTCTTTAAGCAAACCAAGGAATTAGGTTTTACATCAATAGCTCACCTTGGACTAAGTTATGAATTTTTTAAGTCGGTTAGAAAATTCTGACCAAATAAACAGTAACTTAGACAATTTTGCAACGTCATATATTTGGCTACGGGGCTCCAAATTCAGAAATTCTAAATCCCAATTCAATATCTAGATGTGCTCTAAGTGTGGTCAAAATTTTATACCAAGATTCATTCTACATAGGGAGATATAGAACTTTAAGTGCAGAGTCAAAATTCTGGTCACTTTGTGACCATTTTGCCCATAGAAAATTTCATAAGTGTGCAAACATTTCATTCACAAGGGGTAAGCCCTCCAAGGCTATTCCATACATGTCCAATACATATAGGAAAAACAAGCTCTTGCATCTAGCAATTTTATGTGGCCAAAATAGAATTTACAAGTAAGCAGCCTATCATTCACACTTAGGCAGCTTTACATCACATCACATACATAGCCAAAACATTACTCAAATGTTCATATACTTGTCTCATTTTACATACACTACATGTAAATGAGTACTTGCACTATATAATGGTCTTAACCCAGCTAAATATGCACCCTAAGTTACAGGAGTGCCTGAGACACAATGGACTTCAGAGACAGGATGCTGGATAGCTGCTGCATAACACAATAAGCACCATCACTAAAAATACTAAATGTGCTCCTAAAATCACCAAACTTTCCAGATCATAATTAGACACATGGAAGTTCATGTATCTGGAATTTCAGATGAAAACTCAAACTACAAAGGTTAGTTTGAATGTGATCTTTCTATTGGACCTAAAATGGCAGAATTGAGGGGAGTAAGTTTCATTGTGAAATTTAGCAAAGGAAACACTTAGTTTCTTAAGGAAATATGACCCTCATTAAAACCTGCAACCAAAGACACAAAAACACAAAACCACAATACATATATACAAGATATAACAACAAAATGCAGCAGCCATTCACAACCAACAAACACATGAAATGCGGCAACAACATAAACCATAGGTTAGCCCATAAAACATGCTATAAACTTAAGTAAATCACTATGACAGCCCTCCTCAAGCCAATGCTTGGTCTTAAGAGGATTTTAACACTAGTTAGTGTTAACTTTGGGCTTTAGAAATCCTCACTTCACTACCATCATTATGCACTTCATACTAGGTCACAAAATCTTCAATAAGTACACTCCCCTCACTAAGCTTAGTTCATCAAGCTCATGGCTCTCTTCCAAGCTTAGCCCTAGCTCCATGGATTCTTTAAAATATAGTAAACAATCAATGAGAGCAAGAGAAGCCTTACCTTGATTGGTATGCTAAAATTAGAGCTTGATCCTAGGTGCACTCAAGTCTTAACACCACATAACTTCCAATTGTGCTTCATTGACTTCAATTGCAAGTAGTTTTGAGTTTGAAGGTATGGTGGCGATGGAGGAAGTGTGGAGGAGGGTGGGCTGCATCCCTTAGCTGGTATGGCCGAATATGAGAGAAGAAAAGGTGGTCTTGACTACTTAAATAGTCAAAAGTACACTAAACACACTTAAGTAGTGTTAACCTTGTCTTATGTCATTTTCCTTGCTACAAGACTATGGTTTCTTAGTCTTAATCTCTTGGCCCACATTTGACCATCTTTATCTTGCTTTAGCAACCCCTCCTTAGGTGGGATAACCCCACAATTTCACCATTTGACTTAAGTCAATGACATACACATCTTAAGGCCTACATTAGAACACTTAGGTCCTTTATGTCTTTTTGTGTTTTCTTTGTCCTTAGTTGTCTTCTATAAACAATTTGGTCCTCCAATAGCACTTTCATATCATTCATATCCTTCTCATAACTCTCCAAATCTCTTTTATGAAAGTTTTGCAATTAACTACCCGAATTTTCAAAATCTTACAAAAAAGTCCATAGGTTGCTTGATAAACAAGCAATCCTTAAGGCTTTTCTTGGGGGCTAAGTTACCAACTTGGAACACTTTTAAGGAGATGTTAATCATACCTTTTACGCCCCACACTTCAATCAATATAATGAGAATTACATAATATAATGGTTTTTGACTATTATACCACATTTGTAATTCTCTCATTTTTGTGAGGTGGTAACAAGAATGGCGCATAAGAACCTTATTTACTTGGTAAACTGGTGCTACATGGACAAATATGACAATGAGGAGATTGACACCTACAAAAACACTGAAAGGGTTACCAAAAATGAAGAGAGGATAAAAGGAAAATGAAACAAAAACAATAAAAAGAAAGCAAGAAAGTCTAAAAGTAAGGTTGACAAGACAAACTGTAAAAAAAGGGAAGGGTTAAACTATAGCCTTTTATAGACGTCAAGAGGCCTCTTCATTTCCCGTCTGAAAAACTGCCATCATAGTGACTTCTTGAGCATATCACTAGTAGAGTGCCATGCAGCCCTCGGAAGTAGCAAACATCACACACTCAGTCACATATTTGGCAAACAGTAATTAGGCATCATTTCAACTTCCACTAAACCATTGAGAGACGACACGTGTCCACTACCAAGTGATAGCTACATTCAGCTATCTTCCAAGGGGTGTCATTCTACTGCTTGAACACCAAGGTGACATTGTTTCACTCATTGAGATGTTGATTTGCATGAAAGGCATTGTACATCTCCTATAGGAATCATTTGACCAATAGGAGGCGTCATTTCACAATGGGACTTGCAAAATGTAAGACCCTTATACCACATTTTTTAAGAGAGGGACATGTTGAAGCTATACGAGAATCATCCTCCTCCTTTGATTCGCACAGTCAATGATGCATTTAAGGGTGGCAGCAATTAGTTCTCTTAGATGCAAATGACAACTGGCATAATGACTGTGCTTTGGGCGAGGTTGAACTCAGTGACCGATTCAATCCTCCCTCCCACAACCAGTGGTTGGCTATGGTGATCAGGAGCACGAAAGGACGGCGGTGATATGAACAACAACTCGTTTGAGGAAGAATATGAGAAAGCGAGAGATTGATTCGAGGAAGAAGACCATCTGTAATCGGCAGCAACCGGCTGCCACCAAATTACTTCTTATTCGATGTTAGTCTGATGGCCCAATGAGAGTGGAATAAATTTTTGGGACTATAACGACAAAAACAAAAAACAAAAAAAACAATTGCAAAGAGCAGTTTAAACCAAATTCCAATTTCCATGGTTGAGCGGTGGAGATTGAGGGAGTGCTCGTGACGGCAATGTATTTTAGAATCTTCAAACCGGACCAACCAAGAAAGAGCGGTTGAGAATTGAGATAGCGACCTATCTCCTAAATTACGAACTCACACGTATCGCCCCCACTGACCCGATTCCAAATCTGTCCATCTGGGTCCGTTGGTTGGCTGCCCTATTTCCATGTTTTCGTCTCGAATCTCCAATTTATGTTCCAGCTTGAGATTTGGACACTCAAAATAGATTCCTAAACCTTACGTTCAGTGTCGATTTGTTGTCTGCAATGATGCGGGCATCTCATGCTTTCGAGCTTCGTTTGAGGTTCTTCTTGATGGGTCGTTCAGTTTTCCCTTGATTTCTGGCTTTGTCTTCCCAAATTTGGGGATCTCTCTCGTTCCCGGTTTTTGCTTTTTCCATTGAGGTATTTCAGCATTGTCTTTTCCACTCTGTTTCTGTGATTAGCCTTTACTGGGTTCTCCTTCGTATGTTGTTGCTGTTTCATTGATCTGCTTATGTGCTTCGGAGATTTTGATGTAGATTTCTTGTATTTAGTGTCTGCGTTTGATTCTGTTGTTCCTTGCTCGTTTTGGCTGATTCACTTGTCGCTTTGTGTTGATTCATTGATAGGAGATTTCTTTCTTCTGGGTGTTCTTACTTGGTCTCCTAAAGTTCCAAGTATTTGTTTGATTTCCTTATGGCACTTAAGCTGCTCTTACTAATTTAATTATTCAAATTTGTTCTTTTCTCTTTAACTTGTTGGCTGGTTACCGTTGTCTTGTCAGACATGCTTTGTCCCTGAAGATCCTGCGCAGAGTGTTTAGTGATCTGTTTTGTGCTTGGCCTCATTACAAGTACCTGATTGAGCATTTGTTTTTCTTCACTCTATATAAAGGGTATGAATTGCTGAAGTTATCTATTTATGATAGTTGCATAATGAGAAAATCACTGCCAGGCATCTACAAGCATGTCTGGGGCCACTGATCATATCCAATCTTGATCATTACCAATCTGGATGGCTTATCTCTAATTTGCTTTAGAGCTCGAATGAATCTAGTTTCACCATGCGAAGTTCGGATTTCATCTCCTGATTGACAAGCCTAGATTTCCTTTGGAGCATAACTAGATTTATCGTACTTGGTTGATTTGCAAGTGATCTGTTGAATATTTTCATCTCATTTGTCACTTGACAAACTCCTTTCTTTTCTCTGTCTATCTATCTAGAAACTTTTCTTAAGAATGTTTTGTTAATCTCATACTAATTCATATAGAAAAACATAATTGTTAAAGCCCTTGGTGCCTCTTAATCCTAGTAATGTTGTTTTAATTTCTGCAAGGCAGCTCTTATCCTACTGTATAAGCCAATTCCTATGTTATTAGGGAAAGTTGTTATAATTGTGAAAAGGTTTAGTTGCCAAAACCAATTCATTGTCCATATTTTTGTATGAAATCCTTATACTTGCCTAATCCTTATCCTTATACTTGCCTGATCCTTTCTTCTCATGCTTTTATTGTTTATTTTTTTCATTCAACTTACCATTTATCCTATATCCACCTTTATAACTCCTTAGAAGTTTCAAGAAACATTGACAACATATAACCGTGCGGACACAATGTCCTTGCAGTTTCACCTAATTGAAATTTCAAAATAGAAGCTAATAGAAGGCTAATCTAATGCTTCCTAGACAACATTTTCCATGAATTTTATACATTAGTTAGGGAATTTAACAACTACATTCTTTTCACTCTGAGTAGGTGAAAGACAATGCAGAAGAATAGATACTAGAAGAAGTTACCTTCTGGCCTGACTCTGAGGGTAATTTTTAAGAGGATTGAATTGCAATGGCAGTGTCTAGAAAGACAGTTTTGGCTATACAGACTTACCAAAATCAGGCAGAGTTGCTTGTCAAGAACTATATATTAGCAGATTCCTGCGTTCCATATACTTCTGTACTTTGTGGAATACTAGCTTGCAAAGTGGTATTGTCAATATTTCCCCCTGTTTATCTAGTCATCCCAGTCAACATATAGATTCCTGCTTTCATTTAGCATCATCTCCTTGAGTAAAGCTTTTTTCATTTTGCTTCCTCTTCTACTCTAGGCTTTTGATCTCTCTCAGTTAATCAGCAGCTTATACATCAAGGCTTATGCTGGTCTTACCAAAATGCAGAAGCTGGAGTGGAACAATCGGTGAGTGCATGCTTGGTTTGCCCCTTCCAAACCGAACAGATTACCCTAAATAATTGTTGCATGTTGCATTGCTCAATAATTTTTGATGTTTTGGCAGTGCTATCTCAACAATTCATGCACTATTTATCACAGCTCTGTCCATATATTTTGTGTTCTGGTCGGACCTATTTTCTGACCAACGGCTTGCTGGGTTCATTACCTTCCGAAGTTCTCCTATTTCTACTTTTGGATTAGGGGTATGTAGTTTGCGTTTACTTTTCTCACTTAAAAGATGTTACATTGCTCACGCACACAGACATAAATGAGTTAGAAAGAAACAAGAAATTCTCCCTATAACAAGCAATGATTTCTATGCCATAGAATCAACCAGATTGATCAACTGCCTCATTGCACTTTGAAGCTGTGGTAATATGTTTATTTTCTTATGCTGTGGTACTATATTTATTCTATTTTAGTCAAAGGCCCAAGCATTCATGTGATGTGCAATGACCAGTCAAGTTTGCAAGGTTTTTTCTATGGTTTCTTGGTCATTGTTTGCATATTTTATGTGAGATGCAGTGTTCTCTCTAACCCTTTTTTTATTTTCTTGTGGCTTTTACCTCCGGAACTCATTTCTTGTGGCTAGAATCAGCATTATATGAGGAAAACAATGAAGGGCGTTTGATTGTATTATATTGCCTGAAAGCCACCTTGTTGTTAACATAAATGTTATACTAAGATCTAGACGTGTTGCAATTACCCACGCAATCCTTCTTTCCCATTTCTTTCTTCCCACTAACCAAAACATGTCTCTTCCTTCAACATGTTCTTACAGGCTAAATTTGGTTTTCCATGGAGAAACTACTTTCAAATTGTGATTTATAAGTCTTTGGTTTTGCATAATATTTTTCTTTGACATGCTGCAGGTTTCTGTTGGATACTTCCTTTCTGATCTTGGAATGATTCTATGGTTTTATCCCTCCCTAGGTGGTTTTGAGTATGTAAGTGCATTCTCAAAAATAAAAACTTCTCCAGATTATTCTGCATGCACTGATTTATAGTTTCTTGAAGTTGAACAATGGTTTGTTTTGTATTGAACTTATTAAGTGGTAAGAAAGAGGTAGGAAACAATTGATATCAATTACTTGCTGAAAGTTTTAGTTGATCCAACCCAAAGCCCATTGGCAATCAATAGCATAGCACTATGTCCATTTAAGGGATGTGATGCTCCAAGATATCTTCAATGTAGGACATGGTTTGCCTCCGGAAGAACTTCGCCTAAATAGTATCTGCAGCATTAGGAAAGCAAGGGTTAGGAGTTCCCCGGAGTGTTTTCTGGGAGAGGGATCTCCAATGCCCAAGTCAGTATACGGGAGAGAGGTTGGCAAGAGTAGAAAGTAGAAAGGGGGAGTCTCGCATATGTTTACTTTGGTGCCTCCTCTGTATTTATAGGAGACTTAGGAGAGAAGGCCATTATGCCTGAGCTAAGCAGATCGTGACACATGTTCGGGTGGATTTGGGGAACGTTCGGTCCATACCTTGGGGGAGGCAATTCCGGCTGTTGTAGGTAGTTATGCTCAGAGGGCATGTGCAAGGTTCTCGTCAGTGGTCCCGAGGATTGGTCCTTTGTCGTTTTCCAGCATAAGCCTTCGGAGGTTCTCAAAACCCCTTTGGAAGATATGTTTATTACCGAGGGTGGTGTTAGCTTTCCATCCGAGGGTGGTTGATGCATACCCTGATGGTTGTGAGTCACCTTTTCCAAGGTTGGTTATGTGGAGTTTCTGAAGGTGGTGCTGATCATTCTTCCGAGGTTGGTCATAGGGCCTCTTGAGGGTGGTATTAGGTCCTAGAATCTGAAGGTCCCATGGGTGAGAGCCCTTCGGCTATCAAAATGGTGGAGCTTACAGTTGTGTTTTGAAATAAAACAGAAAAGCCACCTGAGCTCAAGAGACAAAGCTTAGGATGGAAGAGTCAAGAACTATTAGAATTGACTCAAATACTTCATTGTGGTACTTAATAAACATTGTTAAGAAGGTTTCATTGCAAATTAAAAGCACAATACTTAAATTGCATAAGCTCACATATCCACTAGGTCTTCAACACTGACAGAGCTTTGAGAGCTTAAGCAATGATGCAGTCTGTCCATCACACATGATTGAAAAGGATTATGAAGCAATATACTAGTTTCATTTCTTCCAAGGTTACATTGAAAAGCAAAGGATTTGCTTCCTTAACACTAGTCTGCTTCTTGCTGCCAACAACTTCTTTGCTGCCGCCTGCCAGAGAAGAGTGAAGTTGTGCTCATGTTGTCCTGTACTTAAACTCAATTACTCTAGTCCAGAAGAACAGAAGCAACTTCAGAAATTTGTTTAGTCCTAAAGCTGCAGAATCTAAAATTGATGTGCTTAGCAGCTAAATGCTAATCTTCATTGTCTGGATCCTTTATTAACACATGGAACACTGCACTTTGGTAATTATTCTCAGCCAGGCCGGAAACATAAAAACACTCTGATTAGAGGATTAGACCTCTAGGCTTTCCTGCATAACAAAAGTTAGCACATTGAACAAGTTACGAGTTATAAAAAAACTAGCAATGGTTGATCAGTCCAAGTACCAAATTCGCTAGTAAGTGTGCAAGTTCTTCCATAACTGCTTCCTGACATATTTAGTTCACATTTCATGACATAGTGTGAAAACAGTAATACTTGTTCAGAGAGCAAAAAGCACATGAAATACACTACAATATTGAAATCACTAACAATTTTTCAGTCATTAACACACTGTCCTGGAAAATTAAGCACGTAAAGGTCACACTGTCCAAAGGCTGAAAGCTTATTGAGCAAAGCACTTGAGACTCCTCTTCATTTATTTAGGCAGCTTGGTTCCTCTAGGATTCTAAGAATTTAAACTTCCAACTGTAAGATGTGAGCTCTAAATAGCTCACAAGAGGCTTGGGGAACTTTTAAAGCCAAGTGAGAAAGAGCTTAAGTAATTGAGAATGTGAGATTGTATTGGGTGAGAGTAGGTGGGTAGACTCCTTTGCCTAAGACAATGGTGTTGACACGATGGGGTATCAAAGCTTTTTTTGTTATGCTCAAGTCACTTCAGTCGACTCCAGCACATTCAAACTAGTCCTTTTGAGTCCCTAAGGCCATTTGGAAACCACAAAACACACACAATAACTCTCAGGCCAGAAATGACAACTTTTTCGGAAGTTACTGCTATGAGGTATTTTATTGACAGGAATATAACATAGTCCCTCATTTTGGGATTCCATTTAGAAGTTAAAGGAAACTAGATGTCACAACAAAGTGTTCATACTGCAAAATGTTAATGGTAAAGCTTTGCAGAAAGCTTTCTTTCTTATTGAGTAAGCACCTCCTAGCGAAGATTTCTCTTTCTGGCTTTCCAGCCTTTCACTGACTCAAACAAGTCCTAATCTTGCTACACTTCCACTAGTGATGCTCGTCAGCATCTCCACTGTGTGTCATGATGAGGGTGGCAGGAACCTTCGGTGGTGAAGGAATGTCCAGAGAGAATACGTCTTGGGAGGACCACCTGGAAGACAGAGAAAGTAAGGGTTAGGAGGTCCCTGGAGTGTTTTTCCGGGGAGGAATCTCCGACGCCCAAGTCAGTGTTCGAGGGTGAAAGATAAGCAAAGGAGCTAAAGATAGTCTTCTGGAGAGAGAGCCCCCTTTACCTGTGATGCCTTCCGAATATTTATAGGAGGTAGATAGGAGAAGTTCGTTTGCCAGAAGCTGCCCAGATCATGACACGTGTCCGGCTGGACGTGATTCATACCTCTAGGGGGGGCTTTTAGCTGACCATAGGCCGTTCGGCCGAAAGCTTGTGCCGCTCGACGACAGCGTGTCTGGGGGCGGCATGTCGGGAGCCGTACGAGTATGGTGTGTCGGAGACTCCTGAGCTGTCTAGTCGTACGTCCATGTGGCCTTTCTAGGCGACCGAATTCCCACGAGGTCTAGGAGTACCTCGGGGAAGTGAACGCCTTCGGTGGGAGGTCCTTTGTTTTTTACAAGGCACCTTCGGCTGGACTTTCCCGAGGTTAGGCTCAGGTCCTCGGCAATAGTATTCTTGAGGATATGTCCCGAAGGTGGCCCAAAGAATGGCCGAAGGCGGGCTTAGGCACGTGGAGTCATTCCGAGGTTACCCTCAGGAGGAGTGATGACCCTTTGTGACCGAACTTGGTCTGACGTGTCCCCCGAAGGCGAGGCTTATCCGGCTTGTCCGCGGTGCTTGAGACCCTCTCTTTGCTGAGGTCTGGTCGCCTGTTCTTGACCAAAGGTGATGCATTGGCTCGGGATGATGTATACGCGTGAGGTCCTTCAAGGGTGATTGCCCCTCGGCTATCAACTAGTATGCTCATCAGTTTCCGTTATACACTGCATTAATCATCTTTACAATTTAAACTAGCACTATCTTGTGCATGAATTCCAGCTTAGGCAGTTTTTGCTACTGCTATGAAACATTTTACTTGACAATATGCCCTGTAATGCTTAGTAGTACTTGACTACATCTACAGTTTTACAACATTCGTTCATGTACCATGTACACTTCTAAATTATTATTTCAATAAGCACTAGGAGGCTTACAGGTAAAGAGGACTGACTACAGTATAAAGCACTAACAAACCCTTTAGCTCAACTGTATGCGATTCAGAAAATGGTGCTAAATAACATATAAACAAGGCAAGAACAACCTTGGGTTCTAATACTGTATCAAAATATCCAACTTGGAAATAAATTTCTTAGTTTAGCCATGTGAGCTTATGTTACTTAATGGAAGGGTAGGATGATATAGTCACTTGTGGGGTTCAATGCATTTAGATAATCTAATGCAGTATAGACAATGGTTAATGTGTGTCCAAAGCGCATATCATCTAGCAAAATGATCGCATATTGTTGCAGGTTCTCCATCACTCCCTTTCGGGAGTTGCAGTTGCATATTCCATGTTTACTGGTGAAGGGCAATTATACACATATATGGTTCTCATTTCTGAGGTCACAACTCCAGAGATTAATATGAGATGGTAGGTTCCCTAAACTCCGACATTAGTTCGGGACTTGGAATTCGGAGTTCAGTCATCATCCTTTCTTTCGTTTTCTTTTTTAATCTTTTTTTCTTTTCCTCATTAAGTTTTGACTGTATTATCTTATGGCTTTCCGATGAAGGCTTCTTGATACGGCAGGTATGAAGAGGTCAAGGGCATATTTAATAAATGGCGTTGTGATTTTCTTTGCTTGGCTGGTGAGTCCACTACCTTTTTAGTCTAGTACTATAAGTTAGTGGGGCAAGCTTTTTAGTAGTAACATAATGAGGAATTAAAGGTTATGTCTATAGAAACAGTGGAGAATTATTCTTGTTCAAAAATATGTTAGTCTCAAACTTGTGTGAAAAATAATTTCTGGCAACCTCTGATGGACATGTGTGCTGAGAATATTTCTGAATTGCAGATTGCAAGAATTCTGCTGTTTGGTTACTTGTTTTACCATGTGAGCTTGCATTATGAACAGGTAATTGTCAATCTATGAAATTGCACTTGAGAGTCGAGCTTTCCTTACAGGCCTGCATTATATCATATATATATATGTCTATCTATCAGCGGATTGCATCCTTATTTTTTGTCTGTTACAAAATCAGTTTTGAACTATCCGTATGTGAAATTTGTTACCTGACATCATCTCAAAGTTTTTTGTCCCTTCAATCTCCAGTTTTCTCCCTACTCAGCACTAGGTCCACAATTAACAGTTGAACAATTACTATTTTCCAAGATAACTTGAATGATTCTGTTAGTGTTTAGTAAGTCACTATTATTACCACTAAGAAACTTTCTCGGCCGCATAGGTCGTCTTGATGCATAAGATTGGGTTTATGCTGGTATTCGTGGTGCCATCAGTACTAGCGGTGATGAACCTGATGTGGTTCGGTAAGATCTTGAAGGGACTAATGAAGACTTTAGCAAAGAGGCAATGACAAAACGTTCTCGGGTCTGATTTACGGTAGGGAAATACCCGAGCTTGTTGTATGAACGAAAGGAATCGAAAATGGTACCTAGTTCGGACAGGAAACAGAAGCGGAGAGCTATAAGATTTTTTCACGTTAAAGGTTGAATTTCTGTACATGGTTGTAAATGTGATTACTTGCACTGCGGCGCTTCAATTTATTTTTTGATGAGTTTTCTTTGGCTCCTCATTTATCCCTGTCTATTTTGACGCATAATTAAAGTCAGTATTGTTTTCCTCAGGAAATTTATTTTTCTTTTGGCAAACTTACAGAAGCCCTAAGGCATGCATCAACTTATTGTTATACCCTCGTTATTTAAGAAATATTCACTCCATTTCATCTTGGATGATGTGTTTCTTTATACATGGAAATTAAGGTATGGAAATTAAGGTGAGTGTAATTTATATTATTTTTTTATTCTTTACAAGTGAAGCTAAAATAAAGAAAAGTTTCCTTTTGGGTTTTATGTAGTGTGTTCAAATGATTAGAAAAAAAAAATTCAATTTTTTGGTTCTATATAGTTTTTTGATTTTGTATAGGGAGAGCTTACACGATTGTAGTAAGATAAATTAGATGTTAAAAATTTTGCAAAAAAAGAAAATGGATAGCATCTAAAATTTGGCACACCCTGGGTGTACGTTGCCTACACTGAATAGGGCTTTCTCAGGAAGACTACAAAAATGGAGTCATGTTCTAGTTGTAATTGGCTAGTTAATTATTTATCATATTTTAAAACATTTCATACATTTGGTTATTAACCTAATATGCATTAAGTATGTATTTGCTTTGACTTAAATTTCACTTTAAGAAAATGAATAAAAATGTTGGCGGCATTTATAAAATATAACTAAAACACAAATTAAAGCATAAAAGATAATTGTGTTTACTATAAGTAATAACTACGCATATGCATCACTACATAAGTAAAGACTAAGCACAAGCGCAAAATCAATTGAAAAACTACTTGACCTAGAGACATTGGAGGCCAAACTAGCATACATGTGTATAGTGAAGGATTGCTCCTAAGATTCATGGTCGACTATGTCCATCCATGTGCCACTAGCCTTTGTAAAACTATAAAACAACTATAGTTAGCACAAACAACTTAATCAGTAAAACTAGAATCAATAAATTATTCACTAGGTGGTTTACCTGCATGCAAAACACTAACTCGACAACCCCCTGGTCAGTCGTCGAAACCGTAAAAAATCTCTAATCAATTCACTTGCTTCTAAATCGAATTCTTCACTTAAGTGGTTGAAAAGAAAATCAAGCAGATTTGCAATCGCATAACCAATCCAACAAGCGAGAACAAGGAAATTAATTGTAATAAATCTGAATAACAAAGAAGTAAATACTTGAAATTAAAGAGAATTTAAGCAAGTAAAATCAATCCTCACAACCGGTGCTGGCGATGTGAATCATCCCTAGAACTGAACAAAAAAAATTACTTACTCATGTTTGAAAGAAAAACAAAGAAGAATAAAAAAAACCTAAGGCTGTCAAAAAAAAGAAAAGAGATCCGAGAAGGGGGCGCAGCCCCTGCCTTTAAAACAAAAAAAAAATGTAACCTAGTGATAAATTCATAAAATCTCTCTAAACTTTCTATATTGTTACAGCATTATCCCAAACAAATAAAAAGATTCATCATAACTAAAAGGTTTCAAAGTTATCAGTCAAGCAATGCTTCAGAACAGTAGCAGCAACTTCAAGCTGAGATTCGACCTTGATGCAGTCACTATTTCTCAAACCTCAAAGCATGAAAGTTGTAGAGATTTTTCTTAGCTTCAAAACAATACCTGAATCATATAAAACGGACATCAACAGCCAAAGATATGCCTAACATACTGCAACTGCTTCTGAACCAGCAATGACTCGCAAATAACAACTTTGAAGCTAAATTTGACCCTCTTAACTTGCAAGCTGGCTTTCATGGTCTGATGTAAATTTTAGCTCCAGATGTTAGCTTTCCAATGAATGAAGAATCACTTCATTCTGATCTCTTTAGGTGAAAATATGATCTTTCTACCAAAACATCACCAATCTATCAAAATCCTGTAAGAACACAACCAAATTAAAAATTGTAAAATTGCAATTAAATCCAGTTTTAATCAATTGAATCCAGTTATGCTTTAAGCTACAAAACATACTCAAAATATATCTTTAAGGTTCAAAACATATTAAAACATACTCCCTCTGTCTCAATTTACTGGAAACGTTTCTCCGGGCGCGGAGATTAAGGTGTATATAATTTGTGTTATTTTTTTGTGTAGTGAAAGTTTAAATAATGATTAAAAAAGAAAAGGTTCTTTTTTGGGTTTTATGCAGTGAGAGATTGAGTGGAGATTAAAAAAAGAGTTTTTATTGAGTTTTGTGTAAAAGGATAATTTAATTGTTTAAACTTTTCCAAAGGAGGAAACATTTCAACGTTAACATATAAGCTTATCACCCCCTATGGTCATTGGCTTCAAACATATGACATCTGCACAACAACACTAAAGGGAGTGAGAATCCGAAGATTCCCTGTAAGGGATTTGGGTACTTAGAAAGAAATATTAGAACGTGCAATAAAAACCTCGGGACACTCATATATATAGAATATATGGAATCTACTGCAGGCCCAATGAAGTCTGAAGGCCTAATATATGCGCATATAGCTGAGTCCTTTGAGACTCCTCCTCATCCTAATCCTCCCACGGGTGTCACTTTGTGCCTAGTGAGTTCTGGCCACTAATACACTCTTCATAAAGCCTTAGCTTACTGATGCAGTAACATTAACTTTCCCTTGATTATTGTGCAGATGAACATGGTAGATGCTCCTTGCTTGAGTTCTAAGAAATTCACTAGGTGTACTAGGCTCCACATAGTGCTTTAAGCCATTGGCTCACCTAGGCTGCTATGGTACTAAACCTTCACCCAAATAGGTGCAGTAGGCTTCCACTTGGTATCTTAAGTTAATAAGCTCACCTAGACCACCAAGGTACTAAGCCTTGCCTATTAACCTACCAAGGATGCACTAAGCTTTCACATGTGCCTCAACTCATAACTTGGCTAAGCCACAAGTGCACTAAACCTTCATCCATTGTACTCCACTATCTACCATTACTTGGTTCACAATATTATGGTAAGACTTGCTATGGATGGACTCAACATATACGCTAGGGTTTCTCATTGGTGTTCTAAGCCTTAAGCCTTCAACTAGACCACCAATAGTGCTAAACCCCTTTGACCTTCCCAATGGCCCCATTGTAGTACATGAAACATCTTTCAAATTATCTTTCATCATTCACTCATACTAATGGCATGATATTGTAGTAATAATAGTTCACCAATGCTAATCATTCAACCAAGATCATTTTCCCTTGTCAAAATGCCCTCACTTCCATTTGAAATATCGTCTCACCAGGGCTTATTTAGGCCTGGGAAAATTTATGAAGTTGTAGATCTTTGTCTTAGTTTCGTGTGGAATCTTAAATCACCTCAATCAGACACCTGAGCAAAAAAGTTATGAAAAAAAATGCTATAGCATGTCAATGCTGTTAGGGTCTTGGCGACACGTTGTCGGAAATGGTGATGCAGTGGTGACGTGTTGCCAGTGATATCACTTCTCGGGTTCCATATGTGCCCTGTTTTCTCACCTAGAGTCCATAGACACTTTGGGGGTATCCAACACCTCCCATACATCCAAGACAAGCCTCCACAAGTTCCAGAACTTCAAAACTACTATAATAGGCCATCTTGATGCTAACTAAACAATGCTTGAAGTGCTTGGTTACACCATAATAAGCCTTGAATTATACTAGTCCATCAAAAGCAAATCCTACCATAACCTATGCATATCTTCCAAACTACTTGAAACCCACATTCAAGCAATTAAGACATTCATCAAATGAGTGTGACAACTAAATCCCTTACCTCAATTGAGAAGAACAAGCAAGAACCAAGCATCCACAAGCAAAAAATGCTCCACTAGGGTGTTCCTATGGTTCTAAGAAAAATCCAACATACAAGGCACCAAATTAAGCTCAACCAATCTAAACCCAAGCTCATGGAAGCTCAAGAAACCAAGAACAACTCAAGAACAAAGAGGGCAAAATGTTACATAAGCTCCTAAGCACGAAAAATGCCATCCAAAGTTTACCACACAAAATCCTTCCAAGCGAAAGCCTTTTCATGCAAATATACCTCATGGGGCTTTGATTTCCACCAAGAATTTGTTAGTGTTGTGCCCAAAAGCCAATCATGAGATGATTGTATTTTTGCACACTGAGCCATGATATTTTATTAAGACATTAATCCAATAATTATGTTTGTTGTTTTGTTTTTGTGTAACGTAATAAACATAGTTATAATCTTAGAATAATGATATTCTTAAATGTCCCTTGTCAGGACCATCCCTCAGTGCTTGGCCCAGGCCAAGAATGCAAGGAAATTTCAATAAAAACATGAGGGACTCAATTGAAAATGTGAATAGTGGTGCATGTGTAAAATCGAGAACATTCAGGTCCAAAATGCACATCAAAAGTGACTATGTTGCTAATGGTGTGAAACAAAGATTAAGGGCTAAATTGAAAGTTATTACGGGTACCATTAATACCACTAATACTAGTGGAAGGAGAGATTAAGCCATGCAATTTTCTTTAAGCCGAGAGGAACATTAGACCATTTTTATTGTACGTGTGGCATTGGTCGGGTATGCATGCTCCCACTTAAGCCGAAACTCATTCATTTTGGTCAAAACACCATCTTCGAAAGTCAAGCCAAGTTCTTGGTTGTTCTTGGGTTGAAGGTTTCAGATTCATGCCAAATTGGTGACCATTGATGCTTGAAAGGAAGAATCAAGCTAGGAGTTGGTAGTTTCAGCACTAGGCGACCTTCGATTGAAGTTTCAAGTTGATCATGGAGTGTCAAGGTTGGCCGAGAGCTCAAGCTTGTGATTTTTGGGGTAAGGTTCATGATTCTACTTGATTTTGGTATAATTCCATGTTCAAGTCAATTAATGGCATCTAAGTGATAGTAAATTATGCTATGTGATCTTAGTTTGCTAGATGGGCATATGGTTGAACTTTTGGGTTCATATGGTTTGGCTAGCTAGTCAAAGTTAAAGGGAAGCACTAAGGTTCTTAGTTAGTAGGCCAACTTACTAGTGAACTTGGAGCTTTAATGGATTGGAGATTGATTGGAAATGCTTGGAGTGCAAGAATTGGAATTGTGCTTGCTAGTGGTTTCGGCTGAGATTGAAAATGTGGTGTGTGTGTGAGTTGTGTGCATAGGTTGATTGTTTGTGCTTGCTTACTGAGTAGATAGTGTTTTTATATATATGTATGTCTCGGGTAGCATGTGCTTTCTTTTGTTTTCATGTCTTCCTTGTAGGTGAAGGTAGCTTATTGGAGGTTAAGCCTCGGCTTATCTAAATAAACTCATTCGTGAGTTGTAATGAACCTTACTGAGTATCAATACTCATGCCCTTATTGATTATGTTTCAGGAAAAGGAATTGAGCTTGAGTGATCAATATTGTTGTTGTTGCTTGTGTACTAAGTTAGTACACTATTGACAAGGTATGTGCCAAAACCGAAACTTGGCTTGTTTAAGTACATGTTTAAGTCTTATGGTATTGCCCGAAACTTAGATATTGAGTTTTGTAGAATGTGGGACTTGTCTAGGAGAGAGAGATGGATGTGTGTTCTTGGGCTCCTGTGTGGTGGTTTGCATTCATGACCATGAATTTGGTCATAGGTCTTGTACTTCAATGCTTGATCTTGTATTGCACGTTCAAGGTGCTTCTTTGGTACTATAGGTAGAATGGCTTGTAATGCATAACTTTGGCTTGTTTTGGACTATAAGTACTCTTGGTATGTTGCCAAGTTGATAGTACTTGTATGTAGGCTATTTTGTGTATATTTAGCCTCGAATGAACTTAGTTTTGATGTATATATGATGGATGGTTGAATGCCAAGTTATGCCATGTTTATGTGTTTATGGATATATATCTTTTCATGATGAACCTCTTGTGAACTTTACTTGGGCGAATGTACATGAACATGAAAACTTGTGTTTTCCAAAACGTGATGAGATGGGCTTCTTGGTTGTCATGCATTGGAGTAGCACACTTGATGAGCACACATCCTAGACACTTGAAAATATATAAGTGTATGCCTTGCCTTGTGTTGCAAGTTATTGCTTTAGCCTTGCCTTGTGGTGCAAGTTAGTGTTATGGGCCGTGCCTTAAGCTGCAAGTAAGAAGACAGAACAACTCATAAGCCTCTTGGGGCATCTCCTAGGCCTTAAGCTTAAGAAAATAAGACTTAAACTACCCAAAAGAAAGTTGGCCGAATCTAATTGCTCAGTGATAACCCTTAAGAACTCATTTGTTTAATAACTTTCTGGGTAGAATGGTGAGTGGCATTGAGAGTGCACAGGCTGGGGCCTGTGTGGGGTGTGACAAGCTTTGTTTGGTATCAGAGTTTAAGGTTTATAGTTCTGGTTAAGTAGAGTGGTTAACCTAGACTTGTTCCCACATATGTTTATATAAGACTTGTATTTATTGAGCATATGTGAATAGCTGCATCCTAAGTGCAGGATGAGAACCAGAGGCAGGGAAAGAAAATCCTTGGCATAGGAAGAAGACAGAATAGGCCATCCTAGAGATGGTATGCACATAGATATGCCTAAGAGGGAGGCAGAGGCCACTGAGCCTAATTTGGCTGAGGAGCCAAATGCCAAGTTCTAAGTACCTGGGCCCAGCAGAGGTAGACATGACATGATGGAGCAAATGATGGAAACACTACAAGCCACTGTGGCTTAGCTTGTAGTGGGAATGCAAGCCTTGGCTAGAGGCCAAGCCCAGTCTCAGGAAAGTCCAGAGTAAGTAGTAGTAGGAGGAAATTTTGAAGGAGAAGGCAAAAGAACCAGAAGGCCTGACAAAGAGCTAGTAAATTATGATCAGTCCTGCAAGAATGGAGGCAATCAGGAGGAAGATGTAGGAGATGAGGAGATGAGACATCCTAGAGCTAGGAGGATGAGATCTAAGGTGAGGCAGGAGCCCAGAATTGAGGATGAGGAGGAAAGCCCAGATATAGAGGAGTTGGATGCCTACATATATTCAAGGAAGACTGAACCTGCTATAGAGGTGACCACCAAAGGGAGGTCATCTAGAGGTGGAGGCTGAGACATGAAAGTGAGAGAAGAGAGGTCCAGAAGAGGTGGACTAAAGGAGGGCCAGCTGGAGGGATTCCTGGCACTAAAACCTCCAGTGTTTAGGGGTGGATGTGACCCAGATGAAGCTGAGTTCTGGGTGTATCAAGTAGAGAAGATTTTTGAAAGGTTGGATGTGTCATCCACTCAAAAAGTACTTCTAGCTACCTTTAGGCTAGAACGAAATGCAGAGTTATGGTGGAGGGCAGTACAAAGAACATACCAGGAGAGAAACCAAAAGAGGCCACCTGCCAGGAGGAGGTCTATGAGATGGCAAATTTCCTCCAGGTTTTCCATCAGCAGTATGTTAGTGAGGCCCAGAAAGATCAAAAGTAGGTAGAGTTTGATCAGTTGGAGCAAGGGGACCTTAGTGTCATGGAGTATGAGCAGAGATTCAACAATTTGATTAGATATGCTCCACAATATGATGGGCAGGAGGAGCTGAAGACAAAGAGATTTTTTAGAGGCTTAAGGCCTGAGCTGAGGCAAATCCTCAGAGTAGTAAGAGCTAGAGACTACTACTCTATGATGTACAGTGCCATGGCCCTTGAACAGGAGTTCAAGGAGCAACCAGGAATGGTCTTGGAAGTGGGAGTAGATCCCAAAAGGGATAGTAGAGAAGGCCGAGAGAAGAAGTAGAGCCTAGTGCAGGAAGAAAGGGGAACAAGAAGGAAAAAGGACCACAACAATATAGTCCTCAGTGCAACACTTGTGGAAAATTTCATGGCAACAAGCCATGCTTCAAAAATTTTGCTGGATGTCACAAATGTGGGGCACTAAGTCATTGGGTAAGGGATTGCCCAAAGAAAGAAGATGACAGGAAAATGCTGGAAAGGTTTAATCCCAGAGGACCTGGGGGACACATGCCTATGCCCCAGTTAAGAACAAACATGCCAAATAAAGGAGGGAGGCAGACACCAAGGGTATCTTAGGATCAAGGGAGATCCAATGTACCCCCTGGTAAGGTATTTCAGCTGGAGACTTCCAGAAAGGTACAGGAAACACTAGAGCTTGAAGCTGCAGGCAGGGAGACTAGTCAGCATAAGACTAGCATGAGGGCCTTAAAAGGTACCATTTACCTTAATGGCTAATTAGTGTTTGCATTATTTGATACTGGAGCTTCATTGTCTGTAATTTCTACTAGCTTGGTTAAGACCATGAATTTAGAAATAAAATACATGACTAACAAGTATTTGGTTAAAACTACTGGCAATGAAGTCTTGTTTACATATCAAATGGTTGAAAACTGTGAAATTCAAATAGACAAGCTGAAACTGAGAGCAAATTTGATAGTGCTAGAAACCTATGACTATGATGTCATATTGGGAATGAACTGGCGAAGTGAACATAAAGTGATTATAGATTGTCATGCTAGACAATTATTAATGCCTGGTTGTGAACCATATGAACTATATAAATCAGTAAAGTTAGTTTTGGATTCCCAAATTGAAGTGTTGAAACTAATAACTCTAGAGGATGAATATGAATGCCTGTAACTTAATGATCAGGAAGTAGCTAATGAACTTAGGAATATACCTATAGTTCAGGATTTTCCAGAAGTCTTCCCTATAGACCTACCTGGATTGCCACCATTGAGGGAAGTGGAGTTTGGAATTAGACTGGTACCAAGAGCGGCACCAGTGTCTACTACTCCATATAGGATGGCACTACCTGAAATGGTAGAGCTGAGGAAGTAGTTAGATGAATTACTTGAGAAACAGTTCATCAGACCCAATGTGTCTCTTTGGGGAGCACCTGTATTGTTTGTGAAAAAGAAGGATGGAACCCTCAGGCTCTGTATTGATTATAGAAAGCTGAATGCCTTGAACATTAAAAATAAGTACCCTCTCCCAATAATAGAAGATCTATTTGACCAATTGAAAGGAGCAAAGGTGTTTTCCAAAATAAATCTAAGGTTTTGATATTTCCAGTTAAAAGTTAAGGAGGAGGACATACCTAAGACTGCTTTTAGGACTAGGTATGGACACTTTGAGTATACAGTAATGCCATTTGGGCTTACTAATGCACTTGCATTCTTTATGGACTTAATGCAGAGGGTGTTCAAAGCACACATAGACCACTTTGTGGTAGTGTTCATGTCACACCCCACATAGGCCCCAGCCTGTGCACTCTTAGTGCCACTCACCTTTCTACCTAAGAGTTATTTGGATACTCTTAAGTTTAGGTGTTATTAACTACCTTTTTATTTAAGCTATTAATTGATAGGTAGTTTTAAGTCTTATTTTCTTAAGCTGAGAGCTGGGAGGTGCCCCAGGAGGCTTATGAGTTATTTAGAGCAATTACCTACAGCTTAAGTAGGGCCTAACCACTAACTTGCAACACAAGGCAAAGCTGTAAATCAATAACTTGCAACACAAGCAAGGCATACACTTAATCAATTAAGTGTCTAGCATGTGTGCTCATCAAGTGTGCTACTTTCCTGAATGACAACCAAGAAGCCCACATCTTTGTAGTTTTGAAAATCAAGGTTTCCATGCACATGTATATTCGGCCAAACAAAATATCTCAAGAGATTTCTTACATGAACACATAACCATAAGTTCATAGACTTAACATAACTTGGCACAAAAGCAACCCACATATGTACATACAAAACCACGTACAATCCAACTACATACATACACAAAATGGCCTAAGTACAAGCATCACTAGCTTGGAAACATACCAACGATGCTACAAGTGTGCAATACAGCAATACACATTGAAGCACCAACCCAATGACCATATTCATGGTCATGAAAGTAAACATTATAATCAAAGCCATAGTCCACACATCCATCCTACACCTAGACGTGTCCCACAAACTACACAAGCCTGCAAAACTTAAAATATAAGTTTTGGCCTTAACCCATAAGACTTATAATGCAAGTAATCAAGCCAAGATTGAGTTGGCACATACCTTGAGCAATAAGTGTACTACCTAGTACACAAATAAGCTACTCAAGCAAACTACTCAAACTGTACATCCTTTCCTGAAACAAAAATATATGGGCAATGAGTAACAATTACTCAGTAGGAATTCACAAACGACCATATAAGGTCTATTTAGTTAAGTCCACGACTTAACCTCCTCAAGCTTGCCTGTCTTGCAAGAAAGACATGAAAACACCAAGATACAAGGCATATAATACATATTCAATATTAACCAAGACATATATATATAACCTTAAACACTATCTACATTGGGTTAGCACGGACAAACAAATCAAACAAGCACACAACTCACGCACACACACACAATGTTCATTCAGTTGAAATATTCACCCGAATGAATTATTCACTCGGTTGAAAATATTTCACTTGAATGAAATAATCACTCAGTTGAAATCCACTAGCAAACACAACATCAAATCCCTGCACTTCAAGCCTTCCAATTCCTCTTCAATCCACTAGAGCTCCAAGTTCACTAGTAAGTTGGCCTAACTTACTAAGAACTTTACGTGCTTGCCATTAAACCTTGACTTGCTAGCCAATTAACATAAAACCGAATCTCCTCAATATGCCCATCTAGCAAACTAAGATCATATAGCAATATATAACCATCACTTAACAGCCATTATTACTTGATCATGGAAAAAGTATCAAGAATTCAAGTAAAAGTGAAACCCTACCTTAATTCAAAAGCATGAGTTCTCAGTTGCTTGAGTATCTAAGGCCGAAATCAACTAAGTTGCCTAACACAACAAGGCCTTCAATTAGCTATCATAGTCACTTGATCATGGAGATTTACCAAGAAAACAAGTGAGTTTATGAAGCTATACCTCTAATTTGAGCTTGAGCGCTCTCGGGCAAACCTTGTTTCTCCAATTTCAAGTTCCAAACTTGAAACTTAAGGTCGCCTACCACGAAATTGAGGAATCGAAGCTTGATTTCTCTTCCAATCTTCAATTCATCAACATTCCGGCATGAACTCGGCAGCAACGCATTTGAGCTCTCAAGAACACGCCAAACTCGGTTAAACCGAGACTAAGGGGTAATGAGTATCAAGTTTTAAGTGGAAGCATGAAATTTTCGGGTAAACGCCACATGTCCCACAATTCGGCCTTAAGGCTCCACTTTGCCTTACACTAATTTGCATGGTGCCATTAACCCTTAAATGCTTCATTGTTTAACTAATAGCACTCGTATAGGGTACAATTTAGTCCTTAACGTTACTTCACACCGTTAGCAACATAAATGTTCTCCATGTGCAACGTTTCACCCGAGTGATCAAAGTTCATCCGAATGAATGTGCGTTTCACCCGAATGAAGATATTTCACCCAAATGTATGTGTACTTCACTCGAGTGAATATTGTTCACCTGAATGAAAATGTATTCCATGACCTTTTTATCAAGTCCCTCAGATTTTCCTGTACATTCTTGGCCTGGGCCAAGTCCTGAGGGATGGTCCTAATAGGTTTAGCATGCAAGATTCCAAGAAAGGATTCTTGCCCATGTCACATGGTATAACTCTTTCTAGATCTCAATGTCCGAGTACACCGAAGGAGAGAGAGCGCATGAGTAAGATTCCATATGCCTCGACAATTGGATCTATCATGTATGCCATGATATATACTCATCTCGATGTCTCATATGCCTTAAGCATGACGAGTAGGTACCAATCGAACCCTGGTGAGAGTCACTGGATAGTTGTTAAGAACATCCTTAAGTACTTACCAAGGACTCAGGATGCATTCTTGGTCTTTGGAGGTGAAGATGAGCTCATTGTAAGGGGTTACACCGATGCAAGCTTCCAATCCGATAAGGATGATTTTAGATCACAATCTGGTTATGTGTTTTGAATTGGTGGTGGTGCTATGAGCTAGAAGAGTTCAAAGCAAGAGACAGTAGCTGACTCTACAACAGAATCTGAGTGGCACTCTAAAGTCACCTGGCATGGCTGCTTCAGCAACGGCACGAGTGAAAGGGGATTCATCTTCGCAGAAGGTCCCCGAGAGTCTGGCCCAGACAGGTTTTCTGGCCATTTGCTGTTCCACTCTATCTAGCCGTGCTAGTATCGTCTCCATAATCACGGTGGTACTATGGCCTTCTTCAGGGAATGGAGATCGCCGGCGCCTCTTCGGGGGGCGAGTTCGGCGCTGAGGGGACAAGGACCTCGCCTCAGGCGGCGAACTGCTTCGCTGTGAGACTCTCGGTCTCTTGGACCCAGTTTGTCCCACAGGCCGTTTCCCGAGGGCTATATCTTCTGTGGATGATTCCTCGCGAGGGTCTCCACTCCCCGAACTGCGATGTGTAGACTTGGGGCTTTTCTCCCGAGGGCGTGTCGGTAAGGGGGGTCTCTGGGCCCGTGCCTGTGTGGCCACCTTCAGTCGATCTGCTGGGTCATTTCAGCAATGACCGAACGCTGAAAGTCCCTCAAGAAGCTCATGGTGACTACCAGAGGGCGGCCTTCCTCGGGCGCAGAAGTCCCTGGGAGTGTTTGCTCAGCAGCCGGTTGTATCTCAGGCACGGACGGGGACCTTGGGAGTCCCTTGTCCTTAGAACGCCGAGTCTCAATGATGGCGATCTCAGAGCAGGTTCCCACAGACGGCACCAAATGATGGCCAGGGGCCTCATCGTTCAGAGTCATGATGACTGGTGGAGAGACTTCTGGGAGGAAGAACGCCTGGAGGATGGATCGCCCAAGGGAGTGTGCCTGAAAGCTCAGAAGAAAGGCAGAGAAAATAGCACAAAGGGCTGAGAAGTCTCGCCTGGTAATTTTCTCAAAGTGTGGGAGCCGTATTTTGCCAACCAGCCTCCTGCCAAGTATTAATTCCTGGTATTTATAGGAGCGCCTAGCCCGTTCAGATCGCGACACGTGTTCAATCGGATGTTCCTGAATTTCTGGACGTAGGAGACAGATAGCTGGTAGCAGGTTGCCTTGAGCTGTGTGCTGAGATGGGCCATGATGTGATTCTGATGGCGTCAGAGTGGCAGAGCACCTTCCGAGGCGGATTGTGGCGTCTGTGAATGGATGTGTCAGAGGCTTCCTTAAATGCTTCCATAAATGCTCCTGCCGTACTCCCGAGGTCCCTGGGTGAGGTCATCCTTTGGTACGGACAGAGCCTCTTCGGGAAACAAGCCCTCAGTTCGGGGGTTCCCAGTTTCAAGGAGTTCCGCCTTCGGGGATATCATGTTCGGCTCGCTATGTCTGGTGCCGCTTTTGCCGAAGGCGATATGTTCACAACCTTGGGGGGGCAAGTAGTGTCCTCGGGTTTTCCTGGTGTGCCGGGCTCGGAGCTCTTCGACTATCTCCCGAGGTGCATGATCACACCTTTTCTCGGGTAGCGCCAGCTTCTTCTGGCCATTCTTGTGGCAGGGAGTTCGGCCAGATCGAGGCGATAGCGTTTGGCTATCAACATCTTCGCCGAAAAGTCCTGAATGAGTTCCCCCTGACTCTTCAAAAACTTTTTCCGAAGGTTGGCCAGCTCTTCCTTGGCTATTTTATTAAGCTCACCAAACCTAACGATAGAGTTGGCAAGGAGCTCCTTGGCCTTTGCCAAGGACTCCTCCGACCGACCTTGGACCGAAGACTGTTTGGCTACCCAAGCTCTAAAGTCCACTATATGCTAAGAGCTGCAAAAGGAAAGGTTGCATGAGCATAAAAAATGGGCAAACACTTAGGAAATTTTGCTAAGTCCCAAAAGGTTCAAAAGCTTACTCGGGTACCATGTTCACTCATCCTCGCGGTGAGGACCTTTTCATTCGGACACTCCTCCGTGAGGGACTGGAAAGTGGTGTTTGTCAAAACGCCTTTCACTGTCTGAGGAGCCATTTTTTGGCTATCCTTGGAGAACAAGTCCATGTCCTCTGTGAAAGTCCAGAAAGCTCTCTCGGCACCTTGTCATTCAGAATCTTGGAATCCCGAAATGCCCTCTTCCGAGCATGCTCCACCACGCATTGAGCAAGTGCTTGCTTCTTTGCAAAATCACGAGGAAGTTCCATTAGCATGTTATCCCTTAGCCATTCATCTATAAGGTCTAAATACCAAAAATTCCCAAAATCATAGAAGAATGGCTAAGGGACAAACCTGGTGGAAGCTCGGTGTCATCTCCCTTAGAGTCACTGACCTCGAGGACCTTGGCAGGAACATGCTCGCCTTTCCTCTTTTGGCGCCCTCAAGCTCCTCGACCGAAAGTCCCCCAACCGAGGTCCCCAAGTGATGGTCGAAGGGCTTGTCATCTCTCAAAATCCACAAGCTCGGGTAAGGCACTACCCTTGGAAGAAAAGCCACCAAGTTCGGGAAAAAAAGATGTCTAGCCCATCTCACATTCAATCTCAGTAATTCCTCATCCCTGGGGACGACAGCGCCAACGTCGATAAGATGACTGAACCATCCTCGACAGAAGAGGACGTCCCCGAGAAGGACCACCCTCGGCAAGGATATTCTTGGGAAACTGAAGCAACCTCGGGAGATAGTCCTCCTGCTCCGAAGAGGTCTCCTCTGCCAAAGGGACCTCGAGGGTATGGCAAAAGCCACTAAGGAGCCTCTAACACATCCCTAACACACCGCCCCCAGACACACTCTGACACGCCGCCTGCGGCGACGCTCTGACACGCCACCCTCGCGTGGCCTAGGCAGACTCTCCTGGGAAACCTCCACTTCAGGCGTTCTTCCTCACTGAAAGTCCCTCTCACTTTCACTATGTCACACAACGAGGATGCTGTAGGGCATTATTTGGCACCGTCTGTGGGAACCCACAACCACATCACCGTCATGGAAACCCGACGTTCCAAGGACAAGGGACTTCCGAAGTCCTCGTCCGCGCCAGAAGTTCAACCGGCAACCGAACAAATTGCAGTAGGGACTTCTTTGCCTGAGGATGAACGTCCCCTGACTATCACCATGGGCTTCCTGCGTGAGTTCCAACGCTCCGTCGTGGCTGAAATGATGCAGCAGCTAGATCGAAGATGGCCACACCCAACTCCAGGTCGAAGGCCACCTTCACCAATGCCTCACCAGGAGAAAAGTCCCAGATCAACTCATAGGAGTTCGGAAAGCGGGGATCAACGTGATGAGTCCTCGACGGAAAACATACCCCTCAGGACATGACCCATGGGAGAAATAGGGTCAAAACGACCCAGAACTCCCCGTTGAAGGAGTTCTTCGCCTGAGGAAAAGTCACTATCTCCTCGGCGCTGAAATCACTCCCCGAAAAAGAGACGACAATCCCCGTTCCCGGAGGCCTATAAATAGCAGGAAGAAGAGCCCAGTGCCACACTCCTCATGGAAAAAATCTTAAAGGTAGTAGAGAGAATGGAGAGGCAGGTAGCTCGAAAGCCCATCTGGGCTAGGCTATCCGAAACTTTCAGTGGAGACGAATCACCGTTCACTCAAGCGGTGGTCGAAGCACCAATGCCGAATGACTTTTGGGTACCTCAGTTGGAGACCTACGATGGCCAGACTGACCCCCAGGCTCATCTGACCAAATACAAGCGTAGTATGGTGTTACATGGCGCTGATGACACCACCTTGTGTAAATGTTTTGAGGTCACCCTTGCCGAACCAGCAATGGCATGGTATAACTCATTGGCTCCTGGAACCATCATGGAGTTCCAAGAGTTATCTACTACCGTCACGCTGCAATTCATTGGAAGCCGGCCAACGACGAAGATGCCAGTCCAAATGTTCAACATAGCGTAGAGAAATGGAGAAACTATTCGTGACTATGTTGAAAGGTTGAACAGGGAGGCCTTGAATGTTCCAGAGTTCAGGCCAGAAATAAGTATCCTGGCCATGACACGAGGACTTCGGAGAGACTATTAGTTGTTCTATCAGTTTTCCAAGGATCCTCATGACACGCTTGGCGAATTTTACCCAAGGGCCGAACAGCATATGAGTGCTGAAGAACTGAGAATGGGAGGCCCAAAACCTGACCACATTCGCGCCGAAGGGACGAGCCAGCAAACTCGCTACCCAACCGAATCGAGGGGACGACCTCGGAAGCCTAAGGGAAGGAAGCCACTAACTTTCACTCATTTGAACACCACAAGGATGAACATCCTTATGGCGATGGAAAGGCAAGGAACCCAGATTCAACGACCGAAGGCCATGACCTGCGACAACAAGAAGAACATGAAAATGTTCTACCAATTCCATCAGGACCATGGGCACGATACCGAGGACTACTTCCAGCTGAGGAAGTACATTGAATCCCTGATAAAGCAAGGTTGACTCCGACGTTACCTACGGATGCCCTCCCCAAAGGGAAGAAGAGAAGAGGAGGGGAAAAGAGATGACGAGGAGTATGACTCCGACAGACGTCAGAACCAAAGTTCAAAAAGGCATCCACCACCCCCAGTAGGAGTGATACAAATGATCACAACAGGACTGCCGTCGGCAAAAAGGGAAAAGAAAAGCCAGGGAGATTTCGGTGATGGAATATGGGAACCCATCAAAAAAGCTTGTTCGGAGAGATTGGTCCACCGTCATATTTCCTCATGATGTTCCACTGCTGGTTATGGCAAGGATAGGAAACTTGGACGTCAAGAGAGTATTGCTTGATGATGGTTTGAACACGGACGTCCGATTCTCACACCTGCTACCGAGTTTGGGTATATCAAAGGGTGACCTCAAGACCATCACTTCTCCTACCTTTGGAGTAGGACCGTCCGAACTCCCCGTCCTCGGCTGGGTCGATCTCCCCTTGATGCTAAGGGGAACTTTGGTTAACAAC
This sequence comes from Aquilaria sinensis, assembly GCA_005392925.1. Taxonomy (NCBI): domain Eukaryota; kingdom Viridiplantae; phylum Streptophyta; class Magnoliopsida; order Malvales; family Thymelaeaceae; genus Aquilaria; species Aquilaria sinensis. The sequence continues at coordinate 18,503 of SMDT01002967.1, read as the reverse complement.
AAGGATGAGCTGTTTGCCTCCGTAATGACAAGGTTCATCGTCATAGATGTTCCTTCCTCATACAACGCCATTCTCGAAAGGCAAACGCAAGGGAACCTCCACATTTGCCTGGATGTGAAGTACCTGACTGTCACCTTCGCCACCAAGGATGGAGATGCTGAGATCTTCATCGACCAGGGGAAGGTGAGGAAAGTATTTGTTAAGGCGAGGAAAACCCTAGTGATGAACTACGCGCAGACTACGGAAACAAAAGACTTGCCCGTAGAAGAGTCGAAAGGAGAAGGGACAGAAGATCCTGACAAAATAGAAACAGAATAAATAGAGCTTGTCCCAGGCCGAAATACCCGAATAAGGAAAAAATTGCCCAAAGGTGACAAGGAAAAACTTGTATCTTTCCTACTGATGAATAAAGATCTGTTTGCCTACTCGCCGAAAGACATGACTGGGGTAGACCTTCGCATAATACAGGATAGCCTTAAAGTGAACCTAGAGGCAAAGCCTGTTTGACAAAAAAAGTGAAGCCTCTTAGCACACAAAAACAACTTCATTAAAACTGAAGTCCAGCACTTGATAGATGCAGGCGTAATTAAGGAGGTCAAATTCCCCGAATGGCTAAGTAATGTGGTTATTGCCACAAAAGAGGAGAGCAACAAGCTCCGAATGTGTATCGACTTCCAAAATTTAAATGATGCTTGCCCTAAGGATTCATATCCTCTCTTGCCAATAGATCAATTAGTAGACTCGACCGCTGAATATGGACTACTGAGCTTCCTCAACACCTTCAGTAGCTGCCATCAAGTCAGGATGGACCCCGAAGATGAGGAAAAAACCACCTTCATCACTGAAGTTGGTACATATTGCTACATAAGAATGCCATTCGGGCTTAAGAATGTGCGAGCCACCTACCAGAGGCTAATGAACAAGGTCTTCAACGATCAAATAGGGAAGAACATGGAAGTCTACATGGATGACATGATAGTCAAGAGCAAATTGCCCGGCAGTTATATTGCAGATTTGGGGGAAATTTTCCACCAACTTAGAGCCTTTGGGATTCGCCTCAATCCCAACAAATGCATTTTCGGTGTAAACTCAGGCAAGTTCCTCGGGTTTATGGTATCAGAAAGAGGTATCGATGCCAGCCCGAAAAAAGTCAAAGCGTTCCTTGAATTCCAAACTCCTGTCACAACAAAGGATGTGCAAAGGCTCACGAGGAGAATAATGTCCCTTAGCAGATTCATTTCCAGGTATGGGGATCACTGCTGAGCATTTTTTAAGGTTTTCACCAAGGCAGCAAAAAATGGTGGCAATCTCGAAAATAATGAGCCTCCTTGGAACGAGGATTGCCAAAAGGCCTGGGAGGAACTCAAAGTCTATCTAGCTCGTCTACCCACTTTTCAGCAACCGCGAGAGGGAGAACCACTTGTACTATACCTCACCGTTACAGAAAAAACAATGAGTTCGGTTCTCGTGAAGGAAGAAGGGGCGGAGCAATGGCCAGTGTGCTACGTGAGCAACTCCCTGCATGGTGCCGAATTCAGGTATCCCATACTACAAAAGGCTATCTATGCCCTAGTGCGGGCAAGCAGGAGACTGTGTCCGTACTTTCAAGCTCACCCTATTATTATCCAAAGTAGCCTACCTCTTTGGGATGTCATGAAGAGAGTAGACCATTCGAGAAGACTTTCCAAGTGGTGCATAGAGCTTGGCGAATATGATATTACTTATGAGCCAAGGAAATCAATAAAAGCCCAAGCCCTAGCAGACCTCATCGCTGAAGTACCTGTTGCCGAGGGTGAACAATTGGAGCTCGGCAAAATGGAGCCAGAATGGACTCTGTTTGTAGATAGGGCCTCCGGCTTCGAGCACCAAGGAGTTGGGGTAATCATTCGTGGCCCCGAAGGCCTGGAAGTTATGAAATCCATCAAATTTGGGTTTAATGTCACCAACAATACGGCAGAATACGAAGCTCTCATAGCGGGGTTACGTCTGGCCAGAGTGATTCCCAGCTAGTGGTGCGGCAGATGGCAGGGGACTATAGCGCAAAGGACCCAACTTTGGCAAAATACCATGATTGCATATCAAAGCTTATCTAGGAGTTCGACGCAGTACATATTGAAAATGCACCTCGCTGAGGCAATGCCGAAGCGGACAGCTTGGCCAAATCAAAAAGGTTCACCGAGGTGTGGAGCCACCCGAGCATAGCGACACTAAGCATAGCAACCTTGGACAAAGGGTGGAAAGATCCTATAAAGAAGTATCTTACAACCAAAGAGCTTCCCGAAGATCCTTGCGAAGCGGCAAAAGTGCGAAGACGTTCTAGATGATATTTCCTAATTGGGGAAGAGTTATACCGGCAAGGGTACGTGAGTCCGCTACAAAGGTGTGTCAGCGAAGAGGACGCTGAGGTGATTCTCGAAGAAGTCCACGAGGGGGTTTGCGGTTCCCATATCGGAACTGACGCCTTGGTGAGAGTAATACTCTGCCAAGGGTACTTTTAGCCCACCTTAAGAAAGGACGCAAGGCAGTTCGTCTACAAGTGTGACAACTGCCAAAGACACGCCAGCATCCAAAGGCTGCCCTCAAAATTAATAACCTCGGTAGACTACCCTTGTCCCTTTGCAGTGTAGGGCATAGATCTCATCGGGTCACTCTCGAAAACACCTGGAGGAGTGAAGTTCTGCATAGTAGCAATGGATTACTTCACTAAATGGGTTGAAGCAGAGCCTTTAGCAACTATTTCGGCAAAGGATGTGCAAAAGTTCATCTGGAAGAACATTATATGCAAATTTGGCATACTGAGGGTGATAGTGGCTGATAATGGTTCCCAGTTTACAAACAAGGGATTCCAAGAATTCATCGCCAACCTCAGAATAAAAATGCACTTCACCCCGGTAGCTCATTCCCAGAACAATGGGCAAGTAGAGGTATCCAACAAAACCATCAAACAGGGTTTGAAAAAGAGGTTGGGGGAAGCAAAGGGAAAGTGTCCAGGAGAACTTCTTAGTGCACTGTGGAGTTATCGGACAACACCTCGAAGGGCCATGGGGGAAACACCTTTTTTGCTCATCTTCGGCACAGAGGCCATTATCCCTATCGAAGTAGTATGGCCATCAGTCAAAATACAAATGTTCAATGAAGGAGGAAATGACCTCGGATTAAGAACTAAGCTCGACCTGATTGATGAAAATAGAGAAATGGCCGAACTCAGAAGGAAAGCCTTTCAGCAAAGAGTGGCTACAGCTGCGAACCTATGTGTTAGGCCAAAAAGAATAAGGAAAGGAGACCTAGTTCTCCGAAAGACCGAATTTGAGCCCCGAAGGCTGTCCTATGGGGTACTTCGGGCAAACTGCGAAGGGCCTTACTTGGTCCTTGACGAAGTCAGAATTGGAGTCTATAAGCTTGGTGACTCCGAAGGTCGAGAATTGAAAAATACATGGCATTCAGACGCCTTGAAGAAATTCTATACTTAGAACCTTGATAAGAAATTGTACGTGTTAGAAAAAGTTTTTAAGTACAAAATTTTTTCCTCCACCAAAGACCTCTCACTGAACAAGGCTTAAGCAAGAAACTTGTGAAATTTACTTATTCCTTCTAAAGATCGATTGGGTCATTCTCCCAAAAAGTAAGTCCGTTGCAAGTAGACCAAAATTTTGCTTAAGGAAATTCGTCGAAAGAGATCATTTTTCTGAAGACAGCTAACAGAGCAAGCGAAGTATTTTCTGAAGTCCTTTGACCAAAAGAGGTCGGGATAACTGGGAAATAAAAGTTATTGCTCAAAAACTTAGCCAAAATTTGAAAGAAAGAATTTCATTACTAAAGAGCAAGATTACAAGGTTACAAGACCAAAAAGAAGAAGGAAAAAGTCTAAGGCTGGGCAGGAGCGTCCTGTGTCTCCTCAGCTTCGACATCTTCTCGGGCAGGTTCATCTGAAGGCATAGGCACAGAAGAAAGGTTGAGGAACTCTAGCTTCGACCATGTCCACCTGGGCTACTTGGGGAAATCCAGAGTAGACAGGAAGGAGAGGTCGTGCTCGGGGAACTGAGAGAGGACCTGGTGTCACGCCAGACAAAGCCATCCTGGTAGGACACCTTCGTCATCTGGTCTGACTGGTCCTTCTCGACACTTAGCGCTGCTAAGTTAGCCGTGTGTTCAGCAACCTCCTTCTCCAGCTTCCTCTTCTTCTTGCTCTTGGCCCTCTTCCTCAATGAGTCAACTTTAGCCTGGAGCTCGGTGTTCAATGCAAGCGCCTTTGTAAGGTTATCAGCTTCCTCTGCTTTTTCCTTCTGAAGGCCCTCATTCTCCAAAGAGAGAGCAGGGCATCTTGAGCCAAGATCCTCAACCTTAGCAGAAAAGTCGAGGAGAAGCTCCTTCTTGCTTTCCCTGAGCTCGGTCTGAAGATTCACCACGTCCTCCTGAATAATCTTGTTAAGCTCGCCGTATTTGAGGACATATCCGGCACAAAAGCATTTCACCTTCTTAAGAGAATCTTCAGATCGAGAATGAACCTCGGCCTGTGTCACTGCCCAAGAGCAGAAGTACCCGCTGTATGCCAAAAGCTGCAAAAAAGAAAACCCCAAATAAGGGTTGAGAAGTAACAAAAATGGAAGGAAATTTTTCTAAGGAAAAGAAGAAAAACCTACCTGGGTGGCGTGTTCGGTCATTCTTACAGCGAGGATCTCCTCATTGGGGCGTTCCTCGGTGAGCGACTGGAAGGTGGCATTCATTAGGACACCCGTCGCCGTCTGGGGAGCCATTAACTAACTATCCTTAGAGAACAAATTCATGTCCTCCGTAAAGGTCCAGAATGGCTCCCTCGGCACTTTATCCTTTGGGATACGCCTATCCTGAAGAGCCCTTTTACGGGCATGGGCCTCGGACCAGGGGACCTGAACCACATCCTCTGCAAAATCACGCCGAAGTTTTGTCAGTACTTCATGCCTTAGCCATTCATCTAAAAAATCATAGATACAAAAAATACTAAGATTTGTAGAAGAATGGATAAGGAACCAACCTGGTGGAACTTCGGCCACATCGTCCTCGACCTCTTCCTCTCCCTGGGCCTCGCTTGGGATATTCTTGCCTTTTCCCCTCTTGCTTTCCTTGAGATCTCGAGCTGACGTAGGCTCGATTGAAGTCTCGGCAGCAAGGATCAGACTCAGGAGCTGCCCCGAGAGTGGCAGAGTCCGAAGGAGGGTCGACGAGGGCAGGAGAATCGGCAGGCGACCTATCCTCCACTTCAACAACGTCCTTAGGGGCAGGGAGGATATTTGCCTTGGCTTTTTTAGGCTTAGACGGACCGCTAGTCATCTTCTTTCTCTTGGCGCTCGTCTTCCTGCGCATTTGCTCCCCCTTCTTGGCTTGCCCGAGAAAGAGGGACTTGTAGAAATCAGCAGATTGATCGAGGACATCCCCGGGGAGTCTTTTTTCGAGTGAGGAGCCTCCGACGCCCAAGTCAGTGTTTTGGAGGTGGAGAAGGTAGTGCTAAAGGCCAGAGATTCTTGCCTGTTGCATTTTCTTTCTTAGGGGCCGACGAGAGTGGAGAGAGATCTCCCCCGCTAAGGCCATTTCCCCGAGTATATATAAGAGGAGTGTGGCCCGTTCAGATTGTGACACGTGTTCGGTCAGATGTAATATGTCTTTTCTGGGCGTGGGGGCCTCTAGCCGCCTGCAGGCTCCTCGGGCCACAGGCCTAGGGCGGTAGCGGTTGAGCATAGCCCTTCATGACAAGATGTAGATGGCATCGGCGTGTCAGAGCGCGTATTAGGGCAGCGTGTATCGTGTGTGGGCTATAAGTCAGAGGCTCCTTAATTGCTTCTGCCGTACCACCGAGGTCCCCTTGGTTGAGGTCGCCCTTCAGAGCGAGGGACCTTTTCCTGGAGTCATATCGGTAGCTCGGGGGATCCCCTAGCTCTGAAGTTAGTTCTTTGGGGGGATTCTCTCCTGCTGAAGGCAGCCGGTCCTTCACCCCTGAAGCCAGTTCGGTCGCCTTCCGAGGGAGGCAATATGCTAGTTTCCCGAGGTTGGCATTGTCATCCTCGGGGGCATTGGCGGACTACCGAGATCTTGTACCCAAGGTGTTAGACTCCCTCCTTTCCAAGGTCAGTGCTAACGTTCCTCGTGGTTAATGCCGGATTTTCCCGAGCGTGGTGTTTAGCCAAAGTCCCCGGGTGGTCGGGGCGATAGCACTTCGGCTATCACATGCCCCCCCTCAAAAAGCCAGAGTGAAAACTTCAGCTAGTGGTCTTTTCGGGGGTGCTTTTTAGGGCTCGGAGTGTGACGTTCACAGAGAAAGCACTTCGCCACCAGGAGACAAACCTTGTTCGGACAGGTGTCACCTGTCTGCCCTTTGTTGTTCTTGAGATGCCCAATTTCTTAACTTTTTCTGTCGTAGGTCAGTGTACCGTCATGTCTCGAAACTAGGCGTGTCAGTCTGGAGTGGTGTGCCCGGGTTCTCAGGATGTCAGAGAAAGCGTCCTAGTTTCTCTGCGACGGGTGACACGTGGCTGGCAACTGGTTAAGGACGGTCACGTCGGGGTCTATATAAACCTTCCTCCCATCATAATCCTTATCTGCTTTCTTCTGCTTTTGCTTTTGCTATCGTCTGTTCTCGTGCTTTCCCCTATCTTTTTGTGGCGGCAGTAGCAGCGGAGCGATTTCTGGCAACCATTCACGACAGCATCTTGAAACCCTGATTTCGGCAAGACTTTTTGTTGGTTTTTGTTCTAGAGGTCATTCGGTTTCTCCGTTTTTTGCTTTTTCTAGCTTCCCGAAGTCCCTCCGTTCCGTAGTTCCGAGGTCATTTTTTCTGAGTCGAACATGTCTTCTCCAGTCCCCAATATGTTTATTCAAGCCATTCCCGAGAGCTGGCAACCTCTCAGTCCACCCTTGCTGCTCCACCATGGAAAAGCTAGAGAAGTGGACCACCAAATTCTTTCTTCCCTCCTATGCCACCACTAGACTACCTCCTCTTGGTCACTCCAGTTTTTTGAACAAGCGTGATGAGGTTACCGTTTTCCGTGCCCAACTGAAGGCCGGACTTCGGTTTCCTCCTGCGCGGATGATTTGTGACTTTTTCCAATTCCGTGGCATAGCCGTGAATCAACTTCCTCCGAACTCGTACTGTTATTTTAACGCCTTCCTCTGCATGTGTGGGGTCTTCGGAATAGAGCCCTACTTCATCATATTCATGCAGTATTACAAGCTCTATCCGGCCCCGAATGTTGGCTTTTATTTCATGCTACCTCACGGATCTAGGAGCAAGAAATATATGTTCACTTCCACCACCAAGGATAGCTGGTGAGGGTGGCAAAAGAAATTCTTTTTCCTGAAGGTGGAGGAGGCTTGGTCGTACATGCCGACTAGATGGGCTCAAGGCAAGCTGGAGACGAATGTCGTGGACCCCAAAAAGCTGCAAGCTGGAGACGAATGTCGTGGACCCCAAAAAGCTGCTAACTCCCGAGTTGGCAGCGAGGTTTGTGGACTTCGACAGACGTATCCGTGCTGTCGCCAACTAGGATACCGAGGTCCCCCCACGATCCCTATACCCTTTCCCGATCATGTGGAGGCTTATGACTGAGGAGGTCCTTCGGGAGCTGGGGGTGGTAAAGGAGCACGAGACGGACCTTGACATGCCAGCTCCTGCCATTGACGGGAAAGAGTCTTGGCTGGTGATGCCATTGACGGGAAGGAGTCTTGGCTGGTGATGCTCCTTTGGGGGGAGCTCACCTATGAAACCTTCTTCAAACGTAAGTTTTCCTTCCAAAGATTTTTAGCATAAGTACTTGTCTGGACTTACACTGATCTTTTTCTCTTTTTTCAGAGATGGGCGACAAGTCAGCCACTTACCACAAGTCCCTCTTCCTCGGCCATGTCGAGAAAGGGGAACAAACGAAGAAGGGTGTCTCGAAGAGGCGCAAAACTACTGGGAGCAAGCCGTCTTCGGCCAAGAAGGCGAAGAAGGACATCCTTCTTCCACCCTCGGAAGATGCGGCGGAGGTCGTCGGTGAGCCTAAAACTATTGCTGAGCCTGAAACTCCCGCCGAGCTTCCTGCCAGAGTGGTCACTAGCGCTGCTTCTCAGAGTCCCGCCATGTCGACGGATCTTTTGGGCTCTTTGGCAAGGGGTCCCTCTGCTGAGGAGTTGGAAAAACGCCGAAAGGACAAGGGCAAATATATCCCTACCGACATGGAGGAGATCCGGGACTCTGATCACAGTGTTGCTAAGGTTGCGCCAGGTTTGTCTCTTATCCCCCCTTTTTAGTACTTGCAACCTTATAGCTTGCATAGCTAAGGAGTTTTGTCTGACGAGACTCATGCTTTTAATTTTGCAGAGCAACTGGTGCCCTCAGCTTGGATGGTCGAACATGCCCGAAGGCGGGCTCTTCGGGATTCCCACATCCCAAAAGACAAGGTTCCAAGGGAGCCGTTCTGGTCTTTCACGGAAGACATGAATTTTTTCTCCGAGGTTTGCCGAGAAATGGCTCCCCAAATGGCGAGGGGCGTGGTCACCCAGGCTTCCTTCAAGGCAGTTGCCGAGGAGTGCTCTAATGAGGATACCCTTGCCACTAAGGTTTCCGAGCACGCTACCCAAGTAGTTCTTCAGGCCTCTTCAATTTTTTCTCCCATTTTTTCCTAAGTGTTTTGGCCTTCCTTATGCAAATTTGATTGAGTACCTTCTCCTTTTTCACAGCTTCTGGGGTATAGTGGATACCTCCGAGCTTGGGCAACAAAGCAATCTTCGGTCCGAGCTTGGGCCAAAGATAAATTGGAGAAAGCCAGGGTTTTGCGCCAGCTCGGTTGTGAAGAACGCCGAGTTGAGCCGAATAGCCAATGAGGAGGTTGCCAAGCTTCGGGAGGAATTCTTGAAGGGCCAAGAGGAGCTCTTGAAGGATTTCTCCAAAAAGATGTCCGACCTTGGTGAAAAGGTTGTGAGCTTGACGTCGGCCAACGAGGCCATTCAAAAGGAGAAAGAAGAAGATTCTGCTCTCCTGGCGAAGGTGCTTGCTAACAGCGCCGAACTTCAAGCCGAGGTCGAGGCGCTGAAGAAGGATGCAAAGAAGAATAAGAAGATAAAGGCGCTAGAGAAGGAGGTTGCAGATCTTCAGAATGAGGTAGAAGACTTGGGTATCGAGAAAGACAAGGCCGTCCAGGCAACCAAGCTTGCCTTCCAGGACGACTTCTGCCTAGCTTGCCATCAAGTTCTGAAGAAATATCCAGATCTCGACCTTTCCTTCCTGGCTGCCCTGGATATTCCCGAGGGGCCTCGGTGGACCTGGTCGAAAATTGAGCTCTTCAACCTGTCATTTGCTCCTCTTCTAGCACCGAAGGTAGCGGCTAAAGACACAACAGCCGGAGCTTCCCATGATGCCGGGATCCCTTAGATATTCTAAGGCCTTTGCCTTCTTCTTTTTCCTTGTAATTTTTCTTCCTATAACCTTCTCCTTGTACTAAGGCCTTCTTCAATAAATTTTTCCTTCCTTCATAACTTGGTTAAGTCATTGAGCAATAGTTTTTGTTTCCCAGTTGTCCCGACCACTTTCGGTCAAGGGATTTCATAAAGGTATTTTTTGCTCGTTTTGTCAGCCAATCTTCAAGTAAACGTTCGCCTTTGACAAATTCCCTTAGGCAAATTTTAGTCTGCCTTCGTCAGCTGTATTTGATGGACTTCACTTTTTTGGGTATATAACCCAATCAACTTCGGAAGGAAAATATGACTTTCACGAGTGCATGTTTAAGCTTTGTTCGGCGAGTACTCTCAGATGGGAGAAAACTTCTACATTTAGAAAAAGTTTCTAACTTGTACAATTTCTCATCAAAATTCTAAGTATAGAATTTCTTCAAGGCATCCGAGTGCCACGTATTTTTCAGTTCTCCCCCTTCGGTGTCGCCAAGCTTGTATACTCCCTTTCGGACCTCATCAAGGACCAAGTAAGGCCCTTCCCAATTCAACCGAAGTATCCCATAGGACGGTCTTCGGGGTTCAAACTCGGCCTTTCAGAGGACGAGGTCTCCTTCCTTTATTCCTTTTGGCCTAACGTGCAAATTTGTGGCTATGGCCACTCTTTGCTGAAAGGCCTTCCTTCTGAGCTCAGCCACCTCTCTGTGTTCGTCAATTGGGTCAAGCTTAGTTCTCAATCCGAGGTCGTTCCCTCTTTCGTCGAACAATTGTACTCTAACTGATGGCCGTACTACCTCAATAGGGATAATGGCCTCTATGCCGAAGATGAGCGAAAAAGGTGTTTCACCCGTGGCCCTTCGGGGTGTTGTCCGATAGCTCCATAACGCACCAGGAAGTTCTCCTGGCCATTTTCCCTTTGCTTCCCCCAATCTCTTTTTCAGACCATCTTTTATGGTTATGTTGGATACATCTACTTGTCTGTCGCTCTGAGGATGAGCTACCGGGCCGAAGCGCATCTTTATTCTGAGGTCGGTGATGAATTTTTGGAATCCTTTGTTAATAAATTGGGAACCATTGTCGGCCACTATCACCCTCGGTATGCCGAATCTGCATATGACGCTTTTCCAGACAAATTTTTGTATATCCTTTTCCGAAATGGTTGCCAGGGGCTCTGCCTCAACCCATTTGGTGAATAATCTATTGCCACCACACAGAATTTCACTCATCCGGGTGCTGCCGAGAGTGGCCCGATTAGGTCAATGCCCCATACTGCAAAGGGACAGGGGTTGTCAGCTGAGGTTATTAATTTTGAGGGTAACCTTTGAACGTTGGCGTGTCTTTGGCAATTGTCACATTTTTGGACAAACTGTCTCACGTACTTTCTTAATGTGGGCCAAAAGTACCCTTGGTGGAGTATCACTCCTGCCAAAGCATTAGTCCCGATGTGGGAACTGCAAATTCCCTCATGGACTTCCTCGAGAATTGTCTGAGTATCCTCTTCGCTAACACACCTTTGCAATGGATTCGCGTATCCCTGTCGGTACAGTTCTTCCCCGATTAGGAAATATTGTCCGAAGCGTCTTCACACTTTTGCTGCTTCACGAGGATCATCAGGAAGCTCCGAGGTTGTAAGGTACCTCTTTATAGGATTTTCCCATCCTTCTTCCGAGGCTGCTATGCTCATTATCGCAATGCTCGAGTGGCTCAGTACTTCGGTGATCCTTTTTTATTTGGCCAGATTGTCTGCTTCAACATTGTCTCATCGAGGCACATTTTTTATATGCACCGCGTCAAACTCCTGGATGAGCTTCGATACAAGCTCATTGTATTTTGCCAAAGTTGGATCTTTTGCGCTATAATCCCCCACCATCTTTCGGGCCACCAGGTGAGAATCACTATGGGCCTTTAGGTTTCTTACACCAATCTTTCTAGCAAGGCGCAACCCTGCTATGAGAGCCTCGTATTCTGCCATATTGTTGGTGACATTAAACCTGAATTTGATGGCTTTCATTACTTCCATGCCTTCGGGGCCGTGAATAACTACCCCAACTCCCTGGTGTTTGGAGCCAAAGGCCCCATCTACAAATAGAGTCCATTCTGGCTCACTTTTGCCGAGGTCTAAGAGATCATCTTCAGTCATGGGCACTTCAGCGTTGAAGTCGGCTAGAGCTTGAGCTTTTATTGCTTTCCTTGGCTCATAAGTGATATCATACTCACCGAGCTCTATGCACCATTCGGAAAGCCTTCCCAAGTGGTCTACTCTCTTCATGATGTCCCGAAGAGGTAGACTACTTCGGACAATAATGGGGTGAGCTTGAAAATACGGATGCAGTCTTCTACTTACAAGCACCAGGGCACAGACAGCTTTTTGTAGTAGGGGATACCTAACTTCGGTGCCGTTCAGGGATTTGCTCACATAGTATACTGGCCACTGTTCTACTCCCTCTTCCTTTACGAGGACCAAACTTAATGCCTTTTCGGTGACCACAAGGTATAGTACGAGGGGTTCCCCTTCCCGTGGCTGCCGAAGTGTGGGTAGGTGTGTCAGATAGGCCTTGAGCTCTTCCCAGGCCTTTTGGTAGTCTTCATTCCAAAGGTGGTCATTGCTTCCGAGGTCGCCATCATTTTTCGCTGCCTTGGTGAGAACTTTAAAGAAAGGTCGATAGCGATCCCCGTACCTAGAAAGAAATCTGCTAAGGGACGTTATTCTCCCTGTGAGCCTCTACACATCCTTTGTTGTGACAGGAATTCAGAATCTTAGCAACGCCTTGACCTTTTCTGGATTAGCATTGATACCTCTTTCTGAAACCATAAATCCGAGGAACTTACCTGCGCTTATGCCGAAGATGCATTTTTCAGGGTTAAGGCGAATTCCGAAGGCTCTCAACTGGTGGAATGTTTCCTCCAAATTTGTGATGTGACTAGTAGGCATTTTGCTTTTGACTATCATGTCATCGACATAGACTTCCATATTCCTCCCTATTTGGTCGTTAAAGACCTTGTTCATCAACCTCTGATAGGTAGCTCCTGCATTTTTAAGCCCGAAAGGCATTCTGGTGTAGCAATATACACCGACTTCGATGATGAAGGCGGTTTTTTGCTCATCTTCGGGGTCCATCCTGATTTGGTGGTACCCACTGAAGGCGTCAAGGAAACTCAGGAGTCCATATTCGGCGGTAGAGTCCACCAACTGATCTATTGGCAGCAGAGGGTATGAATCCTTAGGGCAAGCGTCATTCACGTTTCAAGAGTCAATGCACATTCGGAGCTTGTCACTCCCTTCTTTTGTGGCGATAACCACATTACTAAGCCATTCGGGGTATTTGACCTCCCTGATTACGTCCGCATCTATCAAGCGCTGGACTTCGATTTTGACAAAGTTGTTCTTGTGTGCCGAGAGGCTTCGCTTTTTTTGACGGATGGGCTTTGCCTCTGGGCTTACTTTAAGGCTATGCTGTATTATGCGAGGGCCTACCCCAGGCATGTCTTTCGGCGAGTAGGCGAACAGATCTTTATTCATTAACAGGAAAGATACAAGTTTCTCCTTGTCACCTTTGGCCAATTTTTTCCCTATTCGGGTATTTCAACCTGGGACAAGTTCTATATCTTCCATTTCTATCTTTTCAGGATCTTCTGTTCCTTTCAACTCTTCTACGGGCAAGTCCTTCGTTTTCGTGGTCTGCGCGTAGTTCGTCACTGGGCCTTTCCTCGCCTTAACGAACGCTTTCCTCACCTCCCCCTAGTCGATGAAGATCTCAGCATCTCCATCCTTGGTGGCAAAGGTGACAATCAGGTACTTCACATCCGGGCAAATGTGGAGGTTCCCTTGTGTTTGCCTTCCAAGAATGGCATTGTATAAGGAAGGGACTGTGTTGGGTTTTCGGAGCCAAATAGCGCAGCGGAATTTAACCGAAACCCTCCAGGATCCAAGTGAAACGGGGTAAACCGGGTGTTCGAAAATTTTCATACCTAATTTTCGATTGAGATCTCTCACTCAACTGTAGAGTCGAATCACAAAACCTGAACAGTTGACGTGTTCAGGCTCTCTATGGTATCCACACGAGCCTCTCGGGATCACCACGCTTCCACCGCGTCCCAGCAGATGCGTTTCTCTTGCGCTCGCAGTGCTAGCTTGCGTCCTCCAAGGAATTGCAAGAGAAGAGTGCGGCTGTCCTTTTGGGAGGCTAGGGCAAGGAGACCTGCGAATTTCTCACTTAAAAGTTGTATTTATAGTGAGACTCAACTTCCAGGCCTAATGGGTTTCAAAGCCCTAATCCAATTAGGATTTAATTTCGGGCTTAATAATGGCTCAACTCTTTGGCCCATTATTAATATGAAATTAAAGTGAAACCATAACCCAAATAATTAGCCCATGCACTCTAATGATCCAAATAGCTCTATGTGTGCGACCCAATAGGCTCTTACCACGTTGGCAATGATCATAAATCACATTTATGATCATAAGCAATGAGCGGTGTCTAGCAACACATCATTGCTACCCAAGTGACAAGATTGTCGATGATTCGACTAAACCTTTATGATCATCACCGATATATGCCATTGTCCCTTTGTCCAAGATATCAAGACTAAGCATGAGACATGGAATGTGTCACTCTCGTATAGCCCAATCTTTGGTTTCTTGATTACCGAGTAGACCAACTTAAACTGATGACATTGATATCGTATATCAACTCATCCGAGCATGGCCATGCATTTTCTAAGTCTCACTCTATCAAGGGGCCCGAAGATATCACTCCCGTTACATAGGAGGGACAAATCCCATCTTGATCATACAAATCCCTCCGCATGATATGTGACATACCCAATGACCTCCTTCAAGTTCACTCAGTTACGAGCAACAAAGGAAAGTATCAAAGTATGTGACTCACATGTAGGGAACCTTGATGATCTTAGGTCGAAGGACTACATATACCATGATCACTATGAGAATCACTTATGACACTCATATAACGATCCATGTAGTGTTCTCATGGTGGGTCGGTCCAGTACACAAGTTCTCCAACTTGTACCCATATGTAGACTACATATCTCATATTAGTCTCCACATATGCTAGTCATTATGTATTATTGCAACCCGCTCCACAATAATACTAGACTAGGGACATTTGAGAATATCATTATTCTAGGGTTACAATTATGTTTGTTAAGTTACGCAGAAACAAAACAACAAACATAATTGCTGGATTAATGCCTTAATAAAATATCATGACTCAATGTGCAAAAATACAATCATCTCATGATTGGCTTTTTGGGCACAACACTAACAATCTCCCACTTGCACTAAAAGCCAATCATCCATGTATCTAATACCGATGGACCTAGAATGGCTATCATGCTTCTGCTGCGTAAGGGGCTTTGTCAGTGGATCAGCAATGTTGCTGTCTGTCGAAGTCCTGCATATCCTTACATCACCCCTCTCGATGATCTCCCTGATGAGATGATAGCGTCGGAGTATGTGTTTGGATCACTGGTGAGATCGAGGTTCCTTAGCCTGTGTGATTGCTCCATTGTTGCCACAATAGAGCTCTATCGGGTCAGCAATGCTTGGAACCACTTCAAGTTCAGTGATGAACTTCTTGATCCAAACTAGCTCATTCGCAGCATCAGAGGTGGCAATGTACTCAGATTCTATTGTAGAGTCAGCTACTGTCTCTTGCTTTGAACTCTTCCAGCTTACAGCACCACCAACAATACAAAACACATAACCAGATTGAGATCTGAAATCATCCTTCTCGGATTGGAAGCTTGCATCAGTGTAACCCCTTACAACGAGCTCATCTTCACCTCCAAAGACCAAGAATGCATCCTTAGTCCTTTGTAAGTACTTAAGGATGTTCTTAACAATTGTCCAGTGACTCTCACCGGGGTTCGATTGGTACCTACTCATCATGCTCAAGGCATCTAAGACATCAGGATGAGTACATATCATGGCATACATGATAGATCCAATTGCTGAGGCATATGGAATCTTACTCATGCACTCTCTCTCCTCGGGTGTACTCGGACACTAAGATCTAGAAAGAGTGATACCATGTGACATGGGCAAGAATCCTTTCTTGGAATCTTACATGCTAAACCTCTTTAGCACCTTGTCAATATATGTACTTTGACTTAGGCCAAGAAGCTTTCTAGATCTATCTCTATAGATCCTGATGCCTAACACATAGGCTGCTTCACCCAAGTCCTTCGTAGAGAAACATTTCCCTAGCCAAGTCTTCACAGACTGTAGCTCAGGAATGTCATTCCCGATGAGTAGTATGTCATCTACATACAACACCAAGAAGACAATAGCACTCCCACTAACCTTCTTGTAGACACAAGGTTCATCTTCAGTTTTGATAAAACCAAACTCTTTGATTGCTTCATCAAAATGAAGATTCCAACTTTGAGAAGCTTGCTTCAGTCCATAAATGGACCTTTGCAACTTGCACACTTTATTGGCATTCTTAGGAGTGACAAAACCCTCAGGTTGTGTCATGTACACATCCTCAAGTAGCTTTCCATTTAGGAATGCAGTTTTGACATCCATTTGCCATATCTCATAATCATAGTGTGCAGCAATAGCAAACAAAATTCGGATGGATTTAAGCATAGCAACTGGTGAAAAAGTTTCATCATAGTCAATACCATGAATTTGCTTGAAACTTTTTGCAACCAATCGTCCCTTAAAGGTAATCACATTACCATCCATGTCAGTTTTCTTCTTGAAAACCCATTTGCACCCTATGGGTTTTACCCCTTCAGGTGGGTCAACCAAAGTCCATACTTGGTTTTCATACATGGATTCCATCTCGGATTTCATGGCCACTAGCCACTTCTCAGAGTCAGGCCCCGACATAGCTTGTTGGTAGGTTGTGGGCTCATCCTGATCCATGAGCGTCACATCACCAGTGTGAGTCATGAGAAATCCATATCTCTCAGGCTCACGCCGAATCCTACCAGACCTACGTGGGCTTTGTGCTACAAGAACAGACTCTTGAACCACAACATCTTGTGGTGTCTGTTCAGGTTCCATTTCAGGTTCGATGTCTCCTTGTTGTTCTTGAATTTCTTCAAGTTCTACTTTCCTCCCACTAGTTCCTTTAGAGATAAACTCTTTCTCTAAAAAGACACCAGTTCGAGCAACAAACACTTTTTGCTCAGAAGGATTGTAGAAATAGTAACCCTTTGTTTCTTTGGGATACCCAACAAAAAGGCATTTTTGAGATTTGGGCCCTAGTTTGTCAGAGGATTGACGTTTCACATAAGCGTCACAGCCCCAAATCTTCATAAAAGACAAATTGGGACGCCTCCCACTCCATATCTCATATGGTGTCTTTTGAACCGATTTAGATGGAACTCGGTTTAGTGTAAAAGCGGCTGTCTCTAGAGCATGTCCCCAAAAGGAGTTTGGAAGGTCAGCTTGACTCATCATGGAGCGAACCATGTCTAACAGAGTTTGATTTCTCCTTTCAGATACACCATTCCATTGAGGTGTACCTGGTGGAGTGAGTTGTAATACTATACCACACTCCTTCAGATAGTCAAGGAATTCTCGATCCAAGTACTCTCCACCTCAATCTGATCGAAGCACTTTAATACTCTTCCCGAGTTGATTCTCTACTTCATTCTTGAATTCTTTTGAATTTTTCAAAGGATTCTGACTTGTGTTTCATGAGATGCACATAGCCATATCTGCTGAAGTCATCAGTGAAAGTAATGAAGTATTGGAAACCTCCTCTAGCTTGTGTAGACATAGGGCCACATACATCACTATGTATGAGTCCTAGTAAGTCATTAGCCCTTTCACTTTGCCCTGTGAATGGGCCTTTGGTCATCTTGCCCAACAAACATGACTCATATGTCCCATATGATTCAAAATCAAATGAGTCCAAGAGTCCATCCTTATGGAGCTTGGATATGCGGGTCTCATTTATATGGCCCAAGCGACAGTGCCAGAGATAGGTCAGGTTTGAATCATTTATGAATCATTTAATCTGACCTTCTTGGTATTCACATTATAGATTGGATCTTCGAGGTCTAGAACATACAACCCATTGCTAAGTTGAGCACCACCATAAAAGATTTCATTCAAATAAATAGAACAACATTTGTCCTTTATTATAAATGAAAAACCTTATAGAACAACATTTGTCTTTTATTAGAAATGAAAAACCTTTCTTGTCCAAACAAGAAAAAGAAATCAAATTTCTGTTAATAGTAGGCACAAAGTAGCAGTTGTCTAATTCTAAAACTAATCCACTAGGTAAAGTGAGAAAATAAGTCCCTACGGCTAAGGCAGCAACCCTTGCTCCATTTCCAACACATAGGTCCAATTCACCTTGGGCTAATCTTCTACTTCTACTTAAATCCTACACGTTTGCACAAATGTGGGATCCACATCCATTATCCAGTACCCAAGATGAGGAAGTAGAAAAGTTAGCCTCTATAACAAGAATACCTGAAGTGGAAGTCTTACTTCCCTTTTCCTTAGCAAGTTCTTCAAGATATAGCTTGCAGTTGCGCTTCCAGTGTCCAGGTTGCTTACAATGGAAGCACTCCCCTTCCTTTGCCACACCACCCTTTGGTTTCAGTGCAGCTGAAGAAGAATTAGCATTAGACTTTCCATTAGCTTTATCCTTCTTCTTGTTGGCTTTTCCCTTTCCCTTGCCCTTTTGAACCATCAAAATGGGCTTAGCCTTCTTAAGGTTTTGCTCAGCAGTTCTCAACATGTTGAGCAATTCAGGGAGGGACTTGTCAAGGTCGTTCATGTTATAGTTCATGACGAACTGACTGTAGCTTTCAGGCAACGATTGCAAGACTACATCAATAGCCAACTCTTTCTGAAGAGCAAATCCCAAATTCTCAAGATTCTCAATGTACCCAATCATCTTGAGCACATGAGGACCCACGGGACTTCCCTCAGACATCTTGCATTGAAACAATGCCTTAGAGGTCTCAAACCTCTCATGCCCAGCTTGCTCTTGGAAAAGCATTTTGAGATGTTCGATCATATCGAATGCCTCCATGTTCTCTTGTTGCTTCCGAAGCTCAGATCCCTGGGTATTAGCATGAGGTAAGCAACATCCGAAGCACCATCAAAATGC